>JAOWBP010003503.1:31021198-31037786 GCA_028571105.1 Tragopan temminckii
CTTAAAACCATTTCTCCTTGTCCTGCAGTTATCTACCCTTTCAAAGAGTTGATTCCCCTCCTGTTTGTAGGCTCCCTAATTGTTCTTTATGCCTACCATAAACGTCAGCTTAGTCACACAAAGCGCTGATGTGCTGCCTGCCAGCTAAGCAAGGAAAGAAACCTGAGTGGAGGAGAGATTTTTAACTGGCATTTTTGGTCTGATTGCTGGAGGGGGTTTGGGATAAAGTCTCCTGGCATTAGCTGCATGAAAGTTACTCTTGCTGCTGTGTGCTGACCCAGCTGATAGCTCTGTGCAGACTGCATAAACCAAGAGTTTACTCCTAGTTATAAATACATATTCAAACTTCAGTAGGCTTAAATCAAGCCATGAATGACTGCTAAGGAAGGAAAAGCAATTTTTCCCAGAGGCAGATCTCAGGCCATGAAGGTCTTTAAAAGGCCTAAACCCAGTGCAAGAGAACCACGGGCTGCTAGGATAGAGTTTTTTTTTGCAGCAACAAGAAATAAAAATGAGACAGAACAGTAAAGACGGTACCTGTCTAGGAAGTGGCATAATCTCATTATCTATTGGGATTGGAAGCCAGTATCATTCCCACACTTCCTCTGGGTACCAGAAATGAAGAGAGCCAAAACCAGAAAGCTGGGTCAACAACGGTACATTTTTTTCACAGATATGTTCCTCACACTCCTTCTCCCTGAGAAGGTTTATTGAGAAATGCTCTTCCTCTTGCTAAAGTGCCTGCCTTGAAGAGATAATTAAGTGACATCCTGGTAACCGCTTATGAGAACAGAGGGAGATTTTGAGTGCTGGCACATGGCACACACTTTACTACAGCAATTGTGCAAGCACAGATTTATTGGGATGGTTAGTCAGATCAGTCCAAAGACTGTCACATCTCGTTTTCACCAGTGTCATGTAATTAATCTTCTCTTGACTTAGAGTCAGACCTCATCATTCTAAATACCATAATAGATTTTTAAATGAGAACATTAATAACAAGGTCTCTCTATTATTTACCTTGGCTAGAGTAATGAAAGCCAAAAAGGAGATGGCTAGTCCCAAGGGCAGGCGAGGAGAGGCGTAAGAAGGAAATGAAGGTTGCTGACCTTCCTGTAGAAGAACCCAGGAATAGAGTATGATTTGCAGAGCTTCAGTTCATCACTGAAAAAGAGATTGTTGTTGTAATTTCTATTAAGTACTTTGGAGGCACTTCCAAACGATGGTGATGAGGGCCATAGGCATACTTAGATATCTCTATTAAACAATAAAAGCATAAAAGTATAATATGCCAGTCTCATATAAAATAAATCTACTGAACTAGAATTTTTTAACAGTAATCAGTCTATGCTGTTTATTTAAATGTGACAATCTAAGAATGCTGAGTTGGTTCATTATGAATCATCTCTAGTTTTAGGGTTGCATTACAAGAATTTAAGTAAAAACCCAGAGGCAAGAACTTCATTTGAAAAGAATTCAGAAATCTGTGAGAATATGATACTTTGAATCTCTTGTCTGAATCTTTACTCTTTCATTTGAGATGTATGCAGAACACAGACACTTCTATAGACATGTAAACACAGTACATTGGACTATAATATCATGACACCTTCATGTAACAAATCAGAAAAGAAGTAGTGTATTAAATCAGCCTCTTGACAAACACTGAGTGATTAAGGCCATGGAAAAAAACTTGGCTAGCTTCCTCAAAATTACAGGGTTAGAACTGGAAACTTGTGCTAATTTTCTGCCATTGAATCCATTAAAATGAACAGGCTAATAAGAAATTCATTTCACAGTTTAGTCCCAATGATTCAAACATCACAGAAGACACTGGGGAAATACAGATTATCATGATTTCATGCAATCAACTGATGTTTCAGGGAAACACAGAAATGAGGTCACAACTAGAGCTCCTCCAGGAAATGAGAGAGATTTGTCTTCCTGCTGTGCATCAAATTGGGCAGTAAGAGGAAAGATAAATATTCTCCAATATAGAGGTAGAATTTGGGAAATGAGTCTTCTGGGGTTTGATGGTGTGGTCACAGAAGGAAGCTGTCTTCCAGCTCTCCTCTGAAAGGCTTCAAACTCATTCCAGAACATGAAGTAGCAAGTGGAGAAGATTAGGCCTGTTCTACCAAATATTTTATTCTTTGACACCTTTTCACCAAAGGTTATCTTATCTAGATGTAAGCACCCAAGACAGATTTGATTACATGTTAATACGGGTTGGGTTATCCTTCCTGTGAGTACTGGGCAAACAGAGAGAAAAGTCTTGCTGCAGAAGAAATTTATAGAAGCTGTTTACTGCAGTCTTATAGTTGTTTATTATTTATTAACTTTTATTATTTATTGATGTTGTCAGAAGTAGCAAAAATACTACTGGTACTATGCAGAATCTTATTCAGAGGTCTGGACCCATTGAGGGCAGGTGCCTAATACACAACAGAAAGCTTTTCCTTGTTCCTGCTTAACAGCTCAAAGGAAAATGCACCTGAATGACTATAAAAATGGAGAATAGTGGCTGGCCGCAAACAGATTACACTGCAAATGTAAGTGGAGTGGAGCAAAAGGTTTGATAAATGGAGTTAAGTGCAGCGCATGAGGAAAACCTCTGACTAGAGTTATCAGGAAGGAAGACTTGTGCATACAGGCTGTGCAGTCATTTTTGGAGGTATCTGAAGTCATCGAACTTTATAAGAGATTCAGAAAATATTTGCAGGGTAACGTATTGATCACGCTGACTTTTCAGTGGTGACTCCTTTAGATGAGGCAGAAAATGCCTGAGTGTTTTATGGTCGTGCACAACCTTCCGAGTTCATTTGGTTTTGTTTTGGTGTTATATCCTTTAATAACCAAGGCAGCAGTACCAGAGCTGGGAAATGCAGAAAAGGTGACATAAAATATAGTCAGTCAGTCAGAATGACACACTTTCCTTTTATTATTTCAAATGGCAAATTCAATTTGAGAGCTTTGGGGGTACTATTCTTAATTTATAACAAAAGAAGTTGAAAATGATGAATACTATAGATCACTGTATTCCAGAATGGCACCTTGAAATGTTAGAAGTATTAATCTAAAATGATATGTAATATCTAGAATCTGAAATGGGTTGACATGACTTTTCTTTCTACTTTTAAAAGTTCATCAAATGGAATCTACTGTGGGACAACACAGCTTTCCATCAGAGCTAAAATTTCTTGTCTCAAATTCCATGTAATTTCAAAGTTATTTCCCTCTTGTCCTGTAACTAGCTAGCAGCAATTCCCAAAGCCAAAATTTTCACAATCATATCATCATTATGATAAACTTTTCTGAGGCATCTTTCCTCTGATGATTCCTAGAACATTTGTAAATTAAACAGCGGTATAAAGAAGCATTCTCCTTGTCAGATCATGACAACAGTGAAAGGGTCATCTTGCTGAAACAACCTATTTAGTTTTGTGTCTGCTGACCAGAATAGAGAATTACACATGGAATGGAGTAAAGGAAATGAATATGAAGTATTCAGGACAGTGCTGTCTAGTATTAATGCTTGATTATCTCAGACCCAGTACGGATAGGAGATTTTGATAGGGAGAGAGGAATTTACTGAAGTATTTCTTAAAAAGCACTCAAGCCCCCTTGCCCCCTTATCCCTATCTCAGGGATAACTATGCTAGATAGTCATACCTCAAGGGATACAAGATGTCCTAAGGAATTTCCAGTCTAAATAGATGTGACAGTGAGAAGAGGAAAGAAAGAAAATTATCGTGTCTAGTCACAGATGAGGATTTGAAGCAGCCACAGATTACATGCCATCAGGCTCACACTTATCACTGGAGGGAGAACAGGAGCATTGCAGCTCTGCTTATGCTCGTGTGCCACATCCCCTCCATGTGGTTGCATCAAGCTCAAGTCCACCAGCTCCTTGTCTCAAAAATATGCACCCTGCTGTGATCTGCTTTAGCTGACATGCCCAGTTCAGAGAACTCTGGAGAAGAACATACCCTTTTGGCTGCAATCACACTACTGCTGCTCCTCCAGTTCATTCAGTTTTAAAGAATCCTAAAAGCATATTGCACACAGACACACACACACACAAGGCTTTGTCTTTTAAGTGCAACCCCTCCCTAAAGTATATATATCAAACAGCTACAAACTTGAAGACACTCTAACAGAACACTGTTTTGTTCTTGAATGCCTCTTCTCTATAACTCTTCATAAAAGCTATTGCACACTTTTCTTCAGGCTTCTTCAGAAGGGAAAGTGGGTGGCATACCTAGGAGCAACAAGCAGAAGGAGTGGACCCATAATACTGATTTAATGAAGGCCAGAATTGATCTCTTGCCTACAGGAGCTAATTCATCACGCCAGCAAGAAGAGGAGTGACTGAAGCCGTGGTACAGCTCAGAGTGCACAAAACTGATCTCTTCACCAAATTCCCCAAAGAGAGAAGAGTAGCTCTGTTTAATGGATCATGATAAGTCGCAATTCAGTGCAACATGCTTTATTTAGCTCTTTAACCTTGGCCTATTAGTTATCAGCACAGTTGAGAATAGTTTGTATTCATTACAAGACTTGTTTATTTTGTAACATAATCCTTTTCTTTGTTAACATGAAAGCATGGAGCATGCAGCACTGGAAGGACAGTTCATCCAGGTCTGCAATGTTGTTCTATTAAAAAAATGTCTCTTGATAAATGATTACTAGGATTAGATTTTATGGGCTAGATTCATAAGAAATTTCAGTCTTGTTCCCATATGTTTCTTACATAATAGGAAACATGCAAAAGATACTTAAAAATGCAATTCCCAGTCATTCATTAAGTGCTCCCCTTTTCTCATGTTTCCGGGAAATAAAAGATATTTTTGCATATTTTGTGGATTTACTCATTTAGAAAGAATTTGTTTTAAGCACTACATTTTCCTGTAGTTTGAAACCAGATTTTCACCTGCACTCCCTAACTCCCCAAAGATAATTATAAAACAGAAACAATACACATTTTTGCTCTTTCCTCATCTGCTTGTACCCAGTTCCAGGAAATACTTCAGCATGTTGAAGGGAGAAAATTATACTGGAAAAGGCAGTTGCATCAACATCTTGCATTTTCCACAAGAAGCTTGTGACTCCCACCGCAAACCTGTGGCCCTCCAGTAATCAACAGAGAGAGCAAAAGAAAGCGCACATGCATTTGAAACTCTGCCCAAAATATAGCTTCTCTGACCCGTGAAGTAGGCTGGAATTAAAGGAAGTACCCAAAAATTCATCTAGAAAATTTGTATTTCTGTTACATCTTCAGTCTGTCCTTGAGTGTACATATTGCTCAAATAAATGGAAAATGTGTCTTCGTATAAACTAGGTATCACGCCACTATGCAACACCAGAAGCTCTGTCTTTTGACAGCATTGTACAGACTAGTTCTAGGGGCCAGGTTAACAGAGGAAAGTCAACTCTTGGAACTACAAATATGTGATCATGGGGATTTATTAGGGCTTCTAAGACAGAGAACCTAACTCCATTGTTAAGTGCTCAAATATCTTTTTAACCTAGCCCTGCCCCACATTTTCATTAATCTGAAAGAGAAATGGATGTTTTCTTCTACCACTTTCTTGATGGTTGGTCAGGCACTAGCATAGCTTCCCAGAGAAGCTGTGGGTGCCCCATCCCTGGAGGTACTCAAGGCCGGGTTGGATGGAACCCTGTGCAGCCTGAGCTGGTGAGTAGCAACTAGCCCATGGCAGGGGGTTGGGACTGTGGGCTTTAAGGTCCCCTCCAACCATCCTATGACTGATTCTATGATAGTCAGCAGAGGCAGGTCATGCATGGCTCTGCAGCTCAGGAAGGCTTTTTTATATTTGGGCTACGAGCATAATCCTCCCTCTTTCTCTCTTACCTTTATGGAGAAGATAGTATATTTACTTTCACTGCCTTCCCAGTGTTTAGAGATAAGCAATTGTTTGTCTCTCAGCAAAAGTCAGGACAGACTTCAAGAACCCACACACACAAGCTGCTGAGCACATTTTATGTGCAGTAAGAAAGAAGTATCTGTTTGCTCTCTCCACGTGAAAAAAGTCTGCAGTATTCATATTAAAGCTGTACTCTTGAACCATCACCACATATCTTGTTCACCTATCCCTATCCTGGAATGTTCTCCATAAAACTTTATGATGGTACACATAGTAAACAGAAACAATCTTTATCATTCACAATCATTTATCCATGCTGTGCCCTGGATGCTGGGCTTGCTTTCCTCTCCTCCTCCATCAGATACATCCAGGCTGGCTTTGATGAGCTTGGAACTCTGCTTCAAAACAAAGCAGTGGGAATGCACCTGAAACAAAGTCATTTCTGCTGCTGTGAAAATAACATCTTTACAGTCAGGCTGTTGAGTTCTTTGTATAAACAGAAAACTAAAATTCAAGCTAAAATTTAAATGCTTTCTTAAGCTGAACAGTGATGCAGCTCTTTGTTTTGTAGGACAACATGTATGGTTTGCATTTCCAAATGACTGGGTGAACCTAAAAGCCAGTTGGATTAAAATGATCATATAATAGGTAGCTCACCATTCAATTGACTGTCTCTGGGACAGACAGAAAGGAACCAAAGGGTCATTTCAACTGTTCTACATAAAGAGCACTCTGACTTCAGCAGGATTTGGGTTCCACAAAAGGAGCCTTCTGGAGCCATCACAACACTTCAGGATCTCTGGAAATGCCTTGCGGGTATTCTTTGTGCTTCTGGAAACCCAATGCCATTGAGAGATTTCATAGACTTTTGTTCTTTAATGGAGAGCATGACTGTGGTTGACAGAGGTTTAGCAGACCCAAAGGGCAGTTAAAGCACAGTAGCTTCTGTAGCTGGTGGCACAGAAGAGAGCATTGTGTCTCGGCTGTCTGGCTGTTACCAACTCCTGACACTGGACAGAGACTCATTTACAAGGAACACTGGCCCTGTGCCAGGGGCTGTCTTGAGGCAGGAGCTCACATCTCTGGGACACTCGCTGGATGCGTTAACCATGCTGCAGCAGGAGCAAGCAAGCCATTTTTCACAGAGCATCCTACACTTTCCTCTGGGACAGGAGGACACAAGGTCCTTAACAGGAGTGATTTATGCTCTGCACATGAAGAGCTGGAGTAAAAACCTGGCTTTCTGTTACGATGGCACCCACTCCTGGATGTATCCACATCCAGTATTGTTTCCATTAGAGGATATTCTAGGTTTGGCATCATATAACAAAGAACAACTTCATAATGAAAATTCATTTAGGGTTGGAATTTAGCATGTGAGTTTTTAAGCCTAGGAGCCAGCTTCTCCTTTTACCATATGTATTTTAATCAGTTACTTGTTTTCAAGTATGGGGATCCAAATAGGTCAGTGTTTATTTACACATCTGCATCTTATGTTAAAACTGGGGTTGTTCCAGAGTTACAACTCTTTAAAGTGTGCTCACAAATTAGCAGCAATCTTTAATGCCATCCTTCATAAAGGAGTAGAGCTGTTATTTTTTTATTAATAGTCACATTATTGCTAATTATAATTTTGGAACTACAGTACACTTAAATTATACAGTGGCATCTCTAAAACAACAACAAGAAAAGAGACATTGCTACACATTTGAAAGAACAAGATGCTGTGAACATTTTTATATTCTTTTTCTGAAAAACAAGATTGTTGAACTCGAAAGTCTCCTTTTCAAAACTATTTTTTGTGCTGTGAAGCAGGCCTGGCATTCATTAAGGACAAAATGAGTGATTTATGTAAACCAGTGTGGTTGGCAAAACCTATAGAACCTTCTCTCCCTTACAATTCTCCTATATTCAGCATTACAGACCATAACATTTCTTTAAAACACCTTATTTTCCTTCATTTCTGAAAGTCCATTCAAAAGCGGCCATGTCAGAGTACAGCTGCATACTTCTCAGCCTGTATACTTTGAACACAAGATATGCAGCAACTGCAGTTAAGCACTTCAAAGACAGTAATATCAGTATTTAGGGGTCCAACTGACTACAGTGCCCAGTGCTTTCAAGGGTGGGAAATCTGGTCTGAGACCACTTATCAGAGATACCACCAAGCCTCTGCTCAGACCAGTGCAGTCCTTGGTTTACATCTATATATAATGATCTCTTTTGAAAACAAAAACAAAGAAGAACAACAAAAAAAAACAACTACAAAAATGCCCAGGGCACTCTCAATAGACAACACAGGTACAGGAGTAAGTTCTCATTAAGTCATTCACAAAACCAGGACAAATACAGAAAGCTGTTGCTGGAAATGAATTACTGAGTCATTTGGCATTCTTTCCTCTAAGTCAGTGTGAGCAACATGGAAGTTCAAGGAAGGAGGTAATGAGATCAAGGTGTGATAATGCACATCAGATTAAGTTTGTGGTAAAGGGAAAATGCAGTAGCCAAAAAGAAAACCAAACACCATTCTGGGCTTCTTGACAAAGGCAACAGCTCCTTTTCTCACACATGGATGAAGCCGCACTTAGAATATTGAGTATGACTTGAGGCCTGCCTGCTGTGAAGACAATTATTAAGCACTGCTTTCTGTTAAACCTCAAAAAACTGCTTCCCTCAAAGGATTTGAGAGGGTGAGAAAAATCAGCCCAAGTGCTTGAAATTTAGGAAAATTTGGTCAAAACTTCTTACTCTTCTCCTGCCCTTTGTTCGCATCTCAGCATTTGTGCTAGGTGCTTTCAGTAAGGCAAACACAGTCATCACACACTGAGAAAGTCAAACCTATAATGTGGGTTTAGAGACCCTTACATCTCAATACTTAAAGCCCTCAGAAGTCAAAAGCAGCATTACCAACTGACAGCATTGAAATGGAGACTGAGGTCAACTTGGAAACTTCAGCCACCACCCTCCAAATTCAGCTGCCTTTACAAAGGCATAAAACGTACCTCCAGAACAGTACCAAAAAAAAAACCATATATAAGAAAATAGAGCAAGTCTTCACTCTTGGGAAAGTCCAGTAAGCTTTGTAAGGTTTGCTTTGGCTTTTTTAAAGGAATTGAGAAGGATGCTTTTGAAACAAATCACTGCATTATGAGCTGAGCCGGAGCTGCTCACTGCCTCTGCAGTGTTACAGCTTAGTGTTCCCTCCATCTCTCTTCAACAACCCACCTTCTGTAGAGATTTTGCAGTGCATATCATGCATTAGGTCAAAAGAAAAAACTTGGCCCATACAGAGCACAGGGGCATGAAGCACCCAAGCCACATCTGTCTCAAAATTGTACTGTAGCTCACAGAGATACTTGACCATATCAAAATACTCCCTACTCATTTCAGTTCAGCCCATTTAGAGATTTAGAAGTGGGTCAGCTAGATTAGAAATGATAACTTTAATAAGACTTTGCCCCACTGAAATTTAAAAAAGACTAGAAATACTAAGACTTTTACCCCCACCTAAAATTATCAATTTTGCAAAAGCTGAGTGTTGGCAGAAGACTTTGAAGGCTTGACAGTTTTAAAACAGAAAATAAAAATATCATTAGACCATGCAAATGAAGAAGTCCAAGATACAATTATTAGGGCTGATGACCTCTTCTTTATCCATTGCCTGTGTAAGGGAGGATGAATGTCATTTACTGCAGTAATGGGAGGGTCCAGGCTGTGCTTAGCCTGAGAACAGACAATCTAGACTTCCATCTGCATTGAAATGTAGAAGAAAATAAAAACAAGAAAGCTAAAATCACATCACAGCTTAAAAAGTCATAATAGTCTATACAAAGCATTTGTTCTTTCCCCTATGACAAGGATTGTTTCTGTTTTACTGGCTACCCCAGGTGCACTTTCTCCTAATTTGTTGCTTTTATATGATACAAAGACATCGATGTCTGAGCAGTCGGGGTGCCCTCCACATCTCCTTCTTCCTCTCTGTACCCGCATAAGGACCTGGGCAACAAAGGGATGTTACAAAAAGAAGAATGCTCACTCAGCTCCAAAGATCCAGGCTCACAGAAAAAAAACTCCACAGAGAATAGATCTCCAGCAAGAGGTTCTTCCTCAGCAGCAGTCAGCCCTTAAATGAGGTCTAAGAGAGGCGCAGCCAGTCTCCACCCCTTCTGGTTGTACAGCTGAATTGCCTTCACCTGTGCTCCCAGGGCTGACCTGGTCCTTTCCCCAGGGGCTCAATCAGTGGTTCAGGCCATGACTCAGTAGTTCCCATATACTCTTTCATACATCCTCCTTATTTTTGTTACCTTGCATTAATTTGGATAGAGTTCAATTTACTTAACTGCAAAGAACACGAATGTAAGGGATGGAGTAATTAACACTTGTGGCAGGTGAATACAGCCATAGTTTCAGAACATGACAGTTCACTCTTAGAGCACGAAATACATTAAAAAAATAAAAACACAATACCCAGCATCACCCAAGACATGATCCCATGCTGGAGTCAACATAATATTCTGTGGGTATCTGCTATCAAATACCCCTGCCCAGCCACCAGGCATAAGGGAGCTGGAGTGTCATCTAACATAACCATCTCATAAACGAGCTCTATTTTTCTTTGTGGTGGCTTTGCTTGGTGAAATAGAGGGAGGTTCTTCTGGTTATTTTATTTCTCAGTGCTCATAGAGCTTTTCGCTCTTTTTACTCAGCCAGTAAATTGACCTTTTGAATTCTGCAGCTATTCAGCAGTAAATAAAGAGCAAAATCTCTCTTGGCGGGCAGTCACTTTGGATTTTCATATATCTGTTAGCGTTCCAGAATTTCATAAGTCTTGCACCAGAGTTAGTTTAGCATATGCTAAGCAAAAGCCTTCCTGCAATGCATTTTTTGCCTATCATTTGTCACATACAAGTAGAGTAAGAAAGAATCAACTTCCTAAAAAGAGCAGTACGTACTGTGCAGAGAGCAGTACTGCTAAAGATTCACAGCAATAAGGAAATGCAATGTCATCTGGCAGTCTGGGCTGGGAACTCTCCAGTTCTAATGCTGCTCCCACCAGCTCCTACTTAAATCCTTGGTTATTAAGAAACCCAGTGAAATCCTGGAGCAGGCTCACATAGCCTTCACCCGACAGCGATGTGTTTCTTTTGGAGCTGGCTCTACTCACAGGGGCCACCCCTGCAGCCCTCCTGCTCCCAGAACTTTGCCACATATGTACTGTTCCCAATGTGTAAAGTAAAGATAATGCTATTTATCCCAGGGGGAAGTTCTAAAGGCTTAGGTAATGTGCATACACAGCTTTCAAAATATAATCCATTTCATGGTCAGATGTTCCTTTGCCTTATGGAGCTGTGTGTGCACGTGTTTGGAGAGAGCTCTGAGGTGACCCTAGATGGATACCTGTGCCCACTGGCCACCCCGTTATCAAAAAATAGTTGGGAGATGCAGAGGCAGCCAGATGTGTTAACCTGGCACGATAGTGTTTGATGAATAGCTGTGTACCAAGCAACATCATCCATCCCAGCCTATTGGAGCATGGAGAAAAGTGGTGAATTAGCTCTGCGCTGAAATGAATGGTCGGTCCGGGTACCCTGATAAGGTGAGACACACATCCCGGTGATTAGCGGGGTCGGTACTAAAGAACATTAGGAATTCACTTCTGCTGCTCTGATTGGTAATTAAGTGACTCGTCTACTGGCCGACAGTCCTGTACGCTTCCCCAGGCAGTTGTTAGTTCTTCGAAAACCACTCCTGACAAAATGAGGTTTGCCCTTGGTACACAGATAACGAGACTCAGCTTGACAGGTGTGGCGCGATTAGCGCGCTGCTACACGCGGCTCTCTGCTGTAGCCACTCCGCGGTAAACACACTCATTACAACCCGCTGGTCCCCGGAGGCAAAGCATGTTTGACATTATTAATTGGCTTTTCTGTATAAGGAGTCAAATAGATGAAAAGGTTTATCAAGCTGAAATAATTAATTTTGCCTGAATTCGCTGACAGTTCAGTTCTCCCGCAAAAGACCATTTTAAGGAGTGTTTCTTTCTTTCTTTTTTTTTTTTTTTTTTTTTGAATTTCAAAGTTCAAAAGACACAATAGTGGTAAAAGTGGAGCTTTTTAGTAAATTATAATTAAAGGGAATTTAATTAATTTAGACCTGAGAACAGGGTGTGTGCGGGGGGGAACTCCTATCTTTGTCTATGCAGAGGTCTAGATGGTAGAACATATCATGGCTTAATAATGCATTAATTTTAATCTAATCAAAATATAATAAAAGATGTAATTATGTTTAAAAATTATCATGCTCCAATATTGGTATATTTAAACACTTAATACTTATGCTGCTTCCAGTTAGCAAAAGTTGTAATTGTTGCACTCAAATTTAGCTTATTTAATGATAGGGCTTATATTCATGAGGTTAATTGAATAAATCATTGTAATAACTAATGGCGAAACTATGATTATCTATCAAGTTCTAATTTCACTTTTAAAAGGAGAAAAAAACTCAGAAGTTATTTTTCTTGGTTTCTCTCCCCAGAAGGCAATAGATATTCTCAAAAACTTGAAGCTAACATTTGACTTCAATCCCAACGCCATACTTTTTCCATACTTTTCTAATGACACACTCTCTGGGTCGTTTAGTCTTTTCAAAGCATGCCAATGGGAATCAGCAAATCTTTTAAACATTCCACATTAAAACGCGCAGATAAACATTGTGTGCATGTTTATGCACACATGCAGTTCTATGCTTTCAGTTTGTTTACAAGCCCTTCCCGACCAACGAATATATTCATCTCATAATTACAAAGGCATAAGACATGAAATTTCAGAGGAGTGTGGATAATATGAAAGCAAAAAAAGATACAGAAAACCCTGGAAGAGCAAGTGGGTCAGTAGCTGCTTCTGCATAGTCGCTGTTTAATATATCTGCTGATGCTCTTTGATTGAGAGATTTTAAAAGGATGTCTTCACACCCAACTTTTAAAAAACCCTTTGACCTTTTCCAAGAGATCTGTGCATACTGCTGGGCAAAGCAATGAAAAGTTCTCTAACAAACCAGTTATTTTTGCCACCCAAAACCATAACCTAACATCCTCTGTGGAATATTTCAAAACATTCAAAATATTTTGAAAGAGCAACAGAGGACTTTTTTACATTAAAGCAGGCTCTATGCCATCAAACACTCCAAGGTTTGTTCAACAGTGCTATAATTCAGCAACATCGCTGTATCCATCCCAGTCACAAAGAGAAATTTAGGCAGCCTTTCTTATATATCTAGCAGGGGCTGAGGATCCAGAAATAACACCTAAGTGTCAGCAACTCAATATATTTTTCTTACAATTTGAGAGTGTTTGTAAATATCTCTCACGTCTATACAATTGTATTTCTGAACACACTGGTGGGAATTTAGCAAGGCAGCGCTACACCTGTAAAAGTGATGGGTAATCCAGCAGGCATGTGGCTTCTATGGCAAAGGACATTGCCCATGGTCCAGAGGGCTGCAGAGAGGGAGCCAGGGGGCACTGGTAGGCTGTGATGTGACCACTGGTCCATACAGACACACATGGGTTGGAACAAAAGGGAAAGAGAAGGAAAAGCAGTGAGACTTGCTTTAAAAGTCACTTCAGAATAACAAGCTTGCAAGTGTTGCGCAGTGGTAAACAGGGGTATTTACCAGCAACGAAGCATTTGGTTCAATAAATGGCTTCTTCCAAAAATGCAAACATTTGTGCACACACACTGGAGCAGTCAGCAAATGCATCAAAGGGATAAGAAATTAAGGCCAGTCATTAACAGCATCATTTTCTCCCTTTGCCACACTTAATGATACTTATCATATTTTCTGCTTGCATGTACTATATTAAACTAACTAATTGGCTACATAATAAAGCACAGAGGACATTCTGTTGAGGTAACTGGGGACTTGAGAACTGGGAGGGAGGAGCAAGAACGCTGGGTACGAGCTGAGCTGTGACTGATTGACCAAGTTTCTTCAACATTTTAGTTGGCATTTTTCATAAATACGTTTAAATCTTGTGTCTTACAGACATGGATTCATGTTCTAATTCAGGATACAATTTATTTTGGATTTGTAATGGCTTATCTCACACTAACAAATCTTGCCTTTAAAAACTCCAGCAAAAATACATACACACAACTAAAGCAAAGACCCCAATGCCATGTAGCCCATTGTTCCGCCAACAGAATTAATAATTCTGAATCTTAAAATTCTCATCTTCAGCAATTGTGTTTGATAAAATCCTCCTATCTAGAAGGATTCTGTGTCAATGTGGTCAGTAGAAGAATATCCTGGGGAAAAGCACATCTGCCCAGCACCTCCCTTTCATTCATTAACCCACCAGGGGCTAACACTAATTAGATCAGGCTGCTCATTTTAAGCTGATAATTGATTTAAATAGGTTGCTCATTTAAAATAGAATAAAAACCTGCTAAACATTTGGTGCTTGGGTTTTTTTCATCTGCAACTTTCAATTGCTTGTGCAATGTAGCATAAAATGTAGAGGTCTCCCTTTGCTAAAAAGGCCATAAAATTAATTACAATGAGTATGAATTGTGCAGGGCGAGGGGGTGGGGGAAAATGAGTGCTGGAGTTAACTGGTGATGACTGACTAAGAGCCAGAAGGAAGAGATCTTGTTTCCTTTAAGCCGACTTTGTGAGTAACTCAGAAACGGGAACCACTCAGTGTTACAGACTTTTTCATTCTGTAAGAGGAAGAACAGCATAGCGTGCCCAGTGATGCTTTGTGCGTCTTCTAAACTGACGTTACCGGGTGTGCACACATTACGGCATGCTGCTGGAGATTTCTGTCGTCTCTCTCTTTTATTAATAGCTCAGTCTCTGTCCAAGCATGTAAGTAAGAAAACTCCATTTTGTTATTGGGATGATGTAAAAAATACTCCCTTGGTGAAGGTGTGGATCAAAAACTTGAGCTGCATGTGACCATAAGTGACAGCTTGTTACTTTGAGATCTACATAAATCATTATCTTTTCAGTCAGCTCTAAGCATGTGTGTTTACATGAGGCTCAGACCTCAGCCCAGACCAGCACCCAGCATTTGCTGTTTATTTAGCCCAGATTAGCATATAAATCTGCAAGCTGACGTGTGTGCGCACACAGCAAAGCAAGCAGCAGTGGGTACAAGTGAGCTGAAGCTCCTGGCACCACAGATGTTTTAAACCAGGGTTACCACTGGACAGTGAGTAAAATGACTGCAAGCCACAGGGATCATCAGCACCAGCGTTTTATTTTTATCTATTTCACCAGTCATTTCAATTGAGTCCCTTGCGCAGTTGGGGAAGTTGCCTGTGCACCGGTGGCACTATGTTTGTCCAGTACAAGTCACATTCTTTCTCCTGCTTCCAACAAATTCACACCAGAGGTTCAGACTTCGCAGCTCGCGGGGATTCAAGGAGCTTCTGCCTTGAAAAACTATTCAAGAGCACTCGCTAGTGGCTGGGAATTCAAATAGCACCTTAGCAGGCCATTACTCAGCCTGTTTCGCTCATGCCTTTTTAAATCGTAGGGAAGACAGCAAAGAGACAATAAACACCCGTTCGATAATTCCGTATTCAGGCATCAGATCATTTTCACAGTTAATGGTAAACACTGTATACCAGTAAGCAGTTTTTCAAAGCAACCAGTTGTGAAATACACTCAAAACAATGCTAGTTCCTCAATCGCTATCACGGAATATTGTAGATAATTCAATTGTTTACATTTTACATGAATGCCTGAATTTCTCCATTCAGTTTGGAACAAAACACATGTTAACAAAGCAAGCTGTTTTAAAGGAAAGTGCTAATTTCTTCCCTTGCATTTCAATTTGTCACAGAACACACACTTCTCCTGTTCTCTTCTTAGGTGCACTAATATATAAGCCCATGAAAATGCGGGTGAGCAATCCCCCTAATTGACAGCCTGCTGCAATAAGAGCCCACAGATAGGAGGAACTGTAATTAGCACGCAGTGACGTTGAGCTGATTTAGTTGCACTAAAACGTCCTGTAAGAGAACAGATGTGACAGTGGATAACCAGGTGAAACTTGGGCAGTGCCCAGAGGCAAAATGGGCAGTTTTGTTCGGTTTGTAGCCTGGACACTCTGCTGCACTGGGGTGGGAGGAGCAGGGCTGCTCGTCCCCAGGGACAGGGCCCCATAAGCGCTGCCTCTCCAGGGAGGACAGGCTCCTCTCTGTGTCGCTCAGCTGCAGAGAAACAGATTGCTGGCTAGCATGGAAAGCTGCCTGGTTCCTAGATTAGCAATGAGGTAATCTAGAATTTACATATGTGTGGAGAGGGACTGTTTTGATCCCAAGGTAATATATCTGTGGTATAATAATTAGGCAGTCGAGAAAAGGTGAAGCAAGGAGGCCAGATAAGAGGGAGGCAAAGTATTGCCAACGCCAAGAAAGGGCACAACAACACACCAGGGCCAGTCACATGCGAGGCAAGACCAAGATGCTCACGTGTGCACAGCAACGTGAAGCAAAGTGGGCTGCTCCAGCCCTAGATCCTCACTCCTGACATGTCAGTGGAAACTAGGCTTTCACACAGTCACCTGCACAGCAAAAGCACAGCATCATTCCTGAATTCCAGTGTACAGAAATTTATCTATTTTTAATACTTGGCTCTTCATTTCACTTTGAGCTCTGTTTGACACAGTAGTTTGGGGGCTCAGGAAGGAA
>JAOWBP010003503.1:31037886-31075841 GCA_028571105.1 Tragopan temminckii
ATGAGTTCCTTCCTTCCTTCCTTCCTTCCTTCCTTCCTTCCTTCCTTCCTTCCTTCCTTCCTTCCTTCCATTTCTTTTTCTCTCTTTCTTTTCAAGCTGAACTGTGCTGGTTTTAGATGTAAGAGATTGTTTGGTAAACTGATGAAAACCAAAGAATTAGGGATGAATGCAAATCCTCTTTTTCATAAAAACCTAATTTCTTATTCAGTCCCAGGAAAACAACAATAAGAAAAAAATTGAAACCATGAAAAAATCAATTTGAATGGAGAATAACTCTATCATTTGTCCCAGACATACTGAAAGTTTTATCTGTCCCCAGTAGCAACTCGAACTATGCATCTTAGCTGTGTAGTCAATTCCTCAGACCTTTCCAGCCAGTCAAAGGCAAAGGCAACATATATTTATTGCTAGAAAAATCCATAAAGGAATCTCTGTAATTACTTTAGGAATCTCTGGTTCAGAACTTGTATCACTCTAACAAAATTAAAAAGGAAAAAGATGCGCAGGAAATTAAGAATAACTTACTCCTATGTCATTAATTGCACATTGTGCTACATACTATATACGTTTTCTCGATAAGGGGTTTCTGTATCCAGTGAGTAGGAAAGAAGAAATTAATTTTTCATATAATTGCATTTTCTGTGTATATATTTATAAAATTTTATATATTTTTTTTCTTTTATCAGAAGGGAACTAGGGATTAGACTAAGGCTCTGTTTAATAAAAGATGTAGCTAAGTGTTAAAATTTCAGATGCAGGACAAAGCAGCTTGACTCCCAGTGAAACACCTGGACAAAAACTCAGTTTGTAATAGAAGAAAATGACCCTGAGAACTGAAAAGAGACATCCTCCACATCATCTGAGTGGCCTGAATATAGAAATTCACTCCAATCCACTGGAGGGGACTTTGTTCTCTTCATCATGGGCATTTCTTTTGAACACAGGCATGTGTGCCCATTGTGCCAGAATCTGAAATACCATGATCTGGTGGAGCCCTCACCTCCCTGTCCTGTTGGCTGCTTGAGAAGTGAGAGGCTCGGGCTTCATGTTGTCCACTGCCAAATGACAGGAATTGGACTACTGCCATGAAGTCCATCTCATCCCTTCCCATAAGTTCATGACACAACTAGCTCTGGCAGAGTGCGTGGCCTGTGCAGTTTGGGCAGAAAGATGAACCATTTCTGGCACGTGACCCAGTGTGGCCATGAAGCAGTCTGGTCTTTCCAAATAAAGTGCCCATGGAATATGAGTGCCACAGAGCCAGGCAGCTGTTGGCAAAAGGCTTTCAAGGTTTACCACTGTAAGCACTCTCCAGACTGCATTTGACTGCTGCATTAATGATCTGAGCCAAATTCCTGGCCCCCTAAGGAAAAGAAAGCAAGCCTGGGTGACAATTTCACAGCACTCAGAGTCCACAACACTGTTTGCAGCTACATCCAAGAACCACAGCTCTGTACTCACAGTCCTGCACTGCCTCCTGCTTCTCTTGCTGGAGACCCAACACCAAAATTTAGCTTTGGGTCTAAAAATTTACGATAGGATGTCCAGAATCCATGCACTTATAACTTATATATGTGTACAGTGGGAGCAGAAAGACTAAAACACATCTATTCAGTAGATTAAGCAACACCATCCTCAGCTGGTGTACACTGGCATAACCATTTACACCAGTTAAGAGTTAGCAGGATTTTTTTTTTCCCCAGGAAAGTAACTAGAGCTGAATAATAATTCAGTTTGCTTAAATGCAACAGATTTGATAGTGTTTCTGTTTTTAAAGTGGTTTGTGATTTTGGTTGTGAAATTGATGTGGTGCAGCGGGAGACAGAACAATTATGTCTCACACATAAGCACATGTTACATACACACAATATACACATGTATTAACATATCTCCATTTCTTCATTCACTGCAAATTAAAGTGACAAGCTAGATGTTAGTCCTTTCTGAATTAATCCTGCCTGAATTGCATTAGTGTCATCTTCACTATACACCGGTAACCACTAAGCTATAAAATTTATGATATAACATTCAGAATTAATCTGAAAATATATACTAATTCACACTGACCTTTTTTCAAGCTGAGGCCTTTTTAGCACTCACAGTAGGCTTAACATTGCCCTACCGAGTGTTATTACGACGCAGTCAATGGCCGTCCATAATTACATCATGCAAATGACATTTGCTTTTTTGTTTGAGCTTATTCCCTCCGATGTTTCCTTCTTTTATCACACTCTTCACACATCTGTGTCCCTGAAATGGCACTGCAGTCTCCTCCTCTTTCGGTCCCCAAGTTCCTTTCTCTGTCGTCCCTGGCTGTCACGCAGCCGCCGGCGGCAGTTTGGGCTGTGACATCTCCCTCTGACATAGGTTATGTTGCCAGCTGGTTGGAACAGGTGTACACTGATTTTACCATCAAATGGCAACACACTCTTGGCTTCGTACCAGCGCAGAGGCATGAAAAACCTGTTCCCTTAAAATTTCTTCTGAGATTGATGGGCTCTTCTTTGACACAGCATCCAGCGACAATTGCAATTTCCAGATTGTTTCTCGCTGTTCGGGCTCGCTCAACAATAGCAACAATAAAAAGTCACAGAGAAGTTCCTAATAGAGGAGACAAATGGCTCGGTCTTCTCCTCTGTTTCTTCAGTAAAATAAAAGACAACTTCAGCTGGAGCAGGCACTGGCAAAACAACACCTCAGGCCAAGTGCCTGCTTTTTAGGAAAGAATCAGTGCAAAGAGCGAAGTAACATTTCAAAAAACCCACCTCAAAAAAGCAAAGAGAGTAACCATAGATCTTAATATCAAATTGCTTCATCCAATTAAAAAAAAAAATCAACACTAGGACATGCATCAATAGCTGCATCTGGTCACGGCGGTGTCCTGCGAGCCCTATTAGTGAAAATGTAACGAAGTTGGGAATATAGTGCAGAGACTGCACATACCCACTGATGATCATCATCTTCCCAGTGCCACCATGGTGGCGGTGCGTTTGTGGAAATACGGGGCACTGCTCTGCTCTAACATTCATTTTTGAGGCTGACATCATCTTTTCATTCTGCTCCCAGAGTAATAAGTAATGCTCTGATTAATTCTGCAACAGAAAATAATCTAATACTAAAAATATCTCAACTTCCATTGAGCTAATTCTGCAGTCTTTAAAAATCCAAGGCAATTATGCCAGTTGATATCTGACAATATGTCTTGATTTGTGAACACTTTGGGAGACCCTCAAACTCCACAGCTGTAAAATTGCTCTTTCCACCAAAAGCTGTTCCTCCTATC
This sequence comes from Tragopan temminckii, assembly GCA_028571105.1. Taxonomy (NCBI): domain Eukaryota; kingdom Metazoa; phylum Chordata; class Aves; order Galliformes; family Phasianidae; genus Tragopan; species Tragopan temminckii. Next base: position 31,041,170 of record JAOWBP010003503.1, read on the forward strand.
ATCTTGTGGGCATCCCACAGCAAACACTGGGTGGGAAAGCAGACTTCATAATGACAGCTGATCAGAAGGTCAATGGCTGCAAGCCACAACTGCAGGAATCGAGTTAGTAAGACAATGTTATTTTAGCCTAAAACCAGCTGAAAAGCAGAGGTGCTGGTGCGAAATGGTGCACAGCTCAGCCGTTCCATTTCTTAATATTTCTACTCCTGTCAGGATCTTTTTAAAATTCTTTTTCCACAGCTGCTTTTTAAGTGAAAATTTTCCCAGGTAAAATCTACACGCCACATTCCTAACAAAATGTCTATCAAATAAATTTGCCTGAATATGCATTAACTGGAAATACAAAGAGACTTCCTTAAAAAGATTTTGTATTAAAAAATATGCTTGTTTGTATTAAGTGTTTAAGCCTCTGTACCGATGATACACAGCATAATAGGGCTGGTGCCATGGTAACTACTGTGTTGGTTTTTTAATTGACTTTCAGCGGTGAGAATACCTCCCTACCTAATTGTTTTCTATAATATACCAAGTCTCTGTCCCAAGGAAAAACAACAAATTGAGAGTTGTTAGCTTGGGCTGACCTGACAGCTACGTTTTGTCAACAGAGTAAATGCAGTTTATAGAAAAAAGCTCTGCAAAATCTTCTTCAATAACATGATTTGGGAACATCTTGCAATGCCTTTTTTCCTTTTGGTTTGATCTGATAGTAGGGGCAGGAGGTGTCTGAAAGAACTCATTATGTCCATATAAAGCCAAGTATAGGAAAAGACCTACATATTATTAATAACATGTTATGTACAATTGTACCACAAAAAATGTTTCCTCCAAATAGTTAATTGGGATGCAATACTGGTTATTTTAAGCTTTACAAAAGAGTTCTTTACATAATAGAGTGGCTGTTTCGTGCGGCTCCTATGATAAAATTCTCACCAGTCTTAAAATGACAGATGTAATATTACCTTTAATAAGTGTCTACCGATGCATGCAAATTGAATTAAATAGTGGGAGTACAAATTTGTCCGATAATTAAGATAAAAATTCATGTCAGCTTAAGCCCTGGTGTATATTAGTAACCCTGTATACTTCTTTTTCTGCGTTCTCTACCAATTACTTTTAGTGTCGAACTCTTGATTACTGTAATATGTAGTCCTTTAAAAATTTTAAAATGATCTATAGAAAGTATTAAACAAACAATAGACTTCTTCTTAAAGCACCTTCAATGCAAACAAATTATCCCTGTAACTTCAAAAATCAGAGAGCCTTGCAAATTGCACAAAGTTCAAACTATCCCACCTTTTAATGCATTTTAACATGGTGTAATAGAAATGTGAAATACTAAGTATAGATGTACAATAACAAGTACAACTAGCAGAAAACAATTTCTCCAACCTCTGAAAATGAATGCTACTTTAAAAAAAAGGTCTCTGTTTTATATCACAGCAAAATTTTTCCAGCAGCTCAAGTTTTCCACAAGTCAGTTCTGAAGTTCAGCTGTTGGGACTTTCTCTTTTTGAAGAAATACTTGGAAGTGGAACTTCAACATTACTGAACTCACCTAGGGCATAAAACAGACAGCTCAGGTACTTGAACTTTGCTTTAAACACTTCTTGTAAATTTACTAAGTAGTGAGCTCTGCTTGGATAATATCTTACATTTTTGCTCTCATTTTTGACCTGAGATGCTTTCCTGCATGTGACGCACCTTATAAAAATGTAATTTAAACTGCTACACCCCCTTGTTAAACCTCAATAATGATAAACTGTTTGGGTTGGTTTTTCTTCAGCCAACAACTGTAGAAACTGTATTAAAAAAAATAATACCAACCAACTCTTGCCATAATGTACTACAACTGCCTGCAATATGAACTTACATTGTTTTAGATCTCACTTTAAATCAGAAGCATTTAAACCGGACTTTGGAGTCATTTTAGGTTAATCATTATGCTACGAATTCTTGACATCCATAGTGATCTTTAAGGTAAAGAACACAAATTCAGAACACCAAAAGTCTGATACTTATTTCGGAAATGAGGTAAAATTGGAACTCTGTTCACAGCTATCTCTGGTTTTTGAACTCTGGAAAAAAAAGCCCATGTTTGCTTTGCTGATGAAGTGAGGTGTCCCAAGAAGAGATCCTACCTGTTGAGCCCAGAGTGCTGACAGTCTCCTAAAATTGTCTACTTCCATCCATTGTGTTATTTGAGAAACAAATATAAGGACAGCTCTGTCTGGATCTTGGATTCCAAAATGTGTTTACAACTGAAATTGGTTCTCCTTTAGCACAGAGTAGTGTAAGGCAGAGCTTTTGCTCCCCTGGAGCACAGTTACTTTTGATTTTGATATACACTTCTGCTGCAGGCTTAAAGCAGAGCTCTTATGGTAGAGAAAGAGAGTCTGCATGATGCTGAACTTTCAACAACAGGCACATCTTCTCCTCCAGAAGTCTGCCCTGCTGACATCTCCGACTGTGCTTCTAGATGTATACTGGTTCCTGGTCTGCCCATGGTGAAACCAAGACAATAGCACTACACTAGCTCAAAGGGGCGATGTGAGGATAAATACATTAAAGATAATAAGGTGCTAGGTAATAGGAGCCATATGAGTAAGCCTTGCTTAAACTCGTGTATGTTAATAACAGTGTTCAGTCCCCCTCTGCAATAACACCTGGCAACACTGTAAGCATTATAAAGACTTATGCTGTGTAATGAGTAGGATTACAGAGCTGAAAGGCCTGGAAAGCCACAACTGGCCTCAGAGCAGGTAACACTGAGGCTGTCATTAATCCTTGCCTCCCTTCCCTGCCGCACCCTGAGAAGAGCTGCATTGGCAGCACATCCTCAGCCCTTGCATCTACATGAAAAGAGAAGGAGCCAGGTAGAAACGGGTGCAAGTCCAGCTATAAAGTACAGCTGAACTTACTGAAACCAAGATAAGATGTCATCACACAGGATTTCAATATACTGCAGAGTGTAGATTTACATTCTGCACTGAGACACTCTGTTAAAACGAATTCTATTGGAAGGAGTCTTCAAAACCATTCCTGAAAATGCCCAAATAATGTTTTTTTTTAGGTCCTTTGCGAGTGAGGAACATTTTCCACATTTTCCTTCAATGTATCAGTAAAGTGAGAGGAGCAACATGGGATTTACCACTCACCACGGCTCAAGTTTTTAATCCTTGAAACCTTGTGAGAAGTTCCAAGCTCAGCCACCTTAGCTTGTTCAGGCTTATTACAGCTTAATAATAAGAGAATCAGTGTTTTGAGCAAATGCTGCAGTAAGAAAATGCAGAAAGAGTTCCCCTGCACATGTGTCATAAGTAGATGGATATGAATGTCTAATGCAACCTCCTGGCACTCCTTGCCACCAATGTAGGTACGGGCAGATAGTCAGTGATTTTGGTTCATGCATTGGCTGTTTCAGTGGCCTCCATTTAAGGATCTCAGGGAGAGATCTGTTATGCAAAACAGCATCAGCACAATAGCATAAGCAATCCAGCAAGCCATAAAGACCAGTGTATTTTCATCAGACAGAAGGATCTATAGTCATCATCTTACCTAAGGGATCAAGAAACAGCACCTTCTGAAGTTTATCATAGAATTGTTTGAGTTGGAAGGGGTCTTTAAAGGCCATCTGCTCCAACTGTCCTACCACTAACAGGGAAACCTACAGCTCCAACAGGTGCTCAGAGCCCCATCCAGCCTTACCTTGAGCATCTTTGGGGGTGGGCCTCCATCACCTCTCTGAGCAACCTGTGCCGGTGCCTCACCACCCTTATCGTAAAAAAACTTTATAATTATTACTTTATTTTACCCTTTCCAGGCAAAAGACTGTAAAATACCTTTTCTGGGGCAATGCTATTTGGCATTTCTATAAGGGGCTACACTTGAAAATACCTGAAAGAAGTGTTGCTTTCTCTGAAAAATCACCCCACATGGCAGGAGAATCCAGATGAACTGATTTTCACCCATCCTGACCTATGTGAGGTGTGAAATCCATGGCAGGAGCAGTCTGTGTTGCTCCAGGTCTGCCATGCATTGCTTTGCTCCAACTACAGCAGCTCTCCCTAATTACAGCCATGATGAATTTGTCCACTCTGCTGCAGACAACATTAAGGAGTGTTTATTACAGACTGGTGTGTGATGGTGTCTTCTCTGCAATCCTCTCAACTAGGCCCCATAAAATGTGAGCTGATGACAAGAATCAGCCTAAGATTTAACATCCTTGTCTCTGCTGGGCTTCTTGCCATTTTTTTGAATGTAGTGTGGTTGGTAAGTTAATATACACAGCTATTCACAACTATAAATGACTATTTATCCTGCAGCCTGCTAAAAATGTTGAAACTATATCACAAATGAGGGCATAGTGGGAAAATGGCTAACTGTAGTTTTTAATTTGTCAATAATGATTTTAGACCATGACCCTTAATAGGACACTGTCACTTGTGCTGTGATTTATGCCTTGTGTGATGACATCAGTACCAATACTGCTGATAAAAGAACACTTATATTGAAGCAAACAGGATGATGAATGGAGTACAAGTCTACTTACTCATTTCATTACTGACTCTTCTGTTCACCACAGAGCTAATGTAGCGAGTCATTGTCTGCCTTGGGAGTATTTTGCAGGTTGAATTTAATGGCACAAGTGTGTGATATGTACTTCGGCCCCAGTGTTAGAAATGGCACAACTGTAGATTAGAAAAATAAGTGCACTGGATAGTTTATGTATAAAACAGAAAATAACTTTGCCTCAATTTTAAAATAGAAAACAGCTAAAAGGTACTTATCTTGTATTTATTGCAGAATTTCCATGGTTTATAAGTGCATTTACTTCTCAAACAACTTAGATTTCTTATTTGCTATTTTTTCCATTCCATAACATTACCAGCAAATTTAAGTATGACCCACATGCTTTCCAAAGTGCACAGTGTTACCATTTTTTTCTTTTCTAAAGAAGTTTTCCACTACAAATGCAGAAGCATTTAATATATGGCCATCTCAAAGAACGATTTCATTAGCAAACATTTGATAGTGAAGCCCTTGCTGAAGTAAACAATGTAAATGTTAACATTAACCTTAATTAGACCTACTTCTTAAGATATAAATACTATACTAATGAAAGAGTCTGGCAGCATAATCAAGAGAGCAAAGAAATCCCCTGGGACTCTTCAACCCATGTGTATGTCACCAATAATTCCGCTAACCCTTGAGTGCTAGTGACTTTGAATGAAGAGAAGGAAGGTAAATGCAGTTTTATTAGTGCAGTTTTATTGCTATGGCCAGCTGCACTCTTTTCTCTATAAAAGGTAATTACTTCCAATAGTAACAAGCTAATTGATTGCTAATTAAATCAATTGGCACACTAACCGCTGTCAGAAAGTGACAGATTAGCTGGTCACATGACAGTGTGCTAGTAATGAAAAGTGGACATGGTCTGAGTGTGATTGACACAGCAGATGAAAAGTGATTTGGGATCTCCTAGGTGGTCATGAAGAGGGCATGGAAAACATGATTGATTCAATGGTGACTGTCAGGGAGGAAATGAGAATTGAATGGGATTCAGTGTTGCCCTGGAACCTCACCACATGATGCTCCAAGTTTTTTCACATGTAAATAAGCTAGACTGGGCTTTCTGGCAAATGAAAGGCAGGGTGGGGGAGGAAAATAGGTGGAACAGAAAGTGAAAGTCAAACCATCAAGACTTACTTAGAAACTTAAATTTGTTTCTGTAAAGTGGAAAAACAAAAGTGCAATTTTTAAATGGTCCTAAACTTATGAACATCAGCTTTTCAGTAGTTAAGGAAACATCCCAGTGTGTAATTTTCATTAACTGTGAAGGTTTAAGGAATAGTTTAGGAAGATCTTCATAAAAATAAAATAATTTTTGATCCATTGCTTTAGTTTACTAAAACAACAAGGAAAAAAATAGAAAAATTACATTGAAAAATACATATACCATTTCATAAGTCTCTCTATATATATTTTAAAAAAAAGTATTGCAAGGTCAGTCTTACAAAACCTGTTTGACTTCTTGAAGATTAAAAGCTCAAATCTAATATTTAACATGCTTTTTTTTTTTTTTCAAATCATGGTATTATAAAGCAGTTATATTAATATCTCAAAGCTCAGTCTTTTAAAGAAAATGGGAAAATGTTGCTTCCATTCTTGCTATATAGTTATTGCCATCGAGACTTCAGTAAGAGTTCCTTAGAGATCAAATTTTTTATCTGATCTTTGAATAAGAAGTACTTAGTTAACAGCAGCATCTCCTAACAAATGCTGACATTTAACTGTAGCTGTTAAGGTACTTTCCAGGTATGTTTAAAAAGGAGACTATTATTATGATATTTTTAACACTTAAGGTGGTACAAACCGGGGTTGGTGTGTTTTATTAATCCATTCCGAGGGGAATTGGCGCCATTAAGAACAAGTGCTGCTTGGATTGCACCAAGCCAGTGCTTGCCCTGGGAAGGTTCCTGTAGGCTGAGCCCAGATTGATGGGCTCATGCAGTAGTTGAAAACCCTCTACTTTTTGAAAAGAAAATGGGACTTCTGTCTTCACCCTATATCCCATACTGCTTCAATCAACCACTCTCAGGATAGGGTGGGAAAAAGCTGCCACTAGTTAGGACTGAGAGAACAAAATTCTGCAACTTGAAAGATGCACCTCTTTCCAATTGCATACCGGCTTGTCAAATCACTGAAGGAGGTCATGAATGGGTGGGAAAAGACAGATACATCATCTAGAGGCTCTCATTTCAGCTAACTGATGGAAAGTGGAAATAGAAAGATGAAGGTTTCTGGGCAGACTGTCCAACAGAGCAAATCAACATAATTTTACTGAGGTGAACAGTGGGATTCCACTCGTTAGCAGGGTGAAAGTTAAAGTACACGGCTCCTCTAGATCTCTTAATTCCTGCTAAGTCTCATTTGTACAACCATGCTGTCATCAGCTTCCTGCAACACCACATTTTTGCTTATTTTGTTTTATGTTTTTGAAGGGATGCAAACTGGCATCTCACCTAACATGTAGGTACCACCCAAAGGTAGACATGGAGGACTTTCATTCACCAGAATTTTAATCTGTTTAATCCAAATAAATCTGGACTTCATTTCACCCTCAGACATGAAAATTAAAGAGCAGGGAAAAATACTGGAAAGATTTCTAGCTGTACAAATTATCCTCACACTTCAACGTTGCATTGGAATTTACGACTTCTCATGTAAAGCTATATGCAGTCTAGAAGGGCTGATAAACACCATCTCTGGTTAGGTAAAACACATGTTATATGAATATAACGGTAATTTGCCAGAACATATTATGCAGCCATTGCTTTCTCTATATATTTCTTATTTAATTCTGATTTATAAATTCCAAAGGATCTTCCTTATGACAGAACTTTCTGGTAGAATAACTGTTGGAATTATTTCTCAGTATTAACTTTTTCTAGGGTGTCAATACTTGTTCTCATGAATTATGTTTGCACTTTCAACTTTTGTGTCTACTTTTCTAACCACTTCTTAATGGACAGCTAACATAAATGAAGACAAAGTTCATGCATACAAGCTATTAATTGTATTAGTGCATACACGGTATTAATTTTTCAACTCATATTGATTGTGCAGCATTTTATCTTCTGTTTTCAGCCAAGCTTTTAGATCTGCAGTGTAAACTTGTATGGGGATTGCATACAGATATATACTGTATAATTTATAGAATCATAAAATTGTAGAATCATTTACATTGGGAAAGACCTTTAAGATCATCGATTCCAACTGTTAACTATAAAGTCTACCACATCTTTCTGTTAAGCCAAAAATTAGAAGTTATGAAATTTTATCAGCAAAGAAAAACCATGCAAGCGTTCTGGAAGCAAATTTCTGGCCAGGCCAATTTCTAAACATGATAGCAGTCAGTAATGAGTCATAAAAATCTTTCCTCATTAAATAGCAAGGTATGACAAAACGCTCTGGAGTTTTCATAGAAAGCACTGGAACATATATCTCAACCTCATAATGTACTTTTTGTCTTTTAAGGTGAAGTACTAGATTTTATTTTCTTATAATAACAACTTCCTTCTATCTTATCACACACAGCAGGGATGAAATTATCACCTGCGCTCTGGATCTGGCCTGCTGGGATACCTTATATACAGAATGAAAAATTTTGCTTTGCTCCTATCTCAAATAACTCAAACTTAGGCAGCCTCCTAGAGCTCATTCCACCAGCTTTTGTGAAACAATCAGCACACCAATTTACACAACTAAAAAGAGAGCCAAGCTCCCCAGGTAAACGCAAGAACATGAACATTTCTATACAGACAAGTCATCTGATGCTCACATACTTACTGCACGGAAAGAAAATCCTGCAGTTTATATCAAAGACTTTATTTAAGCCTCACGGTGATATCCTTGAGAAGTTTAGTGACAAAATTCCCATTGATTTCAGTGAAGACATGTCTTCTACCTCAACATGTCTGAATTTATTTTAGTAGAAAACAGTCTGAAAAGCTTCCAGACTTCATCTACTATTTATTATTCAGTATGAATAGAAGGCCAGTAATCTGACTGCATTTATCTGAGTGCCAGGATAGCCTCTCACCAATGATACAGAAAAATAATCTGAGAGGATTCCCAGCCTCAATCTTGGATCTCATCTGACTTTTTTTTGTTAAGAGTTCTTAAAAGCAGAAGGGTTAGGGCTGCCTGGATGTCATTTAACGCAGCAATACCATATGAAATGTCTGTGTTGGCTGGGTAAAATGAATCCTAGAAGGCTGACATTGCATATAGGTGGAGCGTCAATATTCTACCTGCTCTCAACCTGCTTTGAATTCTGCCGTTTGTTCCCTGTTGTGAAATTCTTGTTTTTGTTCTTTGGAGCTGATCCAAAACAACGTGAATTTAAATGAACAGACTTTGCACCATGACTAATCACAGCCTTTTACAACCCCAGCCCTCTGAATGTTTCACCCTTTCTGAAATGCTCTCATCATTGCTGCTTCTGCCATTAAGGACACTGATCTTATTCATTCCTGCATAGTCTATTCAAAGATGGCTTTTTCAATTACCATCAACTGCCATCTCTATGATAATAATTCACAGATCTACATCTCTCTAGACCTATCTATGCGTCCAAATTAAGTTCTTGGTCTGCCTAGGTAACGTCCAGTAGCATTTAACTATCACCTCAGCATGGCAAAAACACAATTCTTAATCTTTCCTTCCAAACTTTCACTTCCTTACTTATGGAGCAATGTCACCACCCTGATTCTGGGTGTTAATGTTGACTCATATCAACCCCTAGATCTTGGGATGCTTAGACTGAACAAACCTGGATGCTCTAGCATCTCTGAAATTTGGAGTTTGCCAACCCTACAGGTGACTCAGTTTCTCATCATTTTATTCTCAGTCAAGGCAATATAATTTTCTCAGGCCTGAATAGGGTGCAAACTCATATGCAGTAAGATTGCTACCAAAAATAAGTGCTTGTCAAACCTGTTGGTTTGACTGTACCTTTTCATGAGTAATATATGAACCATATTTCCTCACTGTATGAGCCCATCAGACTTCTGTTTCTAATCTATTATCTCTTCTTCGCTATCAAAACATTAGCTCACATCTCAGCCATTCATAATCACTCCATCAAGATTTTTTCTTCTTTTTCATCTGCATAATTGGAAAGTTCTCACCAAATATGCTCAGAGGTATCTCATTGTCCTTATAAAACTTATTTCTATTGGAAAAAAAAGAAAAAAAATGACAGTAGTCAGACAACCAGATCATCCTTACAAAATGCATTTCACTGCTTCTTTTAATTCCCTTTTCTGTCTGTATCCTCTTGCTGTCTCTTATCACATACCTGTAACATGAGATCTTTGGACAGTGTCTACTTTTCACTTCTGCACTCACACAGCCCCATGGCAAAAAGGTCTTTAGACACCATGATAATATTAATCCATAAGAATATTTCTTAAGATTTTGAAAAGGTCAGAAAGCACAAAATACAAAAGAACATATTTTTGGTACTTGAAATCATTGGCTCGATAAACGAACGTGACTAGTATTTAAAAGTAAAATAAATACATGAATGTTTGTATAGCACCCAAGTGGTAAGTCCCTGATCTCACTGTGTCCTTCAGGTGCCCAGGTACAGTTAAATAACAGAATCATCTCACCTCTGAAAAGCACAAGTTTTTAATGCCAGAACTTTATGGCAAAGGATATGAGAGTAAATGAAATGTTTGCTTAATGCAACTTCTGTAGAAAAATGATTTATAACAGTGTACTGTGTAGTCTACACTTATGTAAGACATTTTTTCCTTGTCTTACAGACTAGACTTTAGGTTTCAGACCCTTATGGCACAAATACAAAGGTTTTCTACATCTCATCATACACAGAAGGAGACCCAAAACTTAACTTCAGGGATACTTAGTTTAGAAGAAGGAGGGCAACTTGACACAGTACCAAATCAAGGTAAGAGAGAAAGATGCTACAAAAATGGCACTGAATGATAGGATAGTATCAAGCATGTCTTTCCTGTTCCACCTGGTATTCCTGGTATTTGTATTTACAAGGCAGTAATTTGAACATTTACAAAAATTTAGAATTAGGAAAGACCTGATGTGAACTGAACAACCATTTATAAAAATCAAAGCTCTTCTTGCGCAAAGTTTTTAAAAAGACCCCAGATATCTCCTGTCCTTTTGGACATTATAACTAACAGAACTAAGAGAACTTGTAGTTTAACATGATGGACAAATGGATAAGATCACTGCATGTAAAGATATTAGAGTAGCCTTACTGTCTCAGCCCTGCAGTCCATCTTGCCCAGTATTCTCTGTCTGACAAAGGCCAATAAGAGATGTGCAGAGAACAATAAAAGAGCAGAATAAATGTCTGAAATTTTCTCCCATACTTGCTCATCTTCTAGAATTGTATAGTTCAGCATTTTCTTGAAAAGGAGGTGGCACCTCTGAACAAATAGCCTCCAATATATTCAACCACTCAGTTTTTGGAGCTGGATGAAAAATTATCATTGATGAGAGCCTTTGGTTGAGACTCTATAGTTGAACTATGTGTTAGGTGGAGACATGTCTCCTCCTGTTTGCCCTGAACACGCATTATGCTATTTGCAATTGCTGACTCCTACTTCTTAGATTAGAACAGACAATGAGCCATTGCTTTTACACACCCCTTCAGCTCTTAAAAATTTCTATTCTCGTTTTATAACATCTCCAACATCCTGACCAGAAGTCCTCTATTTAACATGTTATTTTTCAACAGTATGAAGATATTTTGTGTTTTGTTCTGTGTTTTCTTCTCTAGTTGCTCTTCACAATTGCTCTTTTGAAATGGAAAGACTGCATCAGTTGTTCCTTTTTATTTGCCATGGCTGACACTGAGACTAAAGAGTAGGAAAGGTCATCGTTGCATCTCACTCCAGACTCAGGCTGTCTCAAATAAATAGAACCAAAGAATCATTAAGGTTGGAAAAGATTAATAATATCTATAGTCCAACCACCACCCATCATCCACTAAACCATGACCCTCAAAATATGACAGGGAACTGAGTGCTCAGATAACATCATGATGGCTGTAAGGCAAAATCCTGGTTGAAGCAATACAGATATAAATGCCAGGTGTAATTAAGGAAAGATTAGAAGGTAGAAAAGCACAGTTAAATTTTTATACCTTTTAGTGAAGACAGAGTAAGTGGCAAATGTTAGTTCCAGGCATATGGTAAACAACTGATGCCTGGGATCCAAGCTGCAGCCCTCCTCTGCTCAATTCCTGCTACTCTGCCACCGCTGAGCATCCCCTGGGCATTGTCTGCCATTTGTGCCAGATAGTGGGGGTGATTTCAGTGACATAGACGAAAGCCTGCCAAGGATCTAACTCCACAAACACTTCAACAGAATCTCAAGAGAGCTTTTAAAATTAGAATACCAGCAATAAAAGGATGAGGGTGTAAATCTCCACAAACTACTGACTGCCGATTTCTAGTCAAAGTACAACACAACAAACTCTCTAAAGATAACTAGATTAAGTACTTGGGCTAGAAAATCCATCATTCATCTTCAAAAGCATGTTGCAGACAACTCCATTCATTGTCAAAATTAAATATGCAAAAGACAGTTTGGTGAAAACTGTTTTGGAAAGGGTTTTGGACTGCAGGGAATTGGAGAAATTCTGTTAAAGAACTGGAGAGTTTCGCTTTCAAGTTGTCTGGTTTTGTTTTGTAGCTAGACTTCCTTGGCCTAGTGGCCACAACACATCCCATTTGCTGTGAACTGAACAGATTTAGATAATAATAAAGTCAATAAGACTTCATCTGGACTGTGAACATTCAACTTGGAAGTATATGTCTAAAAATCTTTTAGGTGCATCTACCTGTGCAAGGCATAGATGCGGGCTTACAAATTGGTAGCAGAACTTTGATTTCTATTTAAGTTGAACATCTTAATTTTATATTCCCAGTGCAGCTGGGTAAATGCTAGACTCCTGAAACAGTACAGATAAAGTCCAATTCTTCTCAAGAACTTATACAGCTGACTTCTTAGGACATCATAACTACAAAGGCCAAGTTCATTTGATTGCACTGTTTGAAGATGGGAAAGAAGGCCCTGATAACTTGGTGTCTACGGTAGCAACGAGTTGCAAGTGCAGACAAAGGAAGTTATCATGGATGAGCTGATGCTTTGTCATGGACTGCTATCTGCATTACATTTGAACACTCTGACAGGTGAACTGTCCTAGTCTCACGAGAAAGAGAAGGTTAAGCCCTTGTTTATTTTATTTATTTATTTATTTATTTTGGAGTCACTCATTAACTATAAATTTATCTCCATTGCAATTGGCCAATAAGAAGTTTGTTCAGTAACAGTGCAAATTCATTTTTGTATTCTCACACAGATGTTTCTTATACCTGTTCATCATTTTGCCACACTTTTTTCCTACACTTTCTTAAATTTCCACTAAAATTTTCCTTGAGAAAAAAAAAATCTGTCTTGTTTAGATAAGTGGCTTTAATATAATTCATTCAGTGCTGTTACATTTTCCTGTAGTCAGTCTGTAATAATGTAGGTAATCCAAGGCAGAATCACTGCCTTGTTGTAATGATCAAAGGAGATCATAGCTGGTATTAGCAAGCGGGTCAAAGATTACAATCTCATTAACAGATGGTTCTCTTGAACGTGACATTCAAGCCCCAAATTGTGATATTTATTATCCTTACTTGATGTTGGAGAACAATCAATAACATTTGCTTATTGGTTATCTACCAAGATTGAGAAGTTTCCATTCATAAGGGATAATGAATCACTCATTGAAGAAGTTCCTCTCCCCTGTGAGGATAATTAAATATTGCATTAGCTGATCGATAATAACTGGAGTTAGATGGGGTATAGAATGCTATGCCATTAGCCTGATGACAGGAGAAGTTTAGCTTTTTAAAAATTTATCTTTGAGAAAAGACAGAAAGATAGTTAAGATTTCCCAAAAGATAAATCTGCATACATTTTTAAGGCTTTTTTTTTTTTTTTTTCAAAAAGGGAATTAAGTCATTCCTCAGAATCAAACTGGCTTAAATACTTTTTTTTTTTTTTTAGACAAGAACTAAATATCAGCTCTTACACTGAAATCCTTGCTCTAGCTCTCAAGCTGCAAATGAATAAGAAAAAAAAAGAGAAAGTGACATTGCTTGTAAGAAGAAAAAATAAAATTATACTTTGCATCATGAGGAAAATCCCCTTTGGCATGGAGGCACCTACTATGAGCCCTGGCAACAATAACAAGGCTTACATTTCCTCTTCACCCACACCAAGCCCATGTCCTTGCTGCCCTGCAGTCCCTGGCCCCAGTTGTGCTGCCCTGCATCCTCCAGTGAGAACATGTCAGTCCAGCAGCCTTGTTGCATCCCAAGGCCTTCTGAATTAGTGACTGCTTTGCTTTCCAGTGTGGACTGGGTCAATAGCCTTTTGGATAAGCAAATCAATGGACAAATCACTGCTGTCATAACAGGTAAACAGCAGACACTGTTGAAATGATACTAAAAGTAAGCTAGGAAATTAAATCAGTAAATGTTCCATTTCAAAGTAAAATTCTTTTTTAATCTCTGGTGTCTTTCACCTTCTTTGCACCTTGGGCACAATGCTTTATAACTCTCCCTCCCAGATACAGGTAAGAGTAGAAGACAGACTCACTTCCTTCAAACTGTCTCAGGCTATTGCTGATGATGGGGCCTAATAAGACAACCAAAAATTTTCTTAACTGAGAACTATACCTTACTCAATAAAGTAAACAGAAGATTAATTTAGCTAGCAGGGAATGAATAGTAAGTTACTGAAGACAGAGTTATAAATCTTATTTTTTTTCCCTTCAGATTTGATTTAGAGTCTTGTAAAAGTCCTTTGCTTTTAGAAATGCAAGTACTTTTCCATACTGAAAATAGAAAAGTCATTTAGTCTTGCTCAGCTACAAATATTCATCAAAATCATCATCTTCCTCGCTTTACTTTCTTTTACTTCTCAGAGTCTACTGATAGATGAATGGCCCCTCCCTCCCTTAGTGTCTCATCTGCCTCTCTTCTGTGCATTATAGTCAAAAGATAAGATTTAGTATCACAGTTGCATAATAATTTAATAAGCAGACCTCGGAGAACAAGAAAAGAAGAAGAAAGAGAAAGGCTGAAATATTGCTCAGACAGAGGAACTGATGGAGCTGCTCATAACAAAACCAGCCTATGAGCTCTGGGGAGTGGTACAGACTGAAGACAACCGAGCTTCTGAATACAGCCTGACCAGGCAGCCCAAACAGCAGAAGATCCCAGAAAGCAGGGATACTTAAACAAATCCAGTTAAGGGGGATATTTGCAAAATGCATATTCCTTAGCTTATATCAGTTCCCTCAAAGTAGCCTTACCTTCAGCAGTTTACCCAGCCCCGCATGTAAAGTGAACCCTTGGATCATGATCCTTCTGACATCTGACTTTAATGCCATGGCAGAAGTAGTCACACTGCAGCTGGGACCCATCTCTGATCTCTGACATCCTTGGGACTGAATTGCAGCAGGTTAAGAAAGACTGACACAATGAGACATATGACACAGTTGACGAATGTTTCAGATTGAACATATCACCACAGAGCAGTAGGAGCTCTCCCCGCCCAAGACCTTAGCTGGTTCCTGGAGAAAGGGACAGTGATACCGAAATTTTTGGCTTCACACTCTCCAGACCTTGAGGACTGGTGCCAAACACAGAAAGTATTTTGTGCTGCTTTGTGGCTTCTTGTTGAAAAACAGCAGAAGACTAAACACTCATTTTAACCCATTCAGTTTCACTTGTAATTTAAACTCCATGCTCTCAGGACACAGACTCTTTCTCTAGCTGTGGTCCCTGCGTACCACAGAAGAAAAGAAATTTGTTTTGAAATACAGACAAAGCTTTACTTAATACAATATTATCAGTGCGAGCAATACTCTGTAAAATACACCATAATTAATCACCAGTATTAGCTAGAGATAAGCTTAAACTGCAGACTGAGAGACTGAACTAAGCTGAGGTCCAAGGGCTTTTAGGCGTCTGATTACTGCTCAGGCTTTATTAGAAAGTAGGTTTTTTTTTAAATAATAATAACAAAAAAATCAGACTTTGGTCTTCAAAAGCAGAGGCTGTGCCTGCTCAGAGCTCCAGGGTTTTAGAAATGGCACTTCTGCAGATTACTTTCTTCTACACAGCATGATAAAATTAATGGGTTTTGCACCCACAGGTAAAAAAAACCCCAACATTTCCATTTACAAATAAACAGTATTTATTGTTATTTACAAGTATTGTGTATAAATGCTATGTACAAAATGATAT
This sequence comes from Tragopan temminckii, assembly GCA_028571105.1. NCBI lineage: Eukaryota > Metazoa > Chordata > Aves > Galliformes > Phasianidae > Tragopan > Tragopan temminckii. The sequence continues at coordinate 31,057,030 of JAOWBP010003503.1, forward strand.
ATACAGTCTCTAACATGTTGAAATTATTCTTCCAATACACGATGGTTGGATTTAAGTAATTAAAATCCGCATGTACATTGTCTTTCAGCCATTAGTTTTCTCCCTCAGTCAGAACACAGGTGATTTTGGCAATGCAGTTGATTCCTTACAAGTTGCAGTTTGTACATTATTTAGAAAGGATTAAGAATAGAATAGAATGTTAGTAATAGAACAGGCAAAAATGAAAATAAAATGCGTACAGATACAATGCCACAAACTACTGGGGGTTCTTCTGTAAATAATCTGCAATTTGAATTTACAAAGACTAGAGAATCAGGTTTTCTAGTTTTCTTTCAAGACCATTTTAGCTCCTTTTGCTAGTTCCTTGCTTTCAGGGCATCTTCAGCACAATTGAGTGGGGAAAACAAAAGAATAAGCCTTATCAGTTATTTAAGCTGATATCTTGCACTAACACTGAAGAGATATTTTGGTGATACAGTTTTCATTACTAAAATGCTACGCCATAATAAATTAATTCAATGTTGTGCACTTATCTATTAGACACATTACTACAGAAAAATAAAAACGTTAATTATTCATTATCATCTCTCTGATTATTTGTTGTGGCTGATAATTACATTGAATGTATTTTATATCAGTAATAACCTTCTGTCTACATTTACAACATATCATATCTGGGGGGCTTGTCAAGGTTTTTCCCAAAGCCTTTTCTTTATTAAGACACAGACCTCATGAGTACATAACCTTTATGTTGAAGGCTGATTTTCTTCTTTCATATAAAGAACAAATATTATAGATTAATTAATCCAATGTGATTATAATTTAATCACCCTTCTTCTGCAGTCACAAGGGACTTTGTTATTATTTGGAGGCTCATTCATATTGTTATGGAGAATAAATGCAGTCATAAAAAATATTTGTGCGTCACTTAATTCATACAACTAAACAAAACTCAATATCAGTAAACAAAGGCCACTGTTTCTCCTTTATCACAGAAGTTTTGTGCTTCCACAGGCTCCTACTTTCCACCTCTTCACCATTTGCATGTTTAATGGATTTTCCTGCAGAGCCTTCATTTCCAGACACTGTAATACACCCTGTTCTCATTCAAAACAACAATTGACTTGATTTTCTAAAGAGACTGCCCCAAAACTGACATGCAGAACCTGTACATACCTGACCAAACACTGCTTGCCCCAGCCCATTTTAAAGCAATGACTTATGCATTCCGCTCATGTCTAGCCTCTTTCCCTTGATTTTATTGCCGGAGAAAATGATTACTTATTAATCTAACTTCTCTAACATTTGCTCCTATGCTATTTCCTTAAAGTGTAGCCTGGACCATATTCCCATCACCATGGAAATTCTTTTCGATTACTTCTATCTCAAATTCTATGAACTCTTTGAAGGTTGAATCCTCTCAACATTTATTTTAGAAGGACAAGAAAAAATATATTCTTTTCATGAGATCTTTGAACAAAATGTAATTTGAAAGTAATTTGAATTAAACTACTGTTTAATAAAAATGAACATTTGAGCTACTTGGCCTTGGGACAATGTTGTTTAATTAAATTAATCAAGTTAGATTTTCTACTGAACTTTGAGAAACTTAGGTAATAATTCACAAATAGAAGCAAAAGTTATGAAAGATACAACACTGATGTGTCTTGTTTGCATCTAGAAAGTCTCAGAAGGGCTCCATTCAGACATTTAAATGTTGTTGTGAGAATACAGAAAAATAAGAAAGACTATGGTTTAGAAAATGTGCATTGAGTATTCTAAAAATATTACCAGATCAAAATAATTGATTGATAAATACACAGCCAATTCAGAATGGAGGTTGAATGTAACAGGAAATGCAGAGACAACTAAAATAATTTGGTAATTATGATGTGACAAACATTTTGGATCTGTGGTGGTTAATGGCAGTGGCCTTCATTCTGGTCTTTAAACAGCCCTAAGTATTTTTAAAGGAAATCAGAAGTTTCCATTAGATTACGTGAATATGGGGATTGGACTTTTAAAATCTATTCTTCATTTCAAAGTTGTATTTTTTGTTTCCTGAAGTTCCTATTTCTTCTGCACTACCATGAATATTCAGGCTATTCTGGAGAGAGAAATGTGTTGGTTATTATTATTTTTTTAAATGTAGTTCTACTATTTTCTTCATAAAAAGCTAACATAGGAAAGCCTATCTATGGTTGATGATGCTCAGGGTTGCTAAATACAGCAGCCCAAGTGGGGCGAGATTGCCACAGCTCCAAGCTCAGACTTGTTTTTCCCCAAACCAACTTCATCCTGGATGCTGTCTCATAGACAAAGCTTTATATATAGCCCCTGCACACGGGGTTTTCTGTTTGTTTGTTTGTTTTTTTTTAAGGCAGTGAAGCTCTGCTAAAAGAACTTACAAGAATGGAGAAAAAAAAACAAAAAACAAAATAATTTCCATATGGTGGACTTTCCTTCGCACCAATTATTTTTTCTTCTGGTTTTGCTCTCTTCTGATGGTAGTCAAGTGTGAATGACTGAGGAGCTAGGGTGCGGCCTGATCATTAAAGTCTGCATAAAGAAGACTGAAATTGGAACAACTGTAGCTTGGGACTTTCCAAACTTGTTGCTGCCACAGCATGGAAGTTACCTGGGTGGGGCCCCTTTCTCTGCTCTATCCCAAGTACTGGGACCAGCCAAAAGCATTTCCCCTTACTACAACTGAGATTTTGGACCTGCATTACCAGATTAGAGGAGCAGTTTTTACACAACCAGTTACACAGGTAGTTTAAACACTCAACGATAACTTCGGCAAATCTAATCTGATTTTAGATCACTTATCATATACAAAAATTACATTTACAAAATCCTTCCAGTTATCATCAGAAATGAGTGATATAGCTAAGCGGAAAAGAAGCCAAATTAGAAAGATTAGGAGACAGTGCCTGTAGAAAAGTAAGATTATAACGTTCTAGAGCTGTATAGACAAGGCCTACAAGGCCTGACGAAGACAGAGGTTGAAAGTTACTGTGAGATCTACATAGTGACCTTCTTTTGTAGTATTCTGCAGCAGATTTTGTAACATTTGTTTTGAACACTGAGTGAAAAAGAATGTCCTTGAACTAGTATTTCACTTGGCACTGAGCAGAGTAGAAGCAAAGCACCATCGCCCTCCTGTGCACAGTGTTTCCCTTTCATCAGTAGACTCCCTTTGCACCTCCAGAACCTGCTTCAATTTCTTCTGATGCTCACTGGACCTTTTCTAAACAGGCGGTGAAGGACAAGCCCTGTATTTCGTGCTTGGGTATCAACTCCGAAAACATCAGACTCCAGCAGGTTTGGGAATTCAACCTATATCATTTGTTCTGTTATCCTTACACACTGGCCATCTGCTATGTAGCAATACAACAACTACATATCCCAATTGTGATCATACTATGCTACTCTAGAATATAACAAAAATATCTCCACTGCAGTGAAATCATGTGCTAGGTATGGCAATCTAGTTGGATAAGCCAATTATCTCTCAATCTTTTTCCCTTGATATCTAACCTGTAATGTGAATGCAAAATGTATATGCCAAGAAATCAAAGACAACCTGGAAACTCAGAAATTTTAGTGTGTAATTCTCAGTACTTGTGCAAGTAATTTTCTAAATTATGCCCTCTTGAATACAAATGCACATGAAAATTAAAAAGCACTATGGGCCAAGTAGCAGAATATATGGATCTACACATGAAACGAAGAGATGTGAACAAGTAAGCCAAAGAAAGTACTTTATACGTGGAAAATGCAAACCACATCTAACAAACACAGCAAAACTCTAATATCACCATTTGTAATGTGCTCTTTCCTCCTGTTATTCAGCCATGATTAGGATGCAGATTGAACACTCTTTATGGTTTTTTGACAGTATGCTAAATCAGTAATACTACTGTGCAAGGAATTAAAAGATTTTTTTGCTGCAGTGAGTGATTTTTATTATTATTATTTTTTTTCTTTAATTCATACTGCAGCGGTAGCACCGGACACTCCATGGGCTCTCAATGTTCTAGAAGGGCACCACAATGGAGGAATCTGAATTCAGATGGTTTTATTTTCTAAACCATTAGCTTCACTGTCCAGTTGCACATCCTGCTGCTGACCCAGCCCAAACTCATTTAAGGTCTGCAGTCTGACAAGATCACAGCTCTGATAGGTATGGCTGTAAGGAAAGTTGTGTAGGTTTTTGAGTACAGTTTCTTTCAAAGCACCAGCATGAGATATGTTTGTTGTGAACATGTTTACACAGCTCTTCCCCTTTCAACATAAAAACAAAGCTATTGCAATGGCACAAAAAAGAGTGGTAAAAATGAGGTCCTCATCAATACTAGTGGTGGCCATTGTAATAACAGTGTTTTGCAGTTACAGAGCCTTTCATCTAAGGATTTCAAAACTCCTTGCTAAGATTGATTAATTAAGGCTCACGGTGAGAGTTCTGTGAATCATCAAACCACAAGCATTTCACACCTCACTGACTTGCAACTCAGAGAAGCTCTTGATGAACACGAGCTAAGTTTCATGAGACTTGAGGGAACCTAGATCAACTCCAGTGGGTTGACGCAGAAGTCATTTTAAGATGTGTAAATTTAAAGGGAAGCCAGGTGAGCAATCCAGAGCTTCGTTAAAAAGCACAGTGACTGATCCTTGGGAAATATCTTCTCCCAGATACTGAAAATGCTGCACTCCTGCAGTTCTTAAGGTGCTAGCAAAATGGTATCATCCTCTAGTTGAGAAGAATCCTTTAATTCTATTCAAAAAGCTTTGTCTTATTTAACTGCTACTTATTCTACATCAATGTGAAATTGAACGTGACTTCCTGTCTTGTACATGGCATTTGTGGTAATGGACTTTGACCCAAAGCACCATCATATCAAAGGGGACTTATAATGGTCCAGTCTTTCTCCCACACACTGGATGACTTGTATGGCACCTGAAGCCTCCCAGTAGCTCTCCCATCAGCCCATTCCTGCCCACTGGCAATATTGCATCACCTCCCGGTTATGGTTATTCTCTCTCTGGAAGCTATTCATTTCATTTTCAAGAACATTTACAGGACTGTAACTACAGACATTTAAAACCTTGATTAGTATTTTCTCTGTCTTAAGATCTGTTGTAAAATATTCCTTGGTCATGTACAGCTTATAAAAAATGTTTTATACGAAAGAATGTAGGCGCCTATTTTTTTTAGTTAAAGATAATGATTTCGTTAGTCATTTTTTACAGTTGCTAATTACTCTACAAATGCCATAACCTGTCTGAATGGTAACTGCTCAATAAAAGACTGTTTTGTTTAAGAGATGCTAAGTAATGCAGTATAATAGTATGTGTGTCAGGCCAATATATTACAGAATTAAAATGTATCATATTCACTTCTTTCTTTCTGTTGTTGTTGGCTAGGGAGGTCAGCTTGAGTAGAAAGTGAAACCTTTCCTTGACTTTCTCTAAAGTCTGTCTGCTTACTTGAATGTAGAATGAGCATAACTCTGTGGAAATTATGATTTGAGAAGACCACTGGTCCTGTTGCTGAGTTCAGTGACAATTCAGTTACCAGTTAGAATAGCAAAGGAATAGGAAGTACATAAAAATCTCTGTAACTCCTTTGAATAAGGTATTTTTTTGCATCTATCTGGTGTAGTCATATATCTTGCATACATGCAGTGGAAATGTATTTGGCTCCATATTTCTCTACTGCAGAGTTTCAGAGAAGTGCAGAAGAACATGCTTTTTCAGCCTCTGCTTCACCTCCCTTTCATTTATAAACTCACTAAATGTGTGGAAAACATTTGAAGTTAGTAGCATAGATCAAAGAGCATTCTCTACTTCTGTAGGAACTGTTTTCTCCTAGCTGACTCCAGTTTTCCTAGCCTAAAGTCAGCTTTGTGGTATCCACCTAACCCCAGAAGAAAGACCCCATCCTCACTGTCAGTCCCTACCTCATCAGTTTCTCAGCCAAGGTTCAAGATATGGCTGAATGAGCTGAAGCTCTTATCTATCATGTGATTCCATGATTGTCCTGAACAAAGGTCTTCTAAGCACAGCTGAAGGCCTTGGCAGTCAAATTACTTCCCATATACAACCAGAAGCCCAAATGAGCATTCACACTGAGATGTATAAACAATTAATAGTTTGATATAAAGGTGTGTCTCTTCCTGGTAGAATGGTTGGTTTGTTCTTGCTAAATTTGGTGAAATTCTGCTTCAACAGAGGGGATGTTATTCACATGCTGTGAACAACTCAGGTCTTCAGCATCTACAGGAGGCTGTTCTGTTCTAAGATATTCTCAGTCTTATTTGTTGTTTTGGTTTTATTTCCTCTGACAAGTACCTCGCTGGAGCACTTCAACACAAGATACGTGAATAAAGCAATGTCTGTGGTCCTATAAAACAAAACCATTTTTTTCCTACTCAACTCCTTTCCCAAACTTCTGTGAAAACCAGAAATCAAATTTCCTGTGTTTAAATGTTTCTCCCTTTGTCTTATTTCTTGTTTGCATAAGCTACCACAGTTTCTAGTGCCTTAATTGGAATTCAGAATCATACAAGAGAATCAAAATATCCTGAATTAGAAGAGACCCACAAGGATCATCAAGTTCAACTCCTGGCTCCACACAGCACCACCCAAAAATTGAGCCATATTTTACCTCCAAGGACAACTGGACAAAATGATTCAGCACTCTCAAAAGAATCCCTACCCAATAAACTCAATAATTTTCCAGAAGCATTGCAGATAATCTTTGCTCCACAAGTTCAAAACATCTGTGAACTCCAGCTGTCACCTGCCTACTCCCAGCAGACACCATGGAAGTCAGCTGTTCCTTTGCCACATTCAAACATGATTCAGCACCTTTAAAGCTTCAGAATTTGTTTTGACAAGAGCTCCTCTCCAGCTCAGGTAGCAGATCTCTCACACTTTTTCCACAAACAGTTGTTCTTGAGTCATTTGCACAACTATGAGCAGCACCAGAACACATGAAAGAAAAGGATATTTTGTATTTTTAAGGCAGAAGACAAAAGGATTGCTGATCACAGTATGAAAATCATGCATGTATAAATGATTACTTCGTCTCTATTTTCTCTTAGGCAATAGATGATGCAGAGACAATCAGATATCTGCAAGATACAAGGCAGATATTCTATTTAATTAAAATAAATATTCCCAAAAAGATATCAAAAGCCAAGGAAGGTCCCCCTTCAGATAGATAACTGTATTCTTTTGTCATAAAGGCCCATGATTTAAGGTCTCTGAAGAGGGAATTAACTTCTTATCACAGAATATTTTTTCCTCTACTTACTGCTATCTAGTATAAGATATAAAGACAGAAACTCTTTAAGGTGCTAAAATTCTGAATTTTTGAAAGGAGGTATTTTGTATGCTTGCTGAAAACAAGCTTCATTAAAAACACTTGGTGGGCAGTGGCTGTAATGGTTTAAAGAAAGCATTTTCAACACCATTTTTCTGGACATGGATGTTCCCAGATTTCAGCCCTTGGAGCTGTTGTGTAGGCAGGGGCTCCCAGTGGGACCTACCACCTCCGCAACCTGCACCCAGCCTTAGGCTGGGAGAATTGCATCGAGGTTACTTATATAGGTAAGAAGTTATTTACATAAATAAATGATAAGGAGATGCTCTTGCAGCTGTGACACAGATATATTCTGGTGGAGAGCAGCGATAACATTGTACTATTAAATACAGCCAATGGAAGTGGCTATCAGTGAATATTTCCCCAGCCCAGATGCCATTCTCCTAGAGAAAAACACAGCAAAAGACAATTCTATGGTGTCCAACCAATGCCTGGTGTAAATCAGGATCATCTCTGGGCTGCAAATACAGTTTACAGGCAATTTACACCAGATGGGAGTTGGACTTCACAAAGCAATGCCTGGAGGCTAAATGATATTCTTGAAAGTTGCAAAGCCTTGGATTATGAAATCTCTCTTAATATATTTCCATTTCAGCTTCTTCCAGTATCATCTGCTCACAGCAGTCTGAATGCAGATGAAACATCTATTTCATTATCTCAAATAGTTCATAAACGCTTTTTAAAAATTCCATTATTTGCACAGTGTAAGGACCCCAATGAACCCTAACAACTGTTTGACCTGAATATATTAAAAATATTGTAATGTTTTGTTACATATCCCAAGGTAAAAAAAAAAACAAACAAAAAAAACCCCACACACATATATATATATAAAATCAGGCTACCGCTTATTAGTTTTCTCTTCTCTGCTTCTTATAAAGGTTTATTTGACAGAGCATAAGATAGTGGTAAAATCCTAAGGTAAAGGTTAAACTCTGTTTTATTATGTTTACAGGATTTAAAGGGTAAATCAGGAAGTGCTTATTTAACATCAAGTGAAAGTGGTGGATTAGTAACCAGACCGAGACTTAAAAGCATCCTTAATCCTTAAAATCTCTGAGGGTGAAAGGTCACTCTTTAACACCAAGTTGTGTAAAGAATGAAGCAGACAGAAGCTTCTGTTTCATCATTGCCCAGTTAATCCACTGAGGAAATGAGCAGCATTGGTTTTTGCTAGGTAAACTCCTCCTAAAACCAAGGAAACAGAGGAAAGTCTGAACAGGAAATAATTAAAGTAGGTTTATTCCATGAACACAGCAGAACAGCACAGGAGATATTTTAAACTGTTCTAAAAATGACACGTCTGTGGCTATTAATCAGCTATCCCGATTATGTTTTCATCACTCCTCGTTGTCATTATCCTTTTAATGATTAAATTAATGCTCAGTATTTTATTTGCAGAGAGATGTAGAACACGACACATTTGCAGAGGCACAACTGGGTGCTCCCAATAGATGCTGTTTTATGTTCTTTATCTTTTAGCATCTTGAGAATTAGAGCACAAATTGGGCTCATAAATACTCTCTCTCTTTTAAACTTATGAGTTCTCGAAAAATAATTAAAAGCAGCTTTTTTATTGTGTTATAATAGTGATGTGTGACAAAGAAATAGGTGCAGGGGAGTGCAGTTTGCAACATCTCTTCTCTCTCACCTCTACCAAAATGTAGGGTGCAAGCATTCACTACCTGCTTCAGCTGAAAATGGGATTTGGAGTTGCCAGTAGCTGGGATAAAAAATAGCTCACAAAGGTTTTCTTTGCAAATGCATTATAAAGTGTAACATACAATAGAAAATATTTGGAATCCACAATTTAGTAAATACTCCCACTTTTTTGTGCAGATAAATCTTAACTGCCCCCACCACCACCGGTGATCAATATGAAAAGACAAAGCTCTCACATATTTCAGGAAAAAAAGGTATTTTCAACACTAGCAACCTTTCAATATTTATATTGAGCTTGCTTTTATTAAATCATAGGTGAAAAATAAGAAGATTCACCCAAGCCTTAGTTTCATTGTATAAAAAAGCCCAGACATTTATCTTAGAAAATTGCAGGAGTGTAGCTCCACATAGACTGATGGAACTGAGCTGCATTTGGCATTAGGATATGATTCTCTTGCCTAAGGTGTTTATGACGCATACAGTTGCTAATAGCTTATGCAGTTCATTTTTTACAGAATCTGTGGTTTAAGCATTATGCTTAGTACTTCTAAAATATTACTTTTTAAAAAACTGTAAAGTGCATAGCATGAAATATGAAGAGTGCTGAGTGGCTCACGTTTGAGATCTGCCTCAAATTTTTCATAGCGTTCATTCCTACCTTTGTGGTTCCATTTTACCAAAACATTTTCTTAATTAAGCAAAAATGAAAGCAATCAAATTACATTTTGTTAACTAAAAATGAATGCTTGGTTTCTTTGGGGCTACTTTCCAAAAGATGTGTATGCTCAGAGCACCAGCACAGAGCTGAAACAACTCTGCCATTATTACAGAAGAGACCAAATGGTAGAATAGTGTTTAATGCAAGTAAAGGGATCGAAAACCTTTTACTGTATGTCTTCCGCCTCCCCAGATATTTTTACTTTGATTTCCTAAAGAAGCGAGGTTTATGTGACCAAATCCCTGATCTGCCTTTATCCTTTCTTGTAATTCGGCCACATCCAAACATTTTTGACAAATGCACGGTAATCCCAAACTTCTTAATCACGGACCTACAATTTTCATTACAATCACACCATGGACGGCAGAGACACAAAGTATGACAATAATGTTAAATGACCTAACTCATAGAAAAGTTGCAGTAAGGGCTTTTGAGGGGTTGTAACTGAAATAAACCTGAGAAATTCCTGAATCGTGAAGAAAAACTCAAAACGGGGTGGCAACCATAAATTCATGTACAGAAAAAGAGACATCATTCGTTCACAAAGCTGTTTATTTTGTTTGTTGAGACACTAAGACTTCCTGCTGCATTAACACTTCAATATCCAGTATCAATTCGAGGCATCAGTAAAGCTTAAAAGGCATAGTGGATGATTTTGATTCTGTTTGCAAGTCTTACCTTAAGAAAACTATACACTATGAAGTACCTAATGGTACTTCAAAGGTAATTTCGGAAAACAGAAAAAAATATTGTCACTCATCTGATTAAAAAAAAATAATGTGGGAAGAACCAAGATATTTTCAGAGCAGTTCTTTTTTCTACAGTTGCTAGGATTTAGTGTGCATAATATTACCTGCCATTGCTAAAAGGCCTTACAATTGTTTTTAATAAATCCCATCCCCCCTGTATGCCAAATCCTGGTCTTCCAACTCCCACCCAAAATTATTTTAAGAGTTAGAAAACAAGGAATAGATGAACAACTCAAAGCCACAACACTCATGGCCAGGGTTCTTTTACAGACCACAACACAATAATGTCTCTGACTTTTAGTTTTGATCACAAAATCATCCGCTTGCCTGCTCCAACTTACTTCAGCACATCTACAGTATGAAAAGAATTTTAGAGTACTGATTTTGGAAACGGTTTGTACCCTGTAAACTTTGAGGCAAACAGCTCAAATCCCCTGACCTGATTCCTCTTTATCAAAATAAAGAAAAAATGTGATGACTATAATGGATTTCCTAGAGCCCTGCAGATGAGGTGCTCAGTAATTTCGCAGATCCTCACACTCAATAATCTGAGAATCAAGAACCACAAGCACCCAGTCCAACTGCAATAGAACAGGGCATCCAAGAAATTGCTTGTCTTGTTTAGAACTTATCTAAAATAACTTGTAAGAAGAGTAACTTCATGTATACTCATCATAGGAACTCAGCTTCAGCAATGGCTTCTTCATTATTCTTTAACTTGCTCTTATACTGATACAAGAGGATCGTGGCATTTGTCAGTCATACAACACAGCAAAAGCAGGCAACGTGACATTTTCCTGATAGACTTCCAAACATGATTAATAGCAAAGCACATCTCAGCATCAGTTCATGCACTGCGTTGTTTGTGGTTTTTGTGTTTCAAAAGAAAACCAGTTTAAAATTTAAATCAAAAGCACTTATACGATTTTCTGCTAGTAAATAAAGAACTTCTTTTTCCTAAGTTGTAGTTCAGAAGACAACCAAAACATATGTCTGGAAATTATTTGGCTATTTTTGCATGATTTTTTCTCTGTTTACGTAGTTCAAACAATAGCTTGCCAATATATCTGTAAGTTACTGATCAAGATGAATTAATAAAACAATATGCTGTTTTTTTAGTTTATACCAGTGAATAATGAAGATCCCCAAATTCAGCGTAGCATTTCTACACTGAAATTCAGAAATATCATGGTTCACAATCAGTCAGCATTTCATAAAAAAAATCCATAGCACATATTTGTAAAAGGTAAAAAAATATATTTTTTAATTAAAAAAAAAAAAAAAAAGTAAACGCAGCATCTAGAAAAAAAACAGATCAAGATAACCAACAAACAAAATTTGAAATATCTGTAAACCAAGCAGGAATGAATAGTGTCTCAGATATCTATAAACCAAGAAAAGTATACTGCCTCACATCCTAAAGAGTTGGACTAGACCTTTGAAGTTCCCTTCCAACTCTAAAGATTCTTTTTTGAAGATGTAAAATGAGGGAACTAAACCACAGCCAATTGGTATTAGAAAAGAATTAATCCATCTCCAAAGACCTTTTCCAAATGCAATAACACCGTTCAAAGTAATGCACTGCGGGGCCACGCGGGCACACAAACACTCACCCACTGTACACAGAGGTACACACTTGAGCACATGATTTCCCTCTGAGTGTGGGTCATGCAACAGTTATCTATGCCACCACTCACTTCTTCCTCCAAACCCACATGGAGCCTTATTAAAATTTATGGAGCACTGTATGGGTGTACATGTCTGCCTGTGTAAATTACTGGCAAGATCAGAACTATAATTATCCTTATTAGCAGCGTCTAGTACATTTTATATGCTAGCAAAATCCAGTGTGTATGCTGGCAGTAAAGTGTGGACTTCACAGTTCTTCAGTCTGGTTCTTCATTTCTTGCAATCCCCCTGAATATTTCAGTATCTTTGAAGCTCAGATACCTCCATCTGATACAACACTAGCTGCAAACAATAAAAACTGATTTTTTTTTTCAGTGATTGCTTTCAGGCACATAGGAGTGGATGGACTAAAAACAATAATCTGCTAATACAGGAAAATAGTTGCACTACCAAAAATGTCTACTATTATTAATTTGAATAGGGAAAAATTAAATTGTTATGTCCTTTTAACAAAAATATCTTCCATACTATTCAAAGCCTTTAATTTTGGTTGTCTTAAATGTATTTTTCATTTAAGTCATAAACTATTTTTATGTTTATTATGGCTTATACACAAAATTATATCCAGAAAGCTTTATAGATATTAAAGTATGACATCCTTTACTCCACCACACCCTCACTGTGAGAGCAGTAATTCACTCATAAAGATTGATAGCTGGCATTTGTCTTGAAGTAGCCCAATGATTGCCTGAGAATTAGAATAAAATTATCTTCTCAGAAAAGGACTTAGTTATCCCTGCGGGCCAGGGCTGAGGTGGAGTTATGATGAATCACATCTTGGGAGGATCTCTAGCTTTCAATGAAATTAGTAACTTCCTTGCAAATTAATTTAATTACACCTAACAAAAATCTCTGTTCACAAACCATGCATCTTTGGAGGTCTGAAAAATAGAAGATGCACTATTTGAGTCAATAGGAATCCATATGTTTTCTTCTCTTTCCCATTCCTTTTATATTCCCTGCACATACTTGTATGCTGTTTTGAGTGACAGGAGAAGGAAAAAGTGTTTCTAGAAAAGCAGATAGAATTTGTTCTACCACTTCTAAACTATGAGTTGGAAAACCCACAGCTTGGACAGATCTATACTGAGTCACACTGTCATTAGACCTAACCAAAAGTCTAGGCTTCTTCTCATAAAGAGAGTGAACTAGAGATAATTTTGAAATAATTTGGCTCTGAGCAATGATTCTTACAGGTAAGATTTATGAGAACAATAACAATGACTGGAAATTTTAATTCAAAATTCATTAACAGTCCACAGTAATCACAGCTCTTTTCTACAGACAGCATAAAAGCCAAGTCTGCTTGAGTGAAAAAAGGACATTCCCCATTTCTGAACTCCGCATCTGCAGCAGCACTTGGCGTCATCCACAGAGGATATCTCCAGCTCTACAGCTTCAGTGACTGCAAGTGTTGATGCCTTCAGTGTAACCTTCCCTTAGCTGAACTAAAGGAACATTAATGTATTTTAAATAAATCTGGACACAGAGACTTACAGATGGATAAATTGCAGAATTATATGCTCATATGCACACATTCTTCAGCATATTGTGCTCAGAAAAATTCACTTCTGAAAAACTCACGGTTCCTATGCATCTGTGATTATCTGGAAAAAAAATCAGAAGTACTTGCTCCAAAAGCATGGCTTATCTATAACTTAAAGTGAAGGTGACCTTCCATTGGGCAACATAGATTTCACGGCACACAGAGGAACAGCTCTGACTGCATCCCATATTTTGCCACCAGTTCAGAACCTTTGCAGCATTTTTCACCGTCTTTAAAGCAGAGAAGGGTTTCATTTACAACACACAGGGGAAAACAATTTTGTTTTTGTAAAGGTAGCCTAGAACTTTCTTGCTAATTGTTGGCAGACAATCTTTCTTCCCCAGGCGGGATGACTACACAGAGCAGGGAGAATGGAGAGGCTCAGGGTGTGGAGGCAGAGCTAGTCTGTGAGCAGAAGGCTGAATCACGAGATGGAGCTGCAGAACCTCGGGAAATTCTTCTCTTGTTTCAGGGCCAGCTTTGCTTTAGAAGTAAAACAGCCCCCTCACTTTATTACAATGCTCCCAGGACGTGAAGCACTGGCAATACTCAGAGGTGGCACCTAGTTTGATGTTGTTAAATTACCTATGAGAACTAGTATTTGATTTATAACAATGACTAACCCAATAAAATGGTAAAGCAAGTCAACACGTAGGCTTAGGGATTTCTCCAATTTTTGTTTTCCCGTACTACTTTGATGATGCAGTCATCATAAAGCATTCCAGACATGTCATGCTTAGTGGAAACTATGGAACAACAGAAGCCTCACATGAATCCTTGCAAAGATCAGGCTGATCTTCTTTAGATCCATGTAAACCCATTTACAAGAGCATATATTTTTCTTCCTTCCTCCACAGCATGTATAGAAAGTGCTTCTAGTAAGAAAGACACTTTTCTGTGAAAGTAGTAAATTTCCAGGTGGAGCAAAAAACCTCAAGAGTTCAAACCCTTGTAAATTGACATTGCTATGCTGATTTATACCCATGGTGAGGTGTCCCTTCATAATTTGTTCCAGATTGGAATTTTACTATGGAGTAGTACACGCATTCTTGTAAATCAATGAGAGATACATCCATCTAAAAGGATAGTTTCCATGTAGCTCTATTTTTGATCACTTTACATATTCTAGGCTATGTCTTGCAACCATCCTATTTATGGGATCAAAAAAAGAAGTAACTCAGATATGTGAATAAAGTTAGTAAAGTCATTGGTCCAGACAGGACGCAGGCTGCTAAGTACATGATGATTGATATTGGACACATTTCTTTCTTGGCAGGGAGTTTTGGCTTTCAGCTACATTGTACTGACATAAGGCACATTAAAAGTGAACCCAAATATCTGCTGAAATTCACAGAGATGTTGAAACATTTTCAACTCTGAAGCCAAAGATGTGTCAGCTGAGAAAGCTGAAGTCTACCTTCAATATCTTTCACTCTAATTTGGGGAAGAAACGCTCAACGAACTCGTCAAGTCTTAGCAAGCTCTTTTACAATCCACTTCTCTATTTTCTTGTGGCAGGAGTCCACCTGCAACAATCTTCAAAAAAGCAATAGAAAGGTCAGTTACTGCATGCATTTGCCAGTTGTGGATACAGTCCCAATGCACAGAAGTGGGTTCAGAACCCTAAACCATATTTCACTTTTTGTGGAAGGGAAACAAGACTCAGGCCTATCTTTTGCTGAGGCAAGTGATTTCTAACTATAGCCTACTCGCTCAAGAGATATATTATAGGATGGAATTATGGTGATAGTTGTTAAATAATTTTTTCTTTGTAAAGCTTTGTAACTTCTCATTCTCACCTTTTTGAGAATATTTTCTGCCCTCAAGTCCCACTCGTAGTGCAGCTGTATGCAAATGCTGATCATAGCCCATAGACAGCTCCAGGTACACTGGAGTGATGATGAAGCAGACTACTCTCCCTAGATGACATCTTAGAGAAACACAACATCTGTATGGTCTTCATGTAGGTACTTCGTATTTTTATTATCGATTTGTCTTAATTAATCAGTTATATCTTCATTGGTTTCATCTGAGTGTCTTGCATTTTAATCGCTATAACAAATTGTTCAGTAACACTGGAGGGCTTTCTTGACCACAACATGGTTTATATTTTAAAGAGTTATTAAAGCAGGTTAAAAAATTAGTTACAGAACAAGTTTTAAATGATAAACATGTTGATTCAATGAAGTTTCCACATAAAAAGTATTTGTTAGGAGAACCATATAATAATTTTATTTTTCTCATTATGGATATGGTTTCAGATGTTTTTCAAAGCTCACAAGTAGACACACAGTACTGCAGCATTGTCACCATGTCTGGGTGGGCTACAGCTAATTCCCCATGGGTATTCCTTAACCTCACTGAAAGAAACCTAGCCCTGCAGAAGGAGAGCCCACCACTGTGTCCTCACAAGGTGCTTCTTAGCTGCAAAACCTTGCACTGAGTCACCAGTTCCAGGTTGACATAATGGCTCTTGCAGGATTATCTTCTCCACACAATTACAGGTACAATTTCTGTTATGTTATTTTCAAAATATACAGCTTGATTTTATCCATCTAAATGTTTCACATTTTTATATTCTCATTAGGATTTCAAATGAGAGAGAAGAAGAGTTTCATATGTAGAACCTCAACCAAAATACTAGCAAGAGACAACATGTACGAGTACATATACTATTAAGAGATTACTTAGGGGGAAAGCTGAAAACAAGAAATATTTTGTGTAGGAACAGCACAACGATAGTGTTATATTGACCATGTTTTGTTTTTTTGTTTTGTTTTTAAACATCAGAAGATTTTCTTGGTTTTCTGACCAACAATTTCACATCAATAAGGTCAATATTTTTTTTCTCTTACTGTCAAAAACAGGCAGCTATAGGCATGCTGCAGGTGATTTCTTAAACTATTGGAAATGTTTCAAGTCACACAATGAATATGGTGAATGATGAATTAAGACACATAGTAAAAACAATGGGAAAAGAGGCACTGAAAATAAGATTGTGAATGGGTGCATAATAATAATAGGTGCTCACATCACAGGATCTAGAAGCTGGATTTTGCAAGGCTAAGCTATCAGTTGAAGAAAGCAGAACAAAATGAATATCATACATAGTCTAATGACGACACCTACAATGAATATCTAAAAGTAATCTTCAAGCAAGGAGCTCTTTCGAACTTCCTTTAATTTACTTAATCTGAGCTGAACCTCTAAAGGTGACTTTTTCCAAAGAGCAATGTGTTTTTCAAAGTCTGCACTTCGTACTAACACAAGAATAGACAGCATAGGTCACTGGGACCTCAGAAGTCTATTCTGCTCAAATCCATCTTGCTGAAACTGATGAGGTTTCTCAAAGCCAACTTAACTATTTAGGCCAGCTGAAGACTTTTGTCTTAGGACAAGTTATGTATGCAAACCAGTTAAGTAGCCTATTTGAGTTAACTGATAATGTAGACCGGCATAATTCAAAGATTAAATGTAAGCTTTGCCCTTTGCCCTCTTCAGAACAGACAGACAGATATAGCCATGTCCGAATTGAGCCAACAGGTCACAAATTATTTTTTAGTGAGAATGAAGAGAAAGACATTTTTTTCTTAAAACAAGAGAAAGTATTTTTTCGGATCTTATAATTTTTCTGCAGAAAAGTTCAGTTTGAACAAAATGGTATTTCCCTGCAAAAAAAAAAAAAAAAAAAAAAGATAGCCTCTCACCTGTAGCTTCACTCCAATCATTTCATGCAAAAATGAAACCAATATGAGTAAATGCTAATGTATAGCCTCAGGTCTTGATCAACTCAGACTTGAATACAATGAGATGACAATTTGTCGTAGGCAGTAAAACATTTCCGAAGTTGCATGAATCATCCTGCACACCTGGCAGCCCAGAATATAGACTGAGCTAACATAGCAAGGCGTTCAGAGTGAATTTCATCACTTTACTGCTTTTTCTGGTTACATCTCATCACTTTACCCTTCTTTTCCATCTTCTTTTAGGATTGAAAAATGGAGCTTTTTGCTAAGATGTACAGCCAGGCTGTCCCTTAAAATACATGCAGAGTCAGTTTATAAGGAAAACCATAATTAACTTACGCCACATTTCAGGATATGAGATCTTTTACAGACAATCACTAGCCTCATGAACCCCCCTTATCAGTGGCCTCATTATCCATACCGAGAAATTAGAAATTGAAAAAAAAAAAAAAAAAAGCAAGTTTACAGCTAGTTAAAATCTTTTCCATGATGGTATAAAATTGTTTAATGGGATTTCAAGCCACCAGCTCCAGTTGCTGAAGCACTTGGAAGCCAGCATACAAGAACTGAGTCAGACTCACAGATCTTCCACACCTTCCTTCCCTTCCAACAACTCCAATGCAGGTATCACACAGATTTTCCCTACTACGTAATTAAGTTTCCTTTCCCTCCACCTAAGCAACAGCACCACTTCTGCTGAGACGGCTCCTTCAATCTATGCATTGCTTTCTCCTGAGCTAGGAGAGTGAAATCCAGAACATGAATATCTCAGGATCATGTTTAATTTGATGACAGTCCATACACACTAGGAAGCTGAAATGCTGATTTCATATCACAAGAGGCCAAGAATGTAAGGGCAGTTTAGAATGAAAACAGGACATGAAACAGAAGATCTGGTGAAATCAATCAATCAATAAAAAAAGACAACTAGCTGAGTTAGGGGATAGTTTGTCCCATTACCAAGACTTGGAATGATGTGAACCTTCTGAAATACACTTATGCTGACATGAATTTACTGCTCTTCTGCCCTTGTCTCTTCCTTTCAATGCAGATATTGCTGCTTAGTGACTCAGTTTAAATTACGAGTTTCAACATGAGAATGACTCTGCACAAAGAAGACAATGAAGAAATTAAGCTACCTCCAGTCATTAGACAGTATTTAGTTGTACTGACTGTATGTTCCTTTCCTAACAAGCAACCCAAGGCTAGATGTACGTCCCAGCATGTCACCACACTACAGAGGACTTTCTGAGGTTACTGCTGAGCCAGGTTAGTCCTGCACTTTCCGCCCCTCCCCCCCCCCCCCCCCCCC
>JAOWBP010003503.1:31075851-31093280 GCA_028571105.1 Tragopan temminckii
AGCAGAACTTGACTTAGGATATGTGGAAGTAGAACCAACCACTAACTCCTGCCAGCCTTTGAAGTCAGAGCTCCAGGAGGACTAGGGTGAGGGATCTTGCCAGAAAATAGCAAGCCCATGTATGCTCTAACGCTCCCAGCTCCCTCTATCACACACTCCTAGGCTCCTGAGAAATGAAGTAGGATGAAGACAATTTTGCTCATCCCTCCCTATAATTTCCCTAGCTGTCCGCTGCTCCAAACACCTCCCTGCTTTTTAGCTGTTTTTCAGAAAACCTGATTTTTATCTCAGAGCATCTCTTCTCCCAGTACAGGCTATATAGAAATACAAAAAAACAGACCAAATAGTTGTCCCTACAGCTTTCTGTCCCCTAACCCCTATTTCATATGCTTCTTCCCAAGTTGTTTCCTTGATCTAATGGAATTTGAGGAAAAAGAACCAGCAGAATAAGAGTAGCAAGACAAAAAATAACAATAATAATAATAAAAAAAATCTTCTTCAGCACCTCCTTGGTTACTGCGATGACAATTTTATGAAAAAAATATACACTGCAAGTAAGTTCACTTTTCTGTTTTGCCAGTACAATCTTGTATGCTTTCTGGCCACAAACTCACTCAGATCAGGGCTGGAAGGGCAAGGAAATATCTTGTATTTTTTCTTTGTTTCCACTGAACCATTTCACATTTCCCTCTTGACATTCCCAGAGCGCAACCATGAGCCAGATGTGAATGAAGCAAGTCAAATACAACCATAAATATTTCACCAATCCAAATGCAATTTCATTAGCCACATATAAAAAGATGATGTACGTCAGCCTCCTCATTCACACTCCAGCTTGCAGCTAATCACTACCAATCAGAGTGATCAGATTCACACGTCACAGAGCTTTCTCAGATTTACACTGAAGAGGACTTGGATTTCAGCATGCAGAACAGTACGTATATGCTCATATACGGGGCATCATGGGCCATATGGGCTCACAGGAGAAAGAACACTGAAGCTGCAAGGTAAACTTCAAAAAGAACAAATTGATTCCTGATGCCATCTTCCCTCTTCAACTAGTGAAGGATCCAGAAAAAAAAAAAAATAAAAAAAATCAGCGCAACTCTTCATCACTTTCACATGATAAGTGAAACAACGACATGACATTAGCCAATGTTACCATATATTCTACATAAAAATTATTTCTTTTTGATAAATCTCTTGTAAGGCTTTCATCTTCAGGTCTCATGAGTCATATTACAGAGAAATTTACTGTATTTAATTTAGAAATCATCTGAAAAGGTCTACCACATCCATTTCTCTCTGCACCTCTATGAAAGGGGATCTCCCAGTGAAGGAAGTAGAGACGAGTGAACTCTATTTATGATCTGTGTACAATTATTTAATAAACATTTTAAATATATATATATATATATCAAAGTAGAAAGAAATAAATCTTATTATTTTAAACAGCTACCCTATGTAAAAAATTATAATTAGAACTTAAAAAGTTGTGTTTTTTTCTTTTGTATCCTAGTACATTTTGTATCTCTTCTACCCATAGTAACTTTTACCCTTAGTAACCAAAAATGTGGTTATTTCAAATGCATACCCTTTGTATTGAGTAGAGAACTAATGGTATTGTAAGACGACTATCACAATTTCTCTGTTGTCTGTGGGAGATGAGCTAAGAAAACTGCCTCAGACAAAGTGGTCACGTTTTTGCCTGTTAACTAGGTGAGATGAGCTTCAAATTTCCAGCATCACTTAAAAAAATCTAAGAAACTGCATTGGTAATCTAGGAGACCCAATTTAAGGGTCGTGGATACTGTATATAAACTTACTTGGACAAGTTCTCTGGAAAGGAAATTCATAATGCCAACCATAAAATATTACCCATAAATTTGGTATGTTAAGCAATAGATCTGGATGAAGAGTAAGCTGGTGGAGAATAACAACACGTGAGGAGAAAGGAATCCTCTAGTGTGCTGGGGAAAGAAGATAAAACTCCAGGATTTTGTTTTAAAAGTGCTCTTTCAGTTCATTTCCAACTTACGAACAAATGTCCTATAAGAACACTTCACTTCATTTGGTCTCCAAGGTTTGCCTGTGGGAAAAAAAAATCTAAACAAAATATCACCCTTACAGCAATATTTCATTCCACGAAAATCATTTAAGTGAGAGATTAGCTAAGCTGGAGTAAGAGGAGAAGATTGGGAATTATTCATTTCCTCTGAAACACCCTCATACTGTAGAGAAAAGCATTCTCATGCTTGACTAGAAATATCCCAGACCTGGATACAGATTAATATGCTGTAACTGGAACTTATTTAGGTACCATTATGTGTTAATTTACACCATCTTGCCAATACGCCTCTTGTGATTCTTATGTCCTTACTGAACCAGTTGCAAAATATTGCACCAATATTGAAGCCAATTGCAGAATTGCCTCCTTCTGAGAGTTTAGGAGATGTTACTGAACATGTGAGCTGCCTATTGCACTTAAGTAAGTCTCCCTCTTTGAAAAGCATTGAATGCTCTTAGTTGTATATAGAAAGAGGAAAATCAACTAAACATTTGTAATCAGGTATACAAGCAACAGCAACAGAGCTGTTCAACTGCAGCCCCTCTGATCATTTACATTCTCCTATCAATCACTAGGAAAAGGAATGTAACATAACATATATTTTACATTTGTGGGATATGAATTTGATATTTCTTCATCTCCAGGAAGGAAAAAAACAAAACAGAGAACCAGAACAAATGTCAAATTTCCAAAGTTAATCACACCGTATGCCCAAAGCTCTTTGAAGTTAAGCAGAATTTTCATTTACTGTTTTCACTCTTAGTGATATCAAGAAAAAAATGAAAATACTCATTGAACGGAGAAAATCTGAACATTTCTGATGTGAAACGTGGCGAAGGGCTCACTTTCAGCTTTTCTTTTTAAATTTATATCCTGAAACCACAAATGAATTTAGCCTTCAGCAAATTAGGAACTTCCAGTGGGAAAAGAGCCTGTCTGAAACACAGATACTTTTCAGAACAGACCAAACTGATCATCATTGCCATGGACACAAGTTCCTTAATTCTTAAGGAAAGCTATGAATGGCCTAACACAATTGCTAAGGACTTACAGGAGGACATAAGTGAGGCACAGTGAGGCATAATGAGGACAGGAGGTATCCTCCCATAAATGCTTGAGCCTCAAGGGGAGCTCAGAGCAAACAATCCCATGGATAAGCAAAAGAAATCAGATGGATAACTTCCAGGTTGCCAAGAGACTACCCAGATATGCTACCTATTTAGCAGTTCATTAACAAATAGAGATTAATTAGAAAAAGAGGTGTTTTTTCCACACTAAAGCTACCTAATAGCTCTCACACAGAACCAAACCCAAGGGGAGCATGAACTCTTCAAGTGAAACACAATCCTAAAAGTATTCTTTGTACTCCATAGCCCACATAAAGGTCCCAGCAGCCTGACAAGCTCCCTCCTAAAATCTAGAGGGGCACTTCTGCTTCCTCAGCAGCACCCCCTACATACTCCCTCTTTGACCAGAGCAGCGTAACCAGGGCTATCACATCCCTCCAACATCCCTTGAGGTAAGCAGCAACAGTGATACCACCAATCACAAATACCAGGCTAGTAACTTAGACCAGATCCCACCCTCCAAAAAATCCTCACATCATACACCGGCACAAGAATGCTCAGATCAACAGTTGCCGTTTGTATTATCAA
Source organism: Tragopan temminckii (assembly GCA_028571105.1). Taxonomy (NCBI): domain Eukaryota; kingdom Metazoa; phylum Chordata; class Aves; order Galliformes; family Phasianidae; genus Tragopan; species Tragopan temminckii. The sequence continues at coordinate 31,079,575 of JAOWBP010003503.1, forward strand.
GCTACTCACATAATTATTTTTTTGAAGTTATGTGAGTCAAGTCCCAAAAGTAAGGACGCCTACTTTCACTTACCCAAACCTTTCACCTTAGGAGATGGCAGGACTCCCTCCTGAATTATCACGACTCAGCTCAAACAACCCCTAGCAGGCACTCAGCCTCCCTGAATTAGTCACCAGTAAAGCATCATCTACACTCACCTTTCCCATGCTGCAGAAGTGGCTCTAGCTTTCCTGATATCGACTAAACCTGCTAATAACCTCCTGCTAATGATATCTGCCAATAACCCCTGGAGATATAAGCTAATGATATCTACTAACGAACTGCAATTGAAGTGCATCTTCAGCTCATTAAAGGCCAAAGTCCACTAACTTTACTGCCCTTAAGTACAGCATTGGTCTGCCTGCTTTCCCAGGTATTAGCAGGAGAACTTGCAGAACAAAAGCCCTTTGCATAAGAAGGCAACAGGAGGTACCTGTAGATTAAATGCAAGATTAGCTTTTCCCACCTGTGTTGCTCTCTGGAGGTGCCTTACAAAAGGAAAAGATCCCTGGATTTACCCAGGGAAAGAGAAGCCCCAGTTTGATCTGTTTTCTATCAAATGTGTCTTGTGAGATGCTTAGAGATGTCTCTCTTTGTATCAACTTAGATTCTCCAATTGAGGATAATATCTTGTCAAAAAGTATATGGTGTTATCTGAACATGAGATGCAATCAGTAACAAATCTGACAATCTAGTGAAGGAAATGGGACCTATATGCTGGTGAGGAATTGTTCTGATGGAGCCATTTTTTTGTTAGTATTTAGCATGCTAGACAGAACCCTTACAAACTACGATCAGACTTTTAAATCATTACAAGGAGAATTTGTATTAAGACTGAAAGTCAGTGGAATAGTGGGAAGACCCAATATAGTACAATCAAAATGAAAGCTTATCAAAAAGCTCTGTCATAATTCTGTGACAAAGTGGGCTTCTTAGCAATCCAAGTGAATTTCAGGACAATTCTTGTTGAATATCCTATCTGTTGGCTTCTGAGTCACTCAATCACTAGAAGGTTTAGCCTGTGCTTCAGGGTGCTCCTGGAGCTAGGCAGGGTGCCGGGGAGATTATCATCTTTGGAGCCATCACAGCTAGGTTCAGTGGAGTCCCTCAGAAGCTGATGCTGTCCATAGTGTGGTAATTACAGCAAACTGCAATCACTGGTAATTTGTTAATACCTGTAGCTACAGACACAACACCGTTCCCTACCCCTACTTTTGGAGGCATCATATGCAGAGCTCAGGGAGCCAGAAATCCCAGAGCAGAAGCCTGCAAAAAGAACTTCAGTGAACAGAAGAATAAATCTGCTCTGCACAAGGTACCCACACTCTGAGAACCTGTGCTTTGCTAATAATCAGGTGTGCAAGGACAAGGCTTTTATCTCCCTTTCCTTCTCCTTGCCACCAAATGTACAGCCTAACTGCATAACTATTTAATTACAGCATTATCAGAAATGTTATTCACGGAAATATTATTTCAGTAAGACAGATCATTGAGATACATTCACAAGGTATCATAGGAAGAGGCTATTTTGGAGAAAAATATAAAACAACAAAAACATAACTTTAAAGTATTATATAGAGTTACTTAATTTCTATGAATTCACAGGATTAAAAACATCTGGAAGTGGAAGTTTGCCTTGCACTTGTTCTCTAAGTTCTGCTTTTTTCACTGACTTTGCCCTGTGCTTTTCTGATCCTAATCAGCCAGGTGATTGAGACTACTTCCTAACTTTCTCCTAACGAGAAAATGAGATCACAGGGGGCTCTACTCTCCAAAAACAAACATAGCTGGCCAGTCACATAGATAGGATATAAATAAAAAGGGAGCAGTAGTGTTTATTTCAAAGTGCATCAGGTGGGGGGGGGAGGAACCCAGAGAGCCCTGAAAACAGATATTTACTGTGCTCTCCTGACATAAACAATCCTGCAGCCCTGCCCTGAGATCCTAGCACCACTATACAGCTAATATTGCTTGATTATCTATGTACCACCACAACCTCAGCCTCCCAAGAACTGAAATCGAGTTTTCTATTCTTAGCTCGTGGTAATTTAAGCTCATTATGGAGGTGCCTGTGTTCCATGAGCACAAGAGATAAAGGAAGCAATATAACTTTAATGAACAGCTGACAGAGCAACCACAGCAGGCTCTGTAGACAAAAGAAAAAAAAAATCTTTTCTCAAATGTTGTCTTGATTTCTATCCCACAGGTCTAAATAGTTAGGGCTGTCTGTATGTTTTATGAAGATGTTCATATATGCATACTTAATGGAAGCAAATACAATATGTTATTTAATAAGAGCAGGTAGCCTGGAAGGTACAACCACCCAAATTATGGAACAGAGAGAAAAGAAAGGTATTAACCTAGATCCAGGATAAATAATGGTAAATCATTTAAAATATTACTCAGCTTAAACTAGGAAGCCATAGAGGTTTCCTTTTACATAAATAAATGTCTTAAGTGTCTCACATAGACTGAAGAAAATGGATGGATGCAGATGTAACTGCCAGAAGCAATAAGTGGAGGAATAACTGCAAAGCGCTCTGCATTCTTTCTGATAAATGTTTGTATGCCCCAGCATATTGATTGGGTGTTGCTTTTCTTTCACTGCCGTTCATTAAGGTCCTAATTAAATCATGTGGCCAAATCCTGCAACCCCTCAGAGGGAGCGATTGCATTTGCTAAGTAAAGAGTTCAAGGAGAATATGAGGTTGGCAGAAAGTGCGTGTTTGGAGCTACAGATCAAGGGAAACATCATCTTCTGGCAATGATGCCAACCCAAACTAACACCTTACAGAAAGATCATGTGGATCCCACCTGCATCCAGGACTCCTCCTGCTGTAAGTTGCAGAAAAGCGTTCACCTCCGGCAGTGAAAGACAGTATTTGGAAGCAACTATGGAAGAAATATGCCTTCTCAGCTTTAGAATTAGTACTACTAACTATTATGAATTCCCATCTTATAAAATACTCACACAGACATGTTCAGGAGCTAGTGCAACTAGCCAAAATTTGGTCTGTGTTTAAATAACATTGGAAATTACACGTCGTCCAGTAGCTTCAAAACGAAACAGTTTTTCATTTACTTATTTTTCCATAAAACAACATTTTTTTTCTGTGTTTTTCACACAGTTCTCAGTTTTGCTTTAGCACACACTCCTCATTCTTTCCAATGAGGAAAGCAGAAAGGAAGGGTGAGGAGAGGAAACATCTACTTAGGATAAAGGAAAGAAAAAAAATCAACATTTCATCTATTGGGTTTATAATTTCAAAATAAAAGGAATATCATTTTGAATATATCTCTCTGAAAAAAAACTCCCACATTGGTACATAATTAAAATTCAGAAAGTGTTTAAACATAAAATTGCAGTAGCTTAGAACCTTCTGCCAATAACTACCTATGGAACAACTCTGAACATCTCTGCCTGGTCAGAAAGTATCCTGGTTAAATTGGTGGGAAACATTTCCCTTTTCATTTGAGAGAAGGACTGCCATGTGATAGTAAATAGATAACTAATTTTGTAGCATCTGGTAATTATCAGAGCACAAATTTGGAGTGCATTTATTACCAGTTAGGTAACAAAATTATCTAATATTATATGTAATTATTTAACTGTATATAATAAAAAATAATAAAATTATCTAATTGTATGGGATCAGGTTTTTAAATTAATTTCAACATATTTCTGGACAAAAGTATGCTAGAGGCAGTAAAGTCTCATCATTTGTCTGAAGCATTTTCTGTTCTTTCTTTTAAATATCTGAGACAAACATTCTCCAGAATGACAACAAAATTGTTTTTGAAATCTCCTGCTCTGTGTTGGAAAAGTTACGATGCCAGCTATTCTGTTCATTCACACTCCTTATCTGAGTAGGGAATTTCAGGGTTGTCAGTAGAAATACTGGCTTGAGTCTACAAAGACTTGGGTTAACATCTGAGGATGACACCTGAAGACTTTTCAAAGAGCTGTCATTAACTTTTTAGAACTGTATTTTCTTCTGCCTAAACTGACATTGAAGATTCATTTGGGGCAGGGAGAGGAATAGGGTTAAAAACAGCAAGAAAATGATAACAGAATCCAGTTTATGATTTTGGCTTAGCCAGTAAGACTTTCCTTATCATCTGCAGCACTAAGCATAGTTCCAAAGGCTTATTTCTGCCATTCTGTGAATTGAGACAATGAGATGAACCCATAAAAACCAAAAGTGTGGACAGTCTTCTTTCATTACCTGTCATCCACTCAGTGCTCTGAGAAACACAGGAAACTATTTCCACATAATAGAGGAGATGTAAACTTCATTCTCTGGTACATGACCTGGATGTTGCTGTGTTTGTCATTGGATAGTTTTCCAGGGAGCTGCTGTGCAGCTGTTGCACTGCAGGATTGGGTATATATTGTTGTTCCCCACCCCATCTCTCCTCCCACCCTTCATTTCAACTCTGGAGAAAAGTCAGAGGATACCAGCAAGAACAAGAGTGACCACACTGCTTGGCTGTTTTAGCCTCCTAGAAAGACTTCTGTCATATCTGCTGCAGAAGGACAATCTTTAACACTGCTTACAAATACAGCAGTCAAAGATAGTGATGGTTACAAGCCAGGAATGCAGAGATAAAAGACAGATGCAGGAACCTACCGTGATTCTCATCCACTGGTCCAAAAGAGAGATCCTGAGCTGCTGACTCCCTCTATTCCAGAAGGTGATCTGATGGAAGAGTTTTTCTTCAGTATCAGTTACAGCACACGTCTGCTCCATATTGCTGTGCCCTTGCCTTCAAGTTTTCAGAGATGTTGACTTCAGGGGTTTTCCTTTGCCCTTGAGACACAGTCAGGCCCTGACTGGACAGTCAGTTCAGGCAAAGCTTGTGAAAGTTTTCTTCTTTGAACAGGAATGAAGGACAAGGCAGTTGATTTCTTACTTTCTCTTTGGGTTAGAGATCTCCTGATAAGACCATCACAGTAACAAGAGCTTGCATGCAGATTACTCAGCCCTGCATTGGAGTCACTCATTGCTTTGGTCAAATGTGTTCTCAAATAACCTTGCAGAGGTACATGGTGAATTTGCTCCAATCCAGTCCTTGATCCCAGTCCATGCTTACTCACACAAATGAGGAAAAATCTAGATACAGGTAAGAACAGAGTCCAAGTTCCTCTTCATGGCCCAGTTCAAATCTCATGCTCTCAAGCAAGTTCACGTTTGATTTTTTCTGAGTATTAGTGTGTCTGGTCCAAATTTGTGCCTTCCCCTTAAAGTAACGTCAGTTGGGGTAATCAGACTGCATTTGCAAGCCATAAGGAAGGTCAGTGACACATACTTAAAAAGCTATTTTTGAATGTCTGGCTCCAGACTTTTATCTCTTGAAATTCCCTTCATGGCTTTCTATGGCTCCAATCAAACTCCCATTGATTTCCTCAAGAATTGAATTGAGACTTCTGTGGTGCCTGCCAAAAAAAAAAAAAAAAAAAAAAAAAGCAGAGTGTAGTCAAATGCATCCATTCAAGGGAGATGCAATAAAACCTGTTTAGATGAAAATGTGGTTCTACTCTGAAGATTGTGTCTGTCAGTTGGATTGTACCTTTCCTTGGTTGACTCTTAATCACTTTCTTATCATCAATGCCAAGTTTAATGTCTTAAAATTTGGATTTTTTTCCTGAGCTACAGTTCTCCAAAATCAATCTGGGATTAGGACAGGAAGCTCAGTCTTGTGGTTGAGACAACAGAGTAGCATTCACTTCCATTTCTGCCACAGAAATGGAAGGTTAACATCTTCCACTACCTTCCGCAAGTATATTGAGGGAGTGATTTTCAAAGGCATTCTGTTTTGGCCTGATTCTGGTCCCTAAGAAGCAGGTCGGGTCTAATAGCCTCAATCTTCATAGAGTCCCATGACATCAGGCTGGGACAGGAGCAAGGATACACCATGATTGCTATTCTATTCCCAACTTTATCAAGCCAAGGAAGTTTACAAACATAAGAATTGAACATAATTGTTTGTTCTTTGATGGTTATGTGGCCTGAATTTCTGACTATATGTTATTTAATAAATCATCATCATACTGAAATCAAACAAATAATTCAGTCTGATCTAAAAATATAATCTAGCTCACACGTTTCCTTCTATATTGGGAGGAAAAAATGCTTTTCCTCATAATATAATGAAATACACAGCTGCTAAATAAGTTCCTGTTTTCCAGACATACATGCATTTTAGTATAATATTAAGAAGAAAATATACTCCAACTATATCCAGCAGTAGTTTAAAATATGACCTTGGGCAAATCACTGTTCTTCTTAGCAAATCCATTTTCTTCCTTTCCTCTTTCTCAGTTTCATCCAGATAGCTGCAAGCACTCTGGGGCAGTGACTGCCTTTCCCTTATTGTTCCTGCCAGGCTTCCCAGTGTGGTCCCTCATCTTGAAATGAGTTTCCAGATGCAATTGCGATGCAAACAAAGGATGTATTCTACATAAAGCAATTAAAGGAGAATCTAATATCTGGAAATATTTCTACTTGCCTGAGAGTATCATGGACACTAGAAAAAAATGGACTTACTTCTGTTATAACCAACTTGAAGGAAATTCATTTAAAAAAATGTGATGTCCTTTTCTGTTTTAAGTTTACTAAGAATTGGAACTAAACACATGCCTCATGAAGAAATCCCTTTCTCCCTCCAGCTATCACACTGAACTGAAATAAAACAGATGTGCTCAAACAAAAAAAATCTGTGCTTACTTGTTATGTTTTTCCTCACCCTTATTACCAACACATATGATTTGCACCAATAAAGGTAAAAGCAAGGAAGCAAGGAGTATTCCTCAGAAGTTTCCCATTGCTGTATTCTGCCAGTACCTGCTGTGATTCCATTCCTATAAGTAATGGGTTTCTTGTGTTATATTGTTGGATCCCAGCTGCATAAAAGCCAAACTCAAAACTCAGGCATTCTTAAGAGATTAAAAAACAACAACAACAAAAATAACCAACACTAAAAACCCCAAGACTCCCTAAAAAACCAAAAACCCCAAATCCAAAACAAAAACATACAAATTCACATAGAGATGAATAATTTCAAGATTTATGGTCAATGAATATTTATTGCATGAAGACAAAAATGCACTCCTTAAAAAAAATACCTGTTTTGATACAGATATATAAAGTACCGTTTAAAGCTTCATTCAAATACCCTTTCAGAAATAAGTTCTCAGGATGGAGTTTCATAGTTTCACCGTTACATTAAGAAAAATAAGTTGTTTGTTGAACACTACGCAGTTCATAAGTTACCAGTTATAAACTAATCCTTGATATCCAGTCAAAATCCTAAGGGAGGCTTCAAGGCAGCCACTTCTTTTTGGCAATACAGTGATGAAAGATATATTGCTGAAAACCATAAAGCCTTGGGAAAAAATTTAGCAAACTATCTAAGCAGGAATGAAATGTTGAGAGCTTGGCTCATCAGCTGAAGCTTTCTGGAGAAGGAAGGGCTGCAAATATTCTTGTATAGGTTAACTAAGTAGTCTTGAAAACAAAGAAAAATGCTGCATGCAAAGTGTTTTAAAATCTTCTTGTCTTTCACGGGGTGTTGCTTTCCAGGGACGTGAGAGTAAGGATTAGGAATAAAAGAAAAGCAAACTGCCTTTTTAAAGTTGTTTGTGGACACTATTTTTTCAAGTGAAGTTTGTATTCGGAAAACACATGCTTACAGATTTCCAGGAACTTCATTAGGAGAGATCACCACTAGCAGGAAAAATGATACACAAAGAACATGTATGTGACACTGTGCTCACTGCCCCTCACAGCACTAATCTATGCCAGTGAACACAGAGGAAGTTTGCTCTTCCAGAGCACAGAGGATTGCACCAGAACAAGCTGCTGCTTCCCTCATTTCTTACCAAGGCAGAGCTCTGGACAAAATAAAGCCTGCAGGATTTAGTGATGCAGCAAGATGCTCCCTCAGCATCAACTGTGGAGAAGCCAAGACATTTTAATGAGAACATTTTAGTGTATGTGGCTTCATTTCTAAATCTTTTGTACTAGATGAAGAAGGCTTAATTACCATCTCTGATGTTAGGAAAGTAACTCCTTGAAAAGTCCCATTTCATGCAGCCAAGGCCACAGATTCAGCAGGGCCTGAGTCAGCTTGTGCCACTCATTTTTCCCAAACCTTTGTGCATCCATTTAGTGGCACCACAAAGCCCTGATGCCCAGTGGGTTGTCCTGCAGCAGAGGGGCAGCAGTGTTACTGGCACTAATGCAGTGTCTGGCACATAGTGCAGTGTCTGTACCTCCAGTGTGGCCTTTAGGTGTGCTGGGATCTCCTTGCCTGGTCATGTCCCACCATGGAAAAGACTAACAGCAGCTGGCTAAGCTGGGACCTTGTTTCTGAGCAGAACAAGCCAAGCTCATGTGCTCTTCATAAGGATGTCCTCACTGTTGCTGTGTTATAATACAAATGGCCAGATAACCGAGACTCACGCTTTGGATTCAGATATAAACATTGGAAGTGACATGATAATATTGTCATGTCAGCACCTTAGCTAGGCATCAGAAGAAACCAAAATCCTGAAACTGTGCAGCTCCAGAAGCTGGAAATCCTGGAGAGAGATCTAAAGTTTAGAGCAGAATGGGTTGTGTACACAACTTACTTATACAAGATGATTTATTTTTAATTTCAGACCAATTCTTGGAAAGCCTTCAGAAAGCATTTGATATTTTTGGCAAAATCCTGGTCCCAGTGAAGTCAATAACATAGCCTATGACTTCAATGAGACCATGTTTTAAGCTTTATTCCTCTCATCTCAATACAATAGCACTTCTGCCAATTGCAGTAACAACTTCTGGTTGCAGTGTCTCTGAAAGGAGACATTATTAACAGAAGAATCTTCTTAGTGGGTTCATCAAATGATTGTGCTGAAGAAGGTTTGATATTATTCAGTGGCCACATCCTTCTGAAGGCATACTCAGTGGCAGTTAGAAACATGTGTTTTTCATAAATTTCTCATTCAGAAACAAAGACTGACAGTAAAACCCCAAAGCTTTGATATTTATATAAATTGCTAAATGGTTGCACTGGAGAGTACATTTCAATTAATGTGTCACAGTGCATCACAGTTGTTTTAAAGTTTGCCAACTCAGCTGACTCTTTAGGTCCATCTAAGTAGTTGAGGTTTACTCTACGTTTCTTAGATAGAAAACAGTTTGCTCTAGTGAGTACTCTCCTACAAGTCAAGATATTTTTTAGGTCAAAGTGAACTTGGATCCAGAATACACTATAACATTAGCATTATTTCCACCCTATTACCCATCTCAAAGCTATGCTATAATTCCTTCTTGGGTTTTATGTTAGCACTATATTCCAGTAAAGCCCTTTCGTAAGAATTTATAGAGATTATCTACTAACCAAACACAACTTTGCCCATTTGTGTGTTACCTCTTTTGTTTCTTATGTACTCTGCTGCCGCCTCTAGGACAACATTATAAAAATTGATTTTACTCTACGGCAAGAGGTGAAAGTTACTTCTATACCTCAAATAATACTATTGGAGAAATATGAGACAATTCTTTTGTACTTTCTGTTAATTTTGAAAAATCAACTGAAAAATGGAGAGCAAGTATGTTCAGTTAATGAAAATCGGATTTTCCAAGCAAAGACACAACAATTTCAATTCACTGCCTTTTCTAGATTTTTCTATTCTAGTGAGTTCTTGAGTTTGGGGGCAAGTAAGAAAAATCTCTTTTAAACTTAGCTAGCTTTCAAAATTTCAACAGATCCAAGAGTTGGGTAGATTAGTGTGTATGAAATGCCCATTAAATGTCAGAATTTGCCTGCAAGCTGGGAACTAGATAATGTACTCTGGTTCTAAACCTTTCACTCTTCTAGGAATACATCAAAATGCATTGACCAGTTCACATCCCAAAGGGTGCTTATTCATGGAGAGATTACAGCGTATTTCCTGACATTGATCGTACTGCGTTGGGGGCTGGGAATCTCAGAGAGGAAGAATGGTTGTCCTTGAGCAAAAGGAAAGCTGTGTGTGTTATCCCACACTCCTGTCACCTGCCTGCACAGGTGACCTGGAGCAGATCCCGATGGGCAGTAATCACTGGCTAACCTGTGCCCTTGCTAGCATATCTTTCATAATTCTCGGGACACCTACGTTAAAGAAAATTGGCTAAACAGTAAGATAAAGCTATAAAAAGGTCAATTTGAATTTGGAACTAACAAGCAAAGAGCTCATGCTACACAGTGCCACTCTCATTTCCCTGTAGTATTTAAATAAAATTACTAATAACTGTGAGAAAAGCCCCTTTCGGTTTGCCAGATTGTCATCTCCATGGCCCCAATGGGCTGCAGAAGAATTTCACTCACCTGCCTGGCTGCTCTAGACTAGCAGGATTTTGCCTTCCTGTTATAATGTATCATTAGGAAAATAATAAGCAAAAATGACTAAGAAGGAAAACGACAACAACAACAAAAACAAACACAAACCTTGCTTACTATATTTTGAAGATATCTTATTTAGAACAGGCAAATACACAATATTCACAGTCAAATGTGAATTGATGCTCCAGTCTCTCTTCCTCCAAAGTCAGAGCCAGCAACAGTTCCTGTCTAATTTCATTACCATATTAATACACTCTCACTATATTGACTCCTTTACAAAAAAAACGCCCACTAATTAGTAAAATTGACTAAAACAGAAAGACATGTATACACAGCTTCTCTCATCTACTTGTGCTTCACCTGCCAGCCTTTTTGCCCTTCAGATGCTGATATTTTCCTGATTCAAGCTCAGCTTATCTCCACCGGTGCTGCTTGGAGCCTTTCTGACCTTCTGTCTGGACTTCCAAATGTACCTGAGCTCCCCAGCATTCCTCTTATCACATGTACATGTCACTGCCATTTGTTTATTAGATGGTGAGACAAATATTTTTTTAGTTGTTAACCTTGAGAACTGACCAGTATGTTAGTGGACTCCCAGTGAGACCATGGCCAAAGTGTACTGGAATCTATGAGAATTACCGCTTGGTCTTTACTGGGGTTTACATCAGTTACTTACAGACTCACAAGGTTACCATGCTTTGCCCATGTGGGAAATATGGCAAAATAATGACAAGTCAACCCAAAATGAAGATCCGAGTGAAGACAGTGAGCATTTTGCTGTTGACTTTGCTTATGCCAGAATCTTATTCTGCTCAAATTTTTATAGGCAAAGTCTGCTTTCCTTGTACAGAAAGTAGAATTACCGAGGCATTGTTGCAACCAGCTTCTCCCAAAGGAAAACAAATGGCTTATTGAATCCTACTTCCTTTAACATTAAAAACAGAAACATGCATAAATCACGTTAACTGAAAAAGTGAACTACACCTTCAAGCCTTTTTCACTGTTATCCAACAAATATTTCCTATATACTTTGCTCTTATTGAGAAATGCTAAAACTCTTCATTTAAAACTGAATAAATAAACTGCAACCATCGGAAAATGATTATGGATAGCTATGCCAGAACTCAGTGTTTTGCGGCCACTCCACAACAAAAGATTGCTTATGGGCTGTTTTGTTTGCTTATTCATTATTATTTCAAAGGAGGGAATAATTTCTGAATTCATATGGAAAAATTTTGATTAAAAGTATATTTATACAAATGAGTATTTTCCCAGATAATGATGCCTTCTGAATAGGGGTGAGTCCATTTTGGTTTGGATGTTTTATTTATTTATTATACAACTAGGGATTGTTCAAAGTTTTCCCATTACACTAAATAGTGATATATGAGTAGTATGAAAAATGAAAGCTGGCAGAAGCAGTTGAAGAAAAAGAAATCTCCATAGGAGCCTGGAAACAAAACTACAATTGCTGTGAGTGATGAATGCAGAACAGCATTCTTTTCAAATATGAGCCTTTGAAAAATGCATATTTGAGAAGAACATCTTAAAATGCTTCATGCATAAAATATACATTTTCTCTTATTTAAAAATTATTTTAAAAATCTAAGCTTTAGGCATCTTACACTTTCACCTACTCATGGGAATTATTAGTATTATTCCATTTTTATGCAAAGATTTTAAAGAAAGTTAATATTATAGCAAGAGAAATGCAGAGCAAGAAGGAAGTCACCTCCAGTTCTATTCCCAAATCTTCCACAGGAAAGAGCAACCCAATGGTCTCTTTCAAGACGCAAATATGGAAAGAGGTATTAACAAGCAGAGGAGGCAAACAGGAGCCAGGATTCTTCGGTCAGGTTTTGTATGTTCATTTTTGAAATGGGAATAGAAACAACTTGCATCCCCTGAGCATTGCTAAAGACTTAATTATGTTTTTTTTTTATGATGCTTCAATTATACTTGCATGGAACGATAACTGCATATTGCCACACACACACAATTATTCATTTGTAGTCTAGTAACACATCCAGTGTCGTCTTATCCTCTGAGAAATGATAGGCCCCACCCTACAGAGATTACAATAATAATAATAATTCGTTATTGTTAAAAAGTAAGATAATCATATCTACCAGATGGGCAATTTGTAGGAAGCTATTTGTTGCTTTTGCTACAGGAATGCTTTCATTTGTACGTACATAAATGCTAGTTTGTGCAAAATGCCAGTAGATGGAGCTAAAGAATGTAGGCACATTCTTAGGTTTTTGGGGGTCCGTGGAAGATGGAAAGAATGTTCCCTTCTGCTTTGTAATTTGTACCAAGGTACCAGCACAGCTCAGATGCAATGGAGGCAGAAGCTGAAATCTAGCCCTAATTACACTGACAGACTTGGTATCATTTCCCAGTTGCTGTGGAGCACAAACTCCACCAGGAACCAATATATTGTCACACGTCCTTCAAGGCTCCTGGAATCTTTATTCTTCTCTTGACTGCCATAGTCTTCTTCCACTGCCTACGCATCTTACACCTGCTGTGAGGCAGGAGCTAGGTACATGAAATGCAGATAGAGATAGATACCTGGGAGTGATAGAGAAGGGACAGGAGCAAGGTGGGTAACATCTGCCATCATGGATCCCTGTAGTATTCATCCTCTAGAATACCTATGGCATAATTATTTGGGATTTGTATCCAAAAAATATTGAAGTAAAACCTGAAAAAGAAAAAGTATATATATATATATATATATACTGGAACAACTACATTGGTGCCAAAGAGCTTGGAGGACTGGGGACTACCTTTGGCGCAGCTAGGCTGGAGCTGTGGCTTGCTGTATGAAGGGCAAATAAAAATCCCTGGAGCTGCTGTTGCCTAAGGTTCATAAAACAAAACCAATGCTAATATTCATTTTTGCTTGGGGTGAATTGCTTTACCCTTTTGCCATCTGCTTAGAGAGAAATAAATGCATGCAAACTGCTTGCTCCGGTCCCCATCATGAAGGTTTCTGCCCCTGGAGTCATATCACAGCCATGCACAAGTTCACGTGACATCCAGCACCACTTACAGGGAAGAAGGCAGCGTCTACAGAGCAAGAAGAGGTGTTGAGGATGTAGCGTGGGTGGCAGGAGCACACCGGGAAGCCCATGCAGAGGGGGAAGAAGGCTGTGAGTAAAGATTCCTATCCACAGTCAGTTCATGCTCACCTCCTGCTCTTGTCATTGTCACAGAATCACAGAATCACAGAATGGCCAGGGTTAGAAGGGACCTCAAGGATCATCAAGCTCCAACCCCCGTGCCA
>JAOWBP010003503.1:31093380-31126253 GCA_028571105.1 Tragopan temminckii
ATATAGCAGGATTGAATCACACTTATTTACATTTATTTCCTCCTATTCTTTCCTTCAAGATAAACTTATTCAGGATGTTTTTGTTTTTGTTGTTGTTGTTGTTTTTGTATGTATGTTTAAACCAGTCATGATAACCAGCTATCTGGCCAACTAGTGCAGTCACTTAGAGCACATCTACCATTTACTTCATAATTCATTTCGGTAAGACATTCACAGGTAAAATCTGCAACCTACTCTAGGGAGTCAGCTTTAGCAGTGTGTTGGACTTGATGATCCTCCATTCTGTGAGGTTCTGAAATCTTTGATCTTAATTTTCTCAGAGTCAACTAAAGATTTGGCTGGAAAATGACATTCCCTGTTTGTATTGTTGTCTAGATCCTCTATTTTACATTTCCTCTGTGCATGATACAGTATCTGAACTTCATGACTACACAGTATTCATTTTCCAGCCTGATGGCAAATGACCTTGTACACTACTCTGGTTCTCATAACTTTTCTATATTTCTTTATATTTTCATTTTACAAACTTATTTTCCACTCTAAAAAACTCAAAAAACTTATTTGAGCACTTGTTACTTGTTTTTCCGGCTTTCTTGCAGTTCTCAGAAACAGCCCCAGATATTGCCACCATCCAGAATCCTTTCCTTCTTGGCCTTACTTGGCATTGACTGACCTTCGAAATGAATAAACAGGCACCTTGATGTTTGCCTGTTTCTTTCCTGGTAGACTTCCTGCTCTGTAATTTTAATTGGAGGTGAAATGTGATCACTATTCACAGTTCCGTGACTATTTCTTAAAATATACTCCAAGCTGAATTACTTTCTTTAATTTTCTCTTCTGTATATTTCTAAGAAAATAAACACTTGAATATCTTTCTTTAATTTTACCTGTGCACACATCCAGTTTTAAGCTGCAAAAATCCCCAAGTCATACTTATTTATACTATGATCCCAGTGTTACTTTCTCTTTCTTTTTGTTTGGAATAGAAGTAAGAGTTCAGTAGTATAAAATGCAAGCAAGTTAATGACCACTGCTGTCTTCGCTATTTTCTCTCTAACTTCCTAGTGAAAGAAGGATATCAAACTGACATTTTTCCATGTAAGATTTTGCTTTATACAAAATAGACTCAACTGGGAATATGAAGTAGTCTGCAATTTCCTCCAAAATCACAGTGCCAATCAGCCCCCTTTTTTTGACATCTCTGTGTAAGTATTTCAGTGCTGGGGCTGGGGCTGCTGAATGCAGCTGAGGACGTGGAGAGTGGTGGGGCAAGGTCGGCATGAAGTCCCATCCCTGGCTGCCTACTCTTCCTTTTTTCTGCCTCCGACCCTCCATGCAGAGATTCAGACCGTCTGTAGAAGGCAAACCTTCCTCCTTGTTAGCAAGTGTCTGCCCTTTGCCTCAGAAGAAATGTTGCTTCCCCACTGGATTGTAGACATTTACCTGCCCTGACTTTAAATAGAGATTTTACCTGTATGATTAGAGCCACAGTTTGTGTTGAATCCGACTACTTGATCTAGCACCTTCACTGTATATAGACTTCATCTGGTTTTAACATTTCCTCAAATCTTTGGTTTAAATAAATCTTCCTCAAATATTCATGCTCTTCCTTGAAGGCAGTCTGTTTTCATGTTCCTTAAAATGTAAACCATCCGTGCAATGTAAATGTGAACCTCCAGGCAATTCATTTTCTAATTTGTTTTCTCCCGCATTGGAAACTCAAGAACATGTACTTCATTTACATCTATTATTACTATATTATAGATATTGTTATTATTATTAACATTACTATTATTATTTACTCTGGGGGTGATACGTTCCCTCAGGCAGATACATTTTAGATTGAAACCAGATGTCCAACGAGTTGATGCCACGTAAATTTTTAAGCAGGATTGAAATGTTTTCCCCAAATTCACAACACTACTGACAAACTTATGCGACCCTGTGTGGCAAACTGGTTACTGGCCATGGCAAGTCTGAGTAACATCAAATATCTCTTTGTGATTGGATTAAAAAAACCTTTTCTTGCCACAATTTTAAGTTATTTAAATACAGAGTGAAATCGTAACAAAACAAGTACGGAAGGGAAGAGGCTACAGTAAGATCAGAGAATAGAAAGGTACATTCGGAAGCCATTAACAGCCCAATGCTACTAAGTAACGCTAGCTTTAAGATAGTCCCTCCAGGGAGGATACTTCAAAGATACTCAGATGAAAAAAAGGCAATTTATTGGCTAAACGATCTTCTTAGAGGCCCCCAAATTTCCTACCCAGCCCATTTGTTTTTCATTCTACTTAAATTTTAAAGTCACCTTTGCAATTGCTCAAGATCTTTAAGGAATTTTTTTTAGAAATTATACTAATTGGCCTATTTTTACTCCCCTCTCTTTGCCCTCAAAGACTACGAAGCTTGGTGCCTAAAAATAAGTCGGAGTGAGCTGAAGTCTGTGATCTCCAGATGGCTATCAGCAAGAGACTCCGCTTTACACCCGTGCTGCGTGCGGGTACCTGTGCTTCCCCACAGCAGCAAGTTTAACCATTGCAGCATCACTCTCAGAGAAGAGCAATACTGGAATGTAGGACACGAGCCAGCCCCTCACCGTGGCTATTTCCTACTGTCATGAGAGGCTGAGGGCTTCAAAGTCTCACATTAGCCCTCCTTGCTTTGATTTGGTTCAGATCTGCCGTGCAAAGTGGAATGTTTCAGCAGTTTGAAGAAGAAACAAACAAATTCCTCTGCAAAGATCTCATAGCAAGCCAGGCTATTTTTTGTGCTCAGGTAGAAATGAAAAGGCAGACTTTGGAAGTCAGATAAATAAATGCAGAATAAGATAAATAAGAAATGCAGAAACTAGAAAGATAGTTCCAGTAGTGAAGAGATTGATACTATCCCAACAAGCTATCATTATTTTTATGTATTTTTGTCAATAGTTTGTACAGCACTGCCAAAAATAATGTAATTAGTACTTAATTCGCTACTGAAGAAATATGCCAAATTACACCATGGGAAGATGAAGGGCTATCACCATGTCCCCGTGTTTGGGTATTGAGAGATACCCAAAGCATGTTCAGATGCTGAGTTAGCTGAGGGGCTCTGACAGTCCCAAAACGTCCTCATCTCAGCAAGCACACCAGCCTGTGATTATGTGACTGGGTTGATATTCTGCTTTCCCTAAGTGGCCTTGTGCTGTGAAATGGAGGAGACAAAAGGCATGACCTACAGTTGGCAAGGAGGTAAGGACCGAGTCACACCCGTTAAAAAAACAAATGTGGGCTTAATATTACCTATGTTAATCTCACTAAATTTGTCTGTGTTATGTGGGACTTTTTCATAGAGCCAATAAACAAGTCAGGAGTGGAAAGCTCTCAGCATGAACACTTTCCCTGTTCTTCATGGAAATGTTTGTTCATTTGTAGTTGTATGAACAGAAAATAGAGAAATGCATTAATGGAACTTTTAAAAATTATTATTTAGTGCTACAGTTCTGCCAAAACATACAAATGGGCTAACCTTGAATCATGTGCTGAGGATATAAACAAATAGAAGTCAGGAACCTAGAACAGGGGGAAATGATTTCAAATTAAAAGAGGGGAGATTTAGATTGCGTATAAGGAAGAAGGTTTTCACAGTAAGTGTGGTGAGGCACTGGCACTGGTTGCCCAGAGAGATGGGGGACGTTTCTAGGTCAGGCTGGATGGAGCTTTGAGCACCTGATGGAGCTGTAGGTGTCCCTGTTCACTGCAGAGGGGGTGGACTAGAAGACCTTTAAAGGTCCCTTCCAGCTCAAACGATTCTATAATATTGGTATTCCTCATAGAGAACCTTGAAGACATCAGTATGATTTTGAGTCTCATGTGGAGGATGGCATTGTCAGGAAAAGAAGCATTTACCTGCTTCACCTATGTAACATAGCTCTATTCCCACCTCAGCCCTCCCATATTTAGTGAGAAATGTGTTTTTAAATATTCAACCAATTTGCTATCAAAGTGGGGATTTAACATGTGATGAACTAATACGGTGCATACCTGTAGCAAAAGAGAGTTTCTGGCCACCAAGTATTAAATCTGTGGTGAGTGAAGCCCTGTTTATTTCCTAGGTATTGCAGCTTCTCAGCTTATGCTGAACACTTCTTCTGTGCTCAGCCTCATGTTTAACTTTTAGTCATTTGCAGTCTTATAGAGACCAAAGTCTTCCGTCAAAATGCAGTTTGCATTGAAATAGGCATTTAGCAAACACAGAGACATTTTTCTCCCCCAATGTCTTACAGTTTAAAACTGACTGAAAGTGATTTCTGAGAAAAACTGTCTTACAGATTTCTGCCTTTTGGTTGCCTGAATTCCTAATAGAATTATACTAACACCATCCATTTTTCTGTGTATACATCTATAAAATGCACTCCATAATCAATGCCCTGCAGAGTAATCAAGCAACAAGAAATAAACATAGGAATACTAATGAAGAAATGATTATAGAAATAATCAGTGGAGATGTTCAAAAGACCTGAGGTATCATCTCATGATCAAATGCCATTCCGTTCTCCTGCTAGAAGACATTTTACTAGATAGAAAATAGTTTTGTGTCAATTTGGGTGAAATAAGAGTTGCTTCAAATCTTATTAGGAAATCAGGCAAAAATTCCAAAACGTGGTGTCTAAGAACGGAGGAACAGCTGAAAGCAGTCAGCAGCACAGCCCTCAGGTGTGTATTTCTGTGTTTGCATGAAGGTCAGATCACGGCAGGGTGGCAGCAAGGAACTGCAGCCTCAAGAGAAGGGACTCTGTCCTCCCTGCATCAAAGAGAAATATTACTTGATCTATCAGCGCTTCAAGACACTCTGCCTTCCAAATAAGTTCTTCCCTGTTTTTTTTTTGTTGTTGTTGTTTGTTTTTGTTTTTAAATAAGAAAATGGTAATAGGTAAATTTCAAACCCCAAGTTACTTTGGTTTTCAAGCCAAAAAGGACTGATTTCTGTCAAGACAGCAATCTGTGATATTGTTGAAATATTTCAGAGAGATTGCATGCCTGTTTGCCTAAAAAAAACCCCACCAACAAACAAGCAAGGAAACGGAGGGGTTCTGTTCTCTCTAGAAGATTTTTCCTTCAAAATTAGATTTGTGTCACCCATAGGAGACTCTGACTCCAACCTCTACCACTGGAAAGGTCTGCAACCTGTGGCACTGGCAGCACATGGGATGTCCCCTTACAGTCACCGTCAGTGGCCGGGTGTCACTGGCAGCAATGGAGAATGGGGCACCCCTGCAGCCCTTCTCCATCACACAACACCACATCCCACTCTTCGTTGCCCTAGGTGCTCCTCAGAAGCCCATACTCCTCCCTTGCAAACATATTTGCTACTTCAAATCTGCTTTCCCCAGGGACATTTTGCTTTATCGCAACAACCTCTTTGCATTTCCTGGGCTGCCACATATCATCCTGGCATTTTATTCAGCCTGGGAGAAGAGAGACAACACCTCCACCTTTCCCTTTCAGATTCTTATTTCTCAATCTGGAGCCTTCTGCAAAAATTCCCCATGAGAACTGTGCACTTATTGCTGCCGTATATTTTTATCTTGCCATTTTATACACAACGAAGCACAGATCCCTCCTGTACCACATGTTCTCACCTCTGGCCAATGCTTCTTTCCATTTTTAATTACCATCTCGTTTACTTATAATGACTCTATGCAGAATCACTGACACTAGAAAACACACCGCACATTGCTCTCTTGTCATTGAGATGCTGGCTAGACTGACTGTTGTCTTGGCCATGGGGATGGGATTCTATCCAGAGACCCTAAGCAATTATCTTTCTCCTTCCCCATGGAGCTTGGAGCATAGTATTGGTAATTAAATTCATACTTCTGTTTGTTGTGATTTTTTTTTCTTTCCTATATGTTCCCATTTCCCAGAAACCTTCAGCAAGCAATTTACTGCCAGGATGGGGAAACAGGAGCTGAGGCTGGTTTGGTTAAGATCAGGAACTCAATCTGGATTTAACAGTTACATGGCAAATGTAATTTTATTTATTTATTTACTTGCAAAAAGAAAGAAGTGCCCTAGATGTTTTGCCGAGAAACTGAGAGTTTATTAAGCCACATTCACAGTTTGCTACTTGCAAACTTGCTTGGAATGTGTTACTTTTAGGGAAAGGTACTCAAAAAGCCAAAAAATGGACTGCCAGCAGTGGGCAGAGGAAAAGGAAGTCCCCAGGGAAGACAGAACAGTGTTTCTGATCCTTGTTTGCTGCACGCGCTACAAAAACAAGCAAACAAATCTCACACTCAGCATTTTTGAGTCACTTGCCAAACTCCACTGCTGCTGGCTGCCAACCCCTATCTTGGTTTTCAACTGCCCAGGCCCTCTCCTTTCTGCCAGAACTCTTTTTCTTTACAGCTGTGCCATCTACTTCCACCAGCTCCAGATTTGTTTCTCTCCCAAACCCGTTTATTATTTCTCCATTTCATTTCACTAAAGAGGGTCTGGTTCAAGGCCCATTGAAATCCTTCCATTGATTTCAATGGGCTTTGAATCGGTCCCAATGTTTTTGTTTCTTGCAGGCATCCTCAGCTGCCTCTCACGCAACCTTTCTTGTTTTCATGCAAAGTCTCCTTTTATCCCTTTTCGACCAGCAAAGCAACATGCCACAAAAACCCCTCTCCTGCTCACTCCATATTGGTGATGGTGATCAGAGCGCTCATGTGCAAGAGGAACGGGGGAAGGCACTGGCATCATCGCACAAAATCCTTGGCTGGCATTGGAACCACCTTCCAAAAGGCTGCACATTTTCACTTTAAAGACAGCTACCATATTTTGCAGTATTTCCTGTTTCTTCGATAGCCATACATAAATGACAAGATTATCAGCTGCATAGGAGATGCTGGAGTTAGAGTAGAGAAGCCAAAGTACTGGAAGTGGAGCAGGGAGTTTTGTGTGTGTACTGGGGAGTGGATAATCAGACCTTTGGACATCATACACACTACGAAAATCAAAGGGAGATAAACAGCTTGTATACTTGTCCCTGAAAATACAAACATACGTAAATAAATTTTCCTGATTCACACAAAGGATTGTTATATCTCTTTCAGTATAGTAAAACTCCAGAGGCAGGAACTGCTTTTGGCCTACCTCCATGAAGCATTATTTAAGGATTTTCTCCTCTGGTGAGCATTTCTTTCCTGCTATATTTTGCCCCCATACAGAAGACCTACCTGCCTAGTAAGGACTTCTGTCACCGTATCTGTTTGCTTGTTTGTAACAAGATCATCTTTTAGCTGCTACCCAAATTCCAGTGTAATCACTTTCCCCCACATACTGTTAGGACAGCGCTGTACATCACTTAGGCCCAAGCCTACCTCCTGCCCTCTACAGTCAGGGCTGGTCCACATTGCTGGGAGCTGAGACACAAGTGCTGTGCACACTTGCATGATGCACAGCCACACAGAGCAGACCCCATCAAAGAGCAAAGATCACTCCATTTGTAACGCTTTCTCTGCAGCCTGAAAGGTGGGGGCTGGCTGAGTGTTGTGGAGGCGTTGATAATTTGAAGTGTTAATTTAATAATTCTTGCAAGTAGTTGGGTTGCCCATGATCCAGTAAACACCCTCTGAGTTTGTGGCTGCTCCAAATCCATTGAAATCAGCAGGAGTCTCTCTGAACTATTGAATTACAGACTTTCCTCGGGGTTGTGTACAATGCCACAGACTTAATTACCATGTTCCTGGCTGGGATAAATATGCAAATGGACTTTTCAGCTGGAGGGCCCCAAAATACAGGTTGGACACATGGCAACTAATGACTTGATTTGGGCTATATGCAAACATTTGCCAGCTGAAGGCCTGAGCCTATTCCCATGGAAGCAAAAGGCACAATTATTACCAGCTCCAGGGAGAGCAGGACTCAGATGCCTTCTTTAAATAGTGGCCAGCATTTCCATGCAGCTCAAATCTGTCAGCTGCCTTTCCTCACCCCTTCCTCCTTCTCCTCTCCCTGATCTACTCTGATAAGAAAATGTCCACAACACAGATTTCATCATAAATGCTGGAGATTTATGCATCCGCAAGGTCTCACTGCTGCAGGGCAGGCCTCTTACTGCACACACATCTCCAGCCATACCCAATGCAGTAATGTACAAATAAAGAATGAGGAGCTGGAAATCAGCATCTTGAATCTCCTAACACTCTCCTTGGCGTCCCCTGCCCAGCACCACTGTGTTACGGTGCTGAGCAGGAATTCTGACTCTCTCATTATCCAAGTCTTCTCATATGGCTGATAGTGAAGGGTGGGACAAGATGCAGTCCCACAAATACAGCATGCTGACTCAGCTCGGTGGGGCTCCAGGGCCAGCTGCAAGCAGCCTTGTTCAATCAGCCGCTGTTATGGGACAAGAACATCTGCTGGAAACATGATGTCCCTAATAATTCACAATTCCCATACTGTGTTTATTTACATCCATTCTGTGACTTTATTCTATCAAACAGTTAATAAGTACCATTTCAGCCCTAGGCTTTTGAGAACAGTTACATCTAGAGATGCAAACCATAATGCACATTACTTGAGTAGTTTAATGTAGGACTTTTCATCAGTGCAAGAAAATCTGGAGCACATGCCAGGAGCTGGACACAATGATCCTTATGGGTCCCTTTCAATTTGGGTTATTCTATTATTCTATGTGCAAGTAATATTTTTACACTAACTTCTCATCAAGGGGCAATGCAGCCATGTACAGACCTATGGCAAAGCAGTATGAGCAATTAGAAAATGCCACATTTCTGATAGGTAAGTTAGATAAGTAAGACAGGATAGTTTAAAACAAACCATTTTGTGCTGTATGTGGTATCTTATTTTTCCATCTGTGCACTGTTGAACATAGAGCCTTCCTATGTCAGAAAAATAACCTGTACTTGGGTAACAGAATGTAAAGATGTACAAAATGAAATATCTCCTGTTTGTTTGACTAGAAGCTCAAACGCAACAGGGGTTTATGGTTCTGTTCCATTCATCCCAGCAAATAGATAATTAACTGAGAAGAATAAAAAATAGAAAATCACTTATTTGTAAGTTGTCATTTAAATTACTTCAATTTGTGTTAGCAAAGACACCTAAAAATGGAGATTTGAAAACGTGATGGCAACAATATTACAGCAACAATGCAGCACTCATTCCAAAGAAGTCACAAAACACTACTGCACTATTTGACACTACAAAAATATCCTATAAAGGGAGAAAGAGAGGTTCAGTGGGGAGAGCAGAAGACAACATGAAGGAATCAGGAAAAACAACTGACCTCAATTAACTCCACTTTTCTTGAGTACATATATACACACATTTACTCCAAAGCAGCACATAACACTAGTCAGAGAAACAGAGGTACTGATAAGCAGAGATGAATGACAAGTGAAGGATAATTTGAGACATACAGAGATAAAAAAGAAACTTACAGTCCAGGCACAAAGTAATAACATGCATGAACGTGTGTGTTAATATAAGGACATGTTTCTCCTACAATCATCTAAGATTCTAAGATCATCTAAGATACCCTGTTGATCACAAGACCAGAAGAGGAAATTTCAAGCTAGCTGGTGGAAGTTTGGTTCAGTTTTCTGAAGTTATCAAGGACAGTAAAGGATGCCTGCCATGCATTAGCCTGTTTGGATGAAGATTCACAGCAGGTTGCTTTAGTATACTGGTGTCCTCTGCAAATCATCTGGACAGCTGGGACCATGAAATTTACCCAGATCCCAAAAAAGTTGACCCTCACCAAACCTCAGTGCCCTCTAAGGCCATATGTGCAGACCACTTCACATTTTGCACTTGTTTTGCCACTGTGGAATGACAAAAATGCTCTTGTCAAGTGGACATGAGATTTTCAGGTCCTTCCACAAAAAAACATGTCAGCAGAACTTGTCAGACGTTTTTAAAGCTACAGCATTAGAGACATTTTCCCTTTGTTTTCAGTGTCATCTTCTGTAGTTTGAAGCAAATAAATAAATGGGAAAATCCTATTTGACTCAATTTTGCGTTTCTGAACCAAGTATAATCCCATCAGTTTGGTTCCATCATTTGTAGTAAACTATTCACTAATCTAAGACAGGTGCCTCTGGGTGTTAACATTTAGTCTTCCAGTAGAAAAGTGGGTGCAAAGTCAAACCACATGTTCTACTTAAAAATAAGTGAGGTGTGATTAGGCAAGGTCTTTAAAACGTGCGCTGAGACACACACACAAGCACACACGGTTCGCAGGGAAAAGATGATGACACTTGCAGGCTGTACTATGCTGTTATGGTCTGCACTTAACTCTTTGCCAGGTGGATCGTTCTGTAGAAATCTGAGGGGCAAAAGGTTATGTAGAGCTCATTACTGTGGACAGCTTTTAAAACAGAAGTGGTAATAGGGACATTCCTAGGATGATGTGTTTCATTAATATTTCCCCACTGCAAGAACGTGCAAAGAGCCGGGCTCAAAGGAAGCCTTACAACGTGTTAGTGATATCTGCTGGAATAGTAGATTAGCTATGGATGGCTTCGCATATGTACAAATATGTACGCTTATTTTTATGAACAATCTCCAATCCGTTGAACTGACAGGAGGAAAAGGTCTAAGAAAATTTTGACAACTCTCTACCAGATGCTTTTAATGTCACTTCAAATTGAAAAGAGCTCTAGATGCCTAAAACATGGAGTGAAAATTGCAGAAACCCAGAAATTCAAGACCTAAATTCAGTGCATTCTTGCTTACTTTTGTGAAAAATGACTGCCAAAGTTCTGAATTTTGCCTTTTTTCAGGAGATTGAAGTAAGGTGATACTGCCTGAGTTACAGAGTAGTAAAGATTCAAGGTCAACATATCACAGTGCATCTGTGACATGAGCCAGTTTCCAAAATACAGAGGGATGGACTACTCTTGTGTTTGAATTAATTACTAAATACTATACATCATTATTTGGAGAGGCACAGCACAGGAAACATAAGCTAACATTTCTGTAAGAATGCATTTGAGGTTTAAGTGGCAAATGTTTTCCAAGAAGGTAGGAAATCAGATCTTTTAAAAATTGAAAACAGTTATTGTAGTACTGCTAGTAGCTTTAAAGTCTGAACCATCATAGATCTAAATGTCTTCAAACGTTGGCAAAAGAGCAGGGGAAAATTAATGATGCGGTATTTCAACAGAGATGTTCACATCATCCGTTATTTGAGGATCACAGCATTCCAGGGAAATGGATAGCTCATAACCTATTCAACAAACAAGAAGACAGGGAATTTCCATGACTCAACTACCACCATACAGCCTTGTGGTGACATTGCCATGGCTAGAGCTGCTTAATATCTGCCTTTGTGTCTACCTATACAAATTCTAAGCACACTACTAACTATTAGCAGCACACTGGAGGCCTTCAAGAGCTGAATTATTTACATCTGTGCTTGAAGCCTTGTTTCAAAATAAAGCTATTAAAATTTAAATGTTCTCTCACTCCACAGAAGTATGTACCATATCCATAATGTGTAAATGGAAGGAGAAACTTCACTTCTTTGTGAAGTCAAGCACGTGTTCTCATACTGTTTCATTACAAAACAAGACAGAGTTTGACCTAGGAAAGAAGATGATTTTTTTTTTTTTTTTTTTTTTTTTTTTTTTAAATCAGTAGTGAATAGCAGTATCCTTTAGGAATAACAAAAGATATTAAAAATGGAAGATTTCAATGAGATTACACCAGATGTAGCACGTCAGTAATACGGTTCTGGAAAGATTTACAGGTGAGTGCAGAAAGTAAAATAAAATTGTTAAATCAAAATTGTGAAATGAAAATTGACTAAAACCGATCTTTTTCAGAGTTCATTTTCACTGGAAATTGAAAACATATTTGCCTTTGTTCCAAACCTGAAACACACCTATCAGAAAGTCAAGCTGTCTCATGAAATTCAAATGTAGGCATCATTACTTCTCCATCCTCACTACGTGCACTGAAGACCTTGGAGCACCTCTGCTTGACAAAAGAAAGGTTTCTCCCTCCCTAAAAGAGGAGACTGCAGTACACTGCAGTGCAGCTTCCCTCTGCTACCTGAGATGGAGTGGGATGGCCCACAGGGCTCCGTAACAGAGAATTTCACTCTGAGAGTGTAAATGAAGCACAAGCAAGACCTATGAAATATGAATCTTTTACAGATGGGTGTTTTTCTTCCAAGCACGGATTCAGATTTTCACCTCTCTCCTCCTCCTATCATATGTTGCTTGTTTCAGTGGCTGGCAGGAGGGAGGGGGAGAGCAACTAACAACATGTGTGCCTATCATCACCCTGACCACTGCACTTGTATGTCTAACTTGCTCTCCTTTGCTTTGTCTGCTTTTTGTCTTTATCCTGCTCGATCCTGTGAGCACTTATGTGTGTACAGCTGAACTACTCATGAGAGTAAAGCTGCAAACATAATGCATGGAGCCCTTCGGTTGTTTCTTTGAGGGAGACTTGTCTGCAATTAGGCTGATGCAAAAAGAACAGAAGCAGAAGTAACCTTCTGCCCAGCCCCCTTCAAGATCCAACAAAACTCTCTCTCTTCCTTATAGCATATCAACACAGGAGGTACCCCTTCTGGAATGCAAGGGTTTTGGAGACAGGGTAGAAAGGAAGAAGGAGAAAACACATGGAGGAGCAGAGATTGGAGATAGATTCCCTATCTTGCGGCTTTTGGGCTTTCTATCACCCAAAACTGCAATGAGAGGGAAGTTCAAGTGGCTCTCCAGGTGGCTGATGCCTTTTCTGGGAACATGGCTGCAAGACACACAGGAGCAACTTGCATCAGATTTTCCCTCTTCCCTTGGCCATAAGAGCACAGCTTGTTCCAAGATCCCCTACAAAGAGAAGGCATCTGAGAACAACTGTGCAACAGCCCATCATAATGAAACTGTGAGATAGCACGAGAAGTGCTAAAATGAGGCTAGCATCTATTTACTTGACACAAGATTGATCTAATCCTCTGTTACACCCTAATTTAAAAAGCAGTCCATCAGACATGCTCTCCAAAAATAGACGTACAACACTTTCTGGGGAAGCTTGCACTGAGGGTGAAGAAGTCTTTTCTTACACATTACAATTCATCATCTGAATTGCTAAAAATCTTCCAACTGATTTAATCTGCATAAAAAAAATTGTATTTTATCCTGAATTATTTCATCAAAAAAGTGAAAGGAAGCATGAAAACAAATGACTGTTGGAAAAATAAACAATCAGAGCCAGGACTTTTAGATTTCATATTAATTTCTCCAAATAAATCCAAATACAGTTCAGACGACCATTAACAAATTCATGATTCCCTGTCCTGATTTACTACTTCTCTATAGCCTATCGCAAAATAGTATCAGGATGCTCCCCAGCACCTTTCAGGTAGGACATAGGAGGCCTCGGCTGATGTACTCAAAAGGAAAGATTTAATTGGCCAGATGGGTTGGGTTAGTGACAGAGGACACAAGATCTGGATTATTCAAATGACACACATTTTAGTAAGACCTAACACAGATAGCATGCACAGGACAAACAGGCCTAGATTACTTTTCCAGAATGTATCAAAATCCTTAAAAGACACAAAAACTAACTGATCAAACCTAAGCTTTCAGTGCAGACCCATAGCTAAAATGTCAGCAGGGTCATTGGCTGGAAGAGGGAGGATGAGGAGATAGGAGTTGGAATTACTTTTGGGGCAATAATACACAGACTTGCATCCCCTAGAAACTGCAAGGTGATTCTGGATGTCTACCTACACAGGCTCCAGCAGGTTTGTCCCTGAGCCCCTCAGGAGCTGAATTAAGTGCAGGGTGAACATACAGAAACTAGAAGGGAAGCAGAGGACTTGTGTCCCAGCTGTTCTTGTGATTAGACAAGAATACTTTACTGCCTGAGGGACTGAAACTGAAGCATAATACCCACAGCTGTCCTTCCTGTGCATCAGCTTAGAGAGAGAAACAGAACTGGCTGAAGGATTCAACCATCTAGGGCTAACATTTATATGTACTGGTTAGCAAGCTGTTGGCAGACACGTACAAGAAATGTGTGTTCATCTTTAAAGGAGGAAAAAAAAAAAAAAAAAAAGGACTGCTGGGGGTTGTCAGCATGCTTTCAAAAAAACCAACCCTAATGCACTGCCCCTGGTGTCAGGCTGAGCTGGCCCTGCATTTTGACTTCACAGACAGCTCAGCTGTGGAAGCCCACAGCCAAAACCACAGGGTTCTTGCTCTGTAGCTGTTACATAAAGACCCGCTTCCTATATCACTATAAATGCAAATGATTGTGAGAGGATACTCAGTGTTGGATTGTTCAGTAATAATTCAAACCACAAATCCTTTTGCCATGCAACTCATGTATTTTTTATTTTTTTATTTTTTTTTATTTTTATTTTTTTTTTTATTTTTTTATTTTTTAAATGGAAGCCCTTCTTCCCTTTCAGAAGGCATTAAATTGTTATTCATATTTCAGATGAAAAGATTCAGGAAGAGTATTAAAAGACCAACAGTGATAGCAAGATAGATTCAAGCCTGTGAATGTGCCTCACTCCCACTGTAGCGAGTACTCCTGCTCTAGAAATACAAAAAGGAAGTCTATGGAACAGCATGAAAATGAAATTAAACATGGAATTAAAAAAGATCAGCCTCCAGAAGTATGACAGCATTTTTAAAGCAAGAGTGTGTAATTGCAACAAATACAGCTGAAGGCAAGAATCAGCACTATACGCATAATCACATAAATCAGGATAAGTAAAGTTGGTAGAACTACACACAATGACTTTTGCTCTGAAGAACAGTGAACTAGATAAACAAGGAATGTCTTTCTGGGCTTAGCACAGATTGCTATAGTGATTGGCAGCACTTCTTGTGCTTTTTAAATGCATTATTTAAGAAAATAATCATGATACAAGAATCAGAGCTACTGAAACTCCAGCTACATAGCTCTGCTGGTAGCCATCAATGTATGCAGGTGCAAGGGGAGGCATATTACTCTTAAACAGCTCATTCATTTTAAGTCTCAGTTCATTTGCTACTGAAAATATGAAAGCAGTACACTGGAGAGAAAAGCTCTGCTAATATGTGTATCCCAGCTCTCCAACAAGCAGACTTCTTTTGAAAGCTTATTCTTGTGGTTTGAAAGGCAACAAAGTTTTAACTTGGATTCTTCATTAACATAATGGGCTTTTTTAAACATATGCTAGTTCATTTATTCCTCAAAAATGTATATTTTTATGTAGCTTTTGATCCTGAATTTGACCTAATGAATCCAGAAGCGTTAAAGAAATGCAAAATGAGATCAGCCATTAATATAAAAGTGGAGAGTTCAGCAAATTCAGTGAGAAGCCGACCTACTCAGAAACAATTCTCTGCCAGAGGAGGAACTGAGCTTCTCAAATAAAGCATGTCAGGGTCTACACTAAGCAAGTAGCATTATGTTGTAGGAGAAGGTGAACAGAGAGAAAGAGTTGGTTGTCAGTTCACAGCAAGGTCTCAAAGGTTTTGCTTTGGAACACCTCTGAGCACCCACCAGCACTGGGATGTAGCAGCAGTTAGAATCATATCCTTCAGCTGGCACTCCAGGGACTCCAATGCCATGAACAAAAGACAGTAAGAGAGGGAAAACAAGATTTGATTCCAAGATGTGCCCCAGATAAAAATTAAAATGCCACCTGAACAGAATTCTAGATGATTTCTTTCACTTGGAAGTTATGGGTGATGAAGAGGTGAAAAGACAAAGGTCATTTAGGTAGGAACATTATAGCTATGTTTCTTCTATGTGGCTACTGAGAAAAGACTTAGCAAAAGGATGAGGTGCGTAAAGCATGACTTAAGGGCAGAGCTCTGTTGACAGGGACATCTCCAAACTGATCTGATTTAGGTGAGGTCTCTTCCAGCTGAGAGAATGGTTCCTATCCAGGAATCTGCTTTTTATAAAGACAATATCAGTATCTCAAAGTTCTGTTCTAGAAAAGTACAGCTGTCACACTCATTAACTAAATCATCACAACTTTTTAAGCCTACTGTTGCCTCTTCAGAGCAAGCTGCATACAACACTATTAATGCTTACTTTCAGCGTTGTGAACTTGAGAAGAATTGAGCATTTACCTGTGAAGGTAAATGCTGAAATCCAGTTTACTCAGCCTCTAACATTTTCAGCAGTCAACTACTTCAGGCAATGGGAAAAAAGCCTCTTACTGACACAATGCATTGGGTTTGGCAGTGGCTGGGGTTGCTGGAGAAGTTGCCTCCATATCTTGCTTTCCCTCCACTGTGTAATTGTCAGAAATAAAGAAGGAAAAACGGAAAGAAAAGACACAGGAGCACAGAGATAAGAGGCAGAGCTCAGCTTTTCTTTGATCTCACTGGTGCAGGCAGAGCAGATCAAAGTGAAGAGGCATAACAGAAAGCACGTGAGAACAGGATGCTTGCAAGAGGTTGTAGAGCTGAGACAGCGCGACATTTGGAGAACACGGTGACCTGATGAGTAGTGACCTCATCTCTGTGAGAGAGCTGTGGTGAACTGCCAGGACAGGTCTTCTTTTCTCACAGAATAGGAAAGTTTGCCCTGGCAAACCTTCTATCTACATGGCATAGACCAAGGGTGAGCGGAATCTTTGCTGCAAGTTTGCAATAGAATTAGGCTCAATTTACATGGGCGTAATTCAATTCAGGCCCACGCTTGGAGGGTTTTGCTGGAGTACAAATATCCAATCACTATGCTGGATAAGCCACTTGTAGCAACAAAGCTCCACTTTCAATACAGTAACTTTTCTCAGCCCCACTGAATGAAGTGAAAATGGCAGTTTTTTTTTTTTTTTTTTTTTTAAAAAAAAACCTGTTTACCTGCAGCCACATTGAAAGCTTTTGCTCATGCCAGTCACAGATCATACCTCATTCTACCCTTGAACAACACAATTATGCCAGAAAAGTCAGCTGTGCAGGCTTAGGAGGGAAAATGTGGTTCCATTTTATCACATTGGAGTTTTCTCATTAAACTTATTTGGACTGGGATTAGGCTATTAGAGAAAGTTTAACCCCAAATGATTGGAATGGAGAGGAAACCAAATTAAAATATTCTCATATGTTACAAAGGAAACAGCCCCCAAAGAAATTATGGAAAATATAAAAATGTATAGGTTTATATGGGGGAAGAAGGTAAAGCCATAGAATATAATTCAATAAGCTATCCTAGTCAAAATAGTGTGACCTGAAACAAAAAAAATAAGACATCTTTTAAAAAAAATTAAGTACTTTCCCTACTCAGGTAATGCTTCTTTTATTGCTAGGAACTGTACCATTCATCTTTAACAATCCACAAGATCAAGTCAATTGGCTTGTTTGTGTAGCCTAGTTTTTCCACAAGACATTGTTACCACACAAAAATGAGATTAAGGATGAAAATGATGTTATTACACCTGAATTAAATGTATATATGGGGTTATAATCAGTATGGGATTTAAATTTATTTCAATTCTTAACTCCTAAATATGTGTATGAATCCAGAATCCTTGATTGTTTAGTATTTTGCAATGAATTCAAAAAGCTCCTTTCAAATCCTCTCTTCCGTCAAACACTTTTGTTTGAACTGAACATTGCAGATGTTTAGAGATGCTGCATGCTCTTTAGGCTGGGAAATACACAATTGGCAGAATGGGGATTAAAAAGTTAAAACAGTTCTGTAGACACAGATCTTTCTTAAAGCCCAAGGACAGCCACTTTGTACTGGACACAGCCATTGCGGATGGAGTTCTGAGCACTGCAAGGAGCCCAGGGGCACGGCTGCTTCAGGCACCCACTGTTTCCCAAGCTTTCACTCTCTCTTCTCTGCCTTTCTTCCATGCCTTTGTGTTTTCTTTTGATAGCTCCTCTTTTCTCTTTTTCTTTCCTTTTTTTTTTTTTAAGCTTCTCCTAAACTCTTTAATCTTATTTTCTCTAGTCTGTTTTTACTTCATTCCTTCTCTCTGCTTCTCCATAACAGCTTCCATGTCCTCATGCTACCATAATCCTCTTCACTCCACTATTCTTCCCCATGTTCCCCAAATTTGGAGCATCATCCTGTTTCTAATTTAACAATCATATCTACTCACCAATGCATTGGATGAACCTTTATGCCTACCCACCAATTCCTAAATTATTCCTGTTAGCAAACTGAGTTACACAGTGTAGACTGCACCAGCTGGAACTAGAACAAAACTATAGACTTACCCTCAAAGGTAGGAGAAGTGACAAACCTTTATATTCATCCCTATCACGCCCCTGTAACACAAGCTGGATGCCCATATATGGCTTCGATTTCCTCTGTTCAGCAAACGCGATACAAAGCTGGATGTTTTATGTCCAGAACTGTTGAGATATTGCATCTTGTGTTTGATTTCCAACTGATGTAGAAGATTGAAGTGGAACAAAAAAAAAAAAAAAAAAGGGCCAGGCACAGCGTTAACCTCTCTTGGGTCCTACTCTAAAGGTCATATAAAATTATCAGGAAACACCAATAATTTCATTCACATTCCAGCTCTAAATCTCATTAAACTGTAGTTTGGCAAGTGGTCAGTAGGGTCACTAACTACTTCTGTGCTGCTGATGCTGTTTTCTTGTATTTGGACACCAGAACCCTGGCACACATAGGCTGGACTCCCAGATAATGTTTACTGCTCTTGGATTCAGGCTGCTTAACATCTTCGAAAAACTGGTCTCAACATAATAAATTGGATGTGCAGCTGAAGCATCTTCTGGATAAAGAAGTTAATCCTTCCTATTATTGAAATGAAAAATATTGCTAACCAAGGCAACATATTGGTCAAATAGAAAAAAAACAGAGCTGGAAAGAAATAAATCCAAGCTGCAGAAGTTTGGTGTATTATGGGGCTGTTTAGACATTGTGTTGATTTTTCAAAGAGTATAAACTAGCAGCCCTTTTGGCTTTGAAATGTTTTAAGTAGCTTTTTATATGACAGTGCCATGAGATATTCATTTGTCTGCAGCAGGCTGAAGGAAGGAATGACTGGATCTCCCAGACAGGAAGATATAAACAGACCTTGAAGAGGTCAGATGAATTCATGTTTCATAACAGTCAGAAGGGAGCAGTTGGAGAGAGGTTAAAGCTGGTTAAGCATTTTTCCCTATGGATCCAGAGCAGAAGTTTAAGTCTCACTCCAGACTTGTGTCAAAGGTTCCCTAATCAACCCAGATGTAAATGGCTATTCAGTACTTTAACTGGGAAGTCAAAGTCAGGTGGACATGGCACTAGCTGTATCACTGCTTGCATGCTGTTGACAGAGAGCTGACTTTCTGGTTGCACTGTATTGATATTTAGCACTGGTGCTATTAGTCAGAGCCCTAAGAGACTGCTGCACTTATACACAGGGGTACCTTAGCAACATAAAGTGCATATGACACTGTAGAGCCCAATTGCTATTTCTGATGGCTATGGATTGTTTCTCTGGTGCATAACTTAATCAGTTGAGGCCAATGAGTGATGAAATAATGCTTTCATAGATTTATTGCAGGTTGGAAGAGAAAGGACAGTCAACAGACAGACTGCCAATACTTGTAACAAATCAAATCCACGTTTTGGCTTAACATATTCAAATATTTACGAATACTAGTTTTCTGCCTCTTAACTCTATAAGAGGTTTCTAAAAAGCAAGAAAAAATGAAATTATCTTGTAATGCCAGCAAACAATTGTAACAAATCTTGTCTTGCATAAATATACTCTGTTTTGCTTCCTGGGACTGCTTCATAGTTTTTTTCCCAACATAGAGGTTTTAGCCACGAAGCAGAAAATACAGACTATTTTGTGGTAGAAAACATGCTAAAGGCAAGCAGCTTTGGCAATTTCAAACTATTTTCAAATACAGTCGTCTTGCTGCTGTATGCGCAGTTCAACACATTTGACAATTTAAAGTTGCCTGCTCAACTGAGTATGCAATTTGTTTCCCTCCCAGCAGTAGCACAGTGTTCTCAAAGCCACCTTTAGCAGTGCTTCCAAAACAAAGCACTAGCAAAGACTCAGGCTGAGAGAAGAAATGAATTCCTCCTTGCACAAATGCATCCTGAAAGTCATAGGTTGCCTAACCAAACCTGCTAATTATTACCTCCACGTGGTTTTTACTTTGATAGTGCTTACGTGGTTCAAACTATTGCCAAGTTCAGTAGCAGTACAGTGGCTGATAAACTTGTAAATGTGTGCACCAAATTTGGTTAAAAAAAGTAAAATAAATTAGATTCATTGATACATTCCCTGCATCTGCTGTCCTTATGTTTGTGTTAAAAGTGGACTTGAGGCTAAAAGATGAGCATGAAAGGAAATAATTATAAATTATCTGCATAAAATCTGCAACAAATTACCTATAAAACTATAACTATCTAAACAGGATGACATTTACTTTATAGGTTCATGACTTCCTTTCTTTAAAGTTAGCTAAGAAGAGAGTAAAGTAATTACAATTCCCTTTTGATTGATTAAACATGACATATATGCTAATATGAAAGTAACTTCTGTCCTTTGTTACCCAAGCTTCTGGTTTAAAGCAATTTTGAAGATAACAGATATAATCTCATCAGCACTACCATTTCTGACCTATATGCCAGGAGTATAATTCTTCTGCCTTTTTTCACCAGCAGAAAAAGCTTATGTTGTCCTTCACATTTTAAATTTTGGATACAGAAGTCAGATGACATTACAACCATAAATCCCCTGTTTCTTTGCTGTTATACATCAGGAAATGTCTGTGCCACCAGTAGAATAAATAGTGCTGCCTCATACAAAGGTTGTCCCACTGATCTGAGGAAGATCTGACTGAATGAGGTTGATGTGAAATAGCCAAGCAGGGAACAAAGAAATACTAGCTAAGTTTTACTTGAAAGCACTCTGTGCTGCGCCCATCAGCTTCACCTTCACGTAGGTCTGGCTCCTGTATCAGAAATTGTTCTCTGCAACTGAGGTTTGTGGGACTGAACCTCCATAAAGCTTTTACCCCTTTTTCAGTCATCCCCTAATTCCTCACCTCAATGCCTCTAGACAACCTCAGTTGTTTTTCTTCGATACATAACATAATATGCTTACATTTATGGAGTACAGATATCTCCCCCTTTTGCTACTACTCCTGTATGTGACACAGATTCAGTTTCCTCAAATGCTTGGAGACTCTCCTTACCCAATACACCCTCAGGTCCCCAGTCATTTACTTCTGTCCCTTCTTATTTTCTGCTCCAATCTTGTCTTTTCTGCAACTGTTGAGACCAAAACAGAGCATGACATTCTAGTTGTGGTCACACTAATGCTGACTAAAAACCTCAATCTGTTCCAAAAATACATTCACCAAATGGAAATGGAAATGTGCATTCTGCCCATCCCCCCCCCCCCCCAACACAGCATCATATTTGGTCTATCCAGTAGACCAAATTCCTCCCTGCATAAAGCTTAGCAATGACTGTAGAGATCAGTGAGAGGGAATTTGGACAAGTTTCCCTTCCTAAAGCAATGGTCTTATACTGATTATTAAAATTTTGCTGCAGCTTATTAATTGCAAATAGAAACTTGGGAAGAATGCCACCCTACTATTCAAATTCCTTAAGTCTTCAAACAAATGCACGCAGACCTCTCTGGCAGAAATCTGTCCTGTTTCTGTTCACAACCCCCTCCACAGAGACACCCAGTACTTGGTCTACAGCAGAGCATCACTCCCATGCAGTAAAAATGGAATCTTGCGTCATATTGGTTTTGGAGATGGTGACCCTCAAAGTAGAGTACAAGAAGTTGATTAAACCTGGCTCATTTTCTGTGACATTTATAAATCTTCACAAAGGAAGACTAGATTCGAGCACTGCCCTACATCAGACATTTTTTGAACACCAATGCAGAAGTACCAGACCAGCTTGCACCACTTGGCTCCCTCCCTCTGAATTGCCAGTTCCCTTCACTGTTTCTCTTTGCTAGCACTGCCATGGTTTTGGGCTGGAAAGGTATAACCAAGGCACAGCCTAACTTTATTGCTTGGAGGACTGCAAACTACTGTAAAAGGCATCCAAAGAATAAAAGCTTGTGTTTGAAGTAAGCACTTGTTACTGAAGGAGGACAAAAAAATTAAAAAGTTAAAAGGTCTTTCAGTATCTATACCTCCATCCCTCTTATTTTCTCAAGTACAAGCACAAGTTGCTTAAAAGAATTTAAGCAAAATGCAGCAATCACAGTGCACTTAGGTCTGTAGACTTGCTTTCATAAATAAGACAATTTAAATTTCTCCTTTTAGATGATCTGCTTTATATAACTCTTAAGATCTGTAACATTTACAAATGACACTAGAGTGATAGTGCCACAGAAACATGGGGTTGGATCCCTGACTTTTGTACAGTATTGTATCACCTCAGGTTTTCTTGGCACAGTGCTAATTTGCACTAGTTAAAGATCCAGTCCAGAACAGTTTTCAGGAGGAGATGACTGATTCATGAAGTCTAAATGACTGAATACAGAAGTAATTCATTAGCTCCATGCTACATATGAACACTTGACCAGAGATGACTGCAAAGGACTGCATACATAGGCTAAAAAAATAAAAAGAAAGCTAAAGACAGAATGAGATTTAAGAAAGTTCAGTGCTAATTTGCCTCAAGTTTAATAGTACATTTGCAACTTAGTTTTGGCACAATATAAGCAATGTGTGAGAAAGAAATGTAGCAGTCCAGCACTAGCTATGCATCTTGGTTTTCTGGAAGATTTTTTTTTCCTTTTTAAATCAGCTTTACTTTTCTCATCCATTGTCCAAATAAACTATCTTTGTCACATGCTTGTTTCCACTCTACTCTGATGCAGAACACACATCTGTTTTCAAGCTTTTATTCTTTTTATACTTAGCTGTAGCTCCTTTTGACCACTAATAACAAGGAGAAAGTCTTGCAGTGAGATAAATTCACAGGCAAAGAACGTCATGACGTGGCTCAGCTCAGTTTGGATCCAATGACACACATATCTGCTTCTTATGTCCACATTTAATATCAATATTCTAAATTCAAACTCTTCATTATTATGCAATTTATTTCTACTTAGAAAGTAGAATAGCAGGCACAAACAGGGTAGGTAGAGCATCCACCTCACCCACTATTTTGTCCTTGACAGTGCCCAACAGTATGTGCTCAGGGAAATATGTGCTCAGCAAAGACTGCATAAGCATAGAATGACCTTTCCTTGCCATAGCTTCTCCAGGCTTCTAGATATCACTGAGTGATTTACTGAACACATTGCTTAGGTTCATCTTTCCCCATTCATGTCTGCATAGGTGAAACATTAACCCATTTCCAAGTTGTTCACTACATATATTCGGAGGGACTTGAACAGAAACCAACAATGTACTGCATGAAGTCCACAAGTAGATAAGCTGCTAGCATCTAATCTCCAAATAGTTTCTCTTTAGGTGGATGGTTGGACTGGATGATCTTGTAGGTCTTTTCCAACCTTGGTGTTTCTGTGATTCTTTTTTATCTGACCGCTTCTCAATAGTCTTTTTCAGAATGCCATCAAAGATGTTTTAAATTACTTTCTTTTTGCAAGCAATGTGTCTGAAAAACTCTAATAGATCAGTGAGGCATGTTTTTCTTTCCTAGATAGACACTGTCTTTGTTCTACTATGATTTTCATTTATTTATTTTTGTTTCACAGTACCCTTGATATTAAGAAAAGAAATTGGTGT
This sequence comes from Tragopan temminckii, assembly GCA_028571105.1. Classification (NCBI taxonomy): domain Eukaryota; kingdom Metazoa; phylum Chordata; class Aves; order Galliformes; family Phasianidae; genus Tragopan; species Tragopan temminckii. The sequence goes on from JAOWBP010003503.1 coordinate 31,117,052, forward strand.
TCAATTCCCAGGATCATCTATAACTCTCCTATTAAAGATGGTCACTGGTGATCAGGCATAATAGTGAATTTTAATGAGAATTTTAGGGTTTGTAGCAATTCAAATATTTTATGCTGTAACTCCTGGAGATACGCTCTTCTACTTTAATAACTGCTTACTCTATGATTTTTTCCTTCTGTTCTAGTATGTCCTCTGTTGATATAGCAGCCTCTGACAGCACCTCATCTTTACTTTCAGAAAAGAGGAGATGTGTCACCCAGCATCCTCTATTGTGAAGAGAACGAAATCACTTAATTTCCTGCAACATCTGTATTTCTTAATTGCTCTCATTAATCCCTGGTAGGACAACACACACACATTTTTCCAACAACTTTCTGGGCAATCTATCAAAAAACATTAAAATACCGCTTTAGGTAAGATACACATTATGATTTGACATATGTTTTCACATTTTTCATAAGTAACTCACTGCAACCTAGGTAAATCACTTTGCACAGACTGATATTTAACTCAGTCTGAAAACAGAGTAGACCAGTTATCTCTTGTCACAATTACTTCTAGATATTCCTGCTATTTATAAGTGTCCAACATTTCTCAACTGGTGATTTCAAGGCTTTTTTTTTTTTTAACAGATATGGATAGACATTATTATTTCTAGTTTTAGAGATAGAAAAACAAGACAGAAGAGTTACCTACAACTTAAGTGAGAACCTTTCCACAAATCCTTGTCCTGTTGATATCATCAGGAAGCTCTCACTGCCTTCACCCAAACTATAAGATTAGCGTTATGTCCCAGCCTTTAGTCCAAGGCCGTGCTTTCTTCGGTTGTTACAATAATCTGACAACATGGCCATGTATTTCTCAAAGACAACTCTTTTTAAACAATCAAAATGAGTTTCATATTGTTTCTTAGTAAGCAGTAAAAATATTTTTCCCCTAGACAATTATTAAGAATTTGTAGACAGCATGAGAAAAAAAAAAAAAGGATGACTACTAGACTGTAGTCATAAATTACATGAAGTACATTTCATTATAAAGCACTGCATTTTTTTTCTAACCCTTTATGAATTCTCTCCATTTGCCCTGGGGGATTGCAACGTAAACTGACATCTTACTCCCTTCTCAAAAAAAAAAAAAAAAAAAAAGAGAAAAAAAATCACTTGCATTCTCTTAGAACATTTTGATTAGGAATACAATCAAGCAAATAAAAACAACGTGATGTACAACAGAAAGACAACTCTTTATGAAAAATAACACTATGCCATCTATATCATCATGAGTGAAAAGTTCAAGCTTCATATGTACTCAAAAAAAATGTCCATCCACTTATCTATTAAGGCCTACAAAAAGAGGTATCTATATGTTAGAGTCATACATAATTCCCTTCAAGAATGAGGAGTATGCTAAAAGTATTAAGTTCATACTATTTATATACAGTGGGTAATACTGTTATGATTAACATTGTCTGACAACGAAATAAAACTCATTTTTCATCCCTCAAATCATTGTGAAGAACTTTCATCTTTTCTTCATATTTGAATAAGTTAAGCAGCTAAAGGCAACTTTCTCCTCGCCCAGGTTTGAATAACAGAAAATGGGCTTTATATCCTTGGGCTACTTGGATTTAATATCATATTCTTACCTTGCACAAGGTCAGAAAAAAAAATAAAGCCTATAAAATTGGACTCATATGAAGAATGAGTTGCTATCTTTTAATACTACCAAACAATCTGCAAATTATTTAAATTAAGACAACCAGCACTCCAACATCTGCAAGCAAAATGCTTAAATGCCAAATGCAACTTTACTGGCATAAGAAAATAATAAGTGGAGTTCAATTTGTGTCAGCATAGCTCAGGAAAATAAGATATCATGTCTTGCTGTCTGCTTGATGTCAGCTTCTCAGATTCAAACCCTAATGCCTCATCTTAGGCTGTCCTTACTGGAGGCTGCCAAATAGTAAGGTTCAGCCAGAGTTCATGCAGCTACTACAAAATAGCTTTTTTCTTCCTTCTCCTTTTTCAATCATTATGAACCTTCTGCTTTATATTGTACACACTTGATTATATCTACCCTTGAAACGCATACAACTCTATTAGCCTCTTCTCCTATTCTTTTAACATACTGTAAATTCCTTTCTGTGCTTAGTTTGTTTTATAGCTTACAGAATTAGGCTTTTAAACTTTCACTGCACAGAGGGGATCAAGTTGTGTGATTGGCTACAAGAAGAAAACAAAGGAACAGCAATCTATATTAAATGCAGTAAAGAAACAAAGATATGAATACTTCTCCCATGTTGTAGACTCTTCCCACTTACCATTACAATAATTAGACACCTTCATAATCAGGTGACAAAAATGGCTAGAAGCTGGTTCTTCCTAGAAAGGGAAGACCAGCACCTTTTTAAAATACCCCTTTTCATTCTAAGACGACTAAATCTCCATGTGTCCAAAATATCATCTCTTATTGATAACAATATTGCTATTCCAATAGATACATGGTGCAAGCTTAAAATGAGCAACTTTTATTGTTATAAATTGCTTTAAGTTGGTTACATGTGAAATAACTCCAATGGAAGTTTGGGGACAGATAAGCCAAATATTTTATGGCAATATTATATGGTTTAGTACTCTCAAGATTCCCAGGCATACACAATAGACTTTCAAGGAACGCTGAGAGCCTGTTGTAATTCCTTTCTAGTAAAAACCAGAAAACACCACCACATGCAGGCTACAGCATTAAAATCACGATATCCTAACACCCATGAACTCCCCTAAAGCAATGATCAAGTTTTCTGAATACCTCAAACACAATAAATATGCAGACACACAGATGCACCTATAGACACAGGAAAGCTTATACAGAGCACGGCAAGTTTCAGTAAGTCAGTGTTGCAAACAGTAAAGTTTCAACAACTTTAACTTCTTAAAAGTTATGAAAAGCAATTGCCTGAATATCTTCTGAAAAAATAATGATTTTATGGAATGTTTGGCTTAGTTATATTTTCTGCCATTTTTGACTTGCTGTACTACTTTAAGGGAAGCAAGTTTCTTCACTTAGGCTCATTCACTCTAAACTTATCTGGTATGAATTACCGAAACAGATTTGCAATATTCAACATCTGAACAGATGAAACACTTTAATACCTTAGATGGCTCATTTCTGGAACCAGCCAGAGTGGCATGTTCCCCCAACTTTAAAATATTTTTTACAAAATTCAAAGGCAATCAAGATTAAAATTCCCAAATGTGTATTCTGGAATCCCTCCAAAAACATTCAGTCATTATTGGATATTGTCTTGATTAAAATTCCTGTTGGTTTGTTCTATGGTTAAAGAGTAATCTTGTATCTTAGATTTTGGAATGTGTTCATACCATGTGACATCTCTGAAGTCCAAATTAATATAAAGAGATCTCTCTCACTACACAGCATGGGAAAAGCTTTAAAACCTTCAGATTCCAACAAAAGCACTTTGCACAAAGTATTTTCTACTAACATCCTTATTTAGCTGCTTCTAAACCTTCTTCAGAAACAGCGAAGTTTGTCTCTAAAGATCTTATAAACACATTTTTGGAAGAGAATAACTGAGAATCGCACGCAGACAAGCATTATTCCTTTAGCCTTCTGCAATTACACCTTCCACAGAAGCATCACTTACTATAAAAAAACCTGCAGTCACCCTTTTCTTAACAGAATCACTATGCTTAAAGCTTAAGAAGTTAAAAAAAAAAAATCCAGAAATGCCCTCATTCTCAAGATTTCCTTCCCATTACCTCCAGATCTCCAAAGGGAGAGCTCCACGTCTAAAAAACACAAAACAAAACAAAACAACCAAACCCACATGGTTCTACCATTCGATAAAACTATTTGAGATTTCATCTCAAGACAAAAACAGGATAACATTCCTATGACTATTACATTGAGTACCTTCATCTCTCAGTGCATCTCAAAAGGAAGTCCTGTGAATAGGCACTGCTACAGGAAAAGAGCACAGTTGAGATCTTCCACTGATATTCTCACATCTAAAGCTTTGCCTTTAAGCAGTATTTAATGACTTAATTTCTTTCAGGTGTTTCTTATTCATCCCTGATGCTTCTTTAACTAACAAAGAAGGAATCCTCAATTTGAGTCTGGTATTTCAGTGTTGAGGTGAGATTTGGTTTTTTTTTTTTTCAGGTCTCCTAGAACTATTAAATCTGGAAGTTCTGTTTGGGATCTCATCCTTGTAAAAGTTTCATCAACATGTGCCATCACAGTTACTGTTTGGAAAAAAATCAGTTTTTTTCTTCCTACAGCTTTTCATTTAGAATGCCCCCATCAGATCTTCAGGTCAAAATTCTACCCACTTTAGAACTCTGTCTAAACAGATGTTTATAAACAAACAATAACAAAAAATGTTTTACAGCAGAAAATGGGTGAAAAAGAAATATTTCTTTAGGATCCTTGAGGTACTATATTAAAGGCATATAGACACTCTGAAATAATTGAGTTGTGTGACAAGTTACCTAAAACCTGACAGACTTACATTAGAGTCAATTAGAAGTCTCAGCATATTTCTTTAGACTTAATCTGTTGCATGAAAAATACTTGGTGCTTTCTGAGAAGTCCTTATGCTGTCTATATTTTTCTACAGAATGAAATATTTTAACAAAGCCAGTGTATGCTTGTGCAATACTTACAATCGCCCATATGTTCAGGGATCCACCTTATGCCCACAGTACTGTGTCTGCAGCTAGCTCTTAGTACTGTAAGTGATAGAGAGGTGCTTTCTTGAGAGGAGCACAATATGGAAAGCTAGTTTTGAAATTTGGTCTCTATGCAGTATTTTTTCTTTTCTCAGACAACTAAAATGCAATATGCAGAACACATGGAAAACTCAAGCTAAGCGAAGTATCTTACCTAGCTTTAGCTGCCCTTGAACTTAATGTAAATCCATTTGTCAGCCTAAGAAGTGACTCATATATGCCAGAAAACATGACAGACAGCAAGTGTGTCAAATTCTATGTTTTATAATCTTCTCCTCCTCCCCCTCTTAGGTATGTTTTGAGATTGTCTCTTGCCTTTTTCCAGTCTGTCTGCCTATTTATCTAATTACAGTGCTCTATTTTTGACCACTATGTCATGGATGGCATATTGCCCCAGAGGAGTTTTCCCATTTCTAATATGTCATGTACTCAAGATCTCTGAGTTTGAGCAGATAGGACTCTTACCTGGGAAGGAGACAGAGGGCTGAGTGGAGACAGAATTCTCACCTTATCTTTGAAATAATGCTAGTGTCTCTCTCTGACCCATCAGCATACAATCCAATCATGTAAAATCTCAGTGCTCCCTGCAGGGCAGCTGCATTTTATTTATTTATTTATTTTCCAAATGTTGCAAATGAAAGAGTCAAGGGGATATGGCAGTGTTAAAAGTTACCCTAATGATCTAGGGCTCTAACTTTTGGGATCCAAACTATGGATTTAGATTACTCGTTTTGGTCACAGCTACTCATGCAGGTTAGTTTTATGGACCTCAGCAATAATAGTCCTGTGAGATTTTCTCCAGGCTCTATTTTGTCTGATTGTTTGTATACTTTATGATATTCTAGAGCTTTATAATATGATTAATTATTGTTCCATTTATGCCCCATCCCTGGAGGTACTCAAGGCAGGTTGGATGGGACTCTGGTCAGCCTGATCTGGTGAGTTGCAACCAGTCCAGGGCAGGGGATTGGAGCTGGGTGGGCTTTAAGGTCCCTTCCAACCCAACTATTCCATGATGCTATGTTTCTAGGAGACTACTGCTAAGTATTTTGTTGCTACACTCTCACAGAACGTGCAACTAGTTAAGCAGTTACGGCTTTGTTTTAAATACTATTGCGTTCAGGCCTTTGGGGAGATGAAATGTATGTTCTGATTCCAACCATAGTGAAGAAGCAGCTGGTGACCAGTTCAGAAAGTGGAGATGCTGGTCAAGAGTTACGAGTGCACTGGATTAGGACCTAAATCCTGGGTGTTCCTTGAGTGGTACACAGAAACAGCTGATGGCGATGAAATCACTGAAGCCTGGACACTGTCTCCTTTTCTGACAGCCAATACTCTAATTGCTGACTGTTTAGCATGGGGGATATACAGTATAGTAGGAATGCACCCCAAAATGCAAAGGATCTATAACTGGAACAGGCTCTAATCTCAGCAGAGAGCGTGCTTGCAATTAGATGGAAAACCTGGCTTTAGATTTTTCATTGCAAATCTCAGGATTTATGAAAGTTTGGTTCTCTACTACTTTTCCTACAGAAATTATGGTTTGCGAGAACACAAAAACAACTGCACTAGGCCAAATGATGTAAAACTGTAGCATCTGGTTTTGGCTGAGGCAAGGAGTTCCCAAGGCTTCTCTGCCCATTTTATGAAGGACCATTGTTTATTTTGAAGCTGCTAGTTGCTGGCTTCCTATGGAGCATCTGAAAATACCATGCACAAATATCTTCTATTTATCCTTCCCAGATCTCCATAAGCTAATAGACCTCAGTCACATTTTTTTTTTCTTTTTTCTTTTTTCTTTCTTTCTTTCTTTTTTTTTTTTTCAAATTAAAAATCCCTTCTCTACAGTCATTCCATAATTCTGGTCGTTGCTTCTCTATTTCTTTGAACCTTCTCCAGTTCTAGGATAAGATTTCCTCAAATGAAAGTGATGGGGATAAGGCAATAGAGTCAAATAAAATGTTTAAAATGCAAAAGAACAGTGCACACAGAGGCATAGTGACAGTGCATGTCACATTGTCTTTTTCCTAATAATTCCCAGCATTTGGTTTGCTGCTTGGCTTCTGAATGACGAGCCGACCTTTTCACAGAGTTTCTGCTCCTTGGCTCCTGATTGCTAATGACCAGTGAGAGACCACCAGTGATTTTGTACAGACAAGATTATTTTTTCCAAACATACATTGACACTTATGTACAATGGAAGTAATCCACTACTTCATCAGCCTGTCATTCAGCATCATATGTGTATTTTGCATTTCTGGCTATGGGCCTTTCTGTTTCTTGACACAGTGCTCAGCAATATTTCTGTTACACCTTCACCATCCATCCCCAGACCTTCAGTTTAGTGTTCTGTGCAGGTACTCTTCTCCATTGCTTATGTGCAAAATGTTTTCTTCACTGAGCAATTCATTTTAGTGGAAAAGTATCCTAACACAATAAAAGTGCCTGCTGTAAATTTTGACTTTCTGTTTTGAATTTACTTATTCCTTCCCTCTCGCTTACACACATGAGGTTGGTTCAGTTTGTTTATTAAGAGCCCAAATATTGTGGAGTCTGTTAGTTGTGTTCTCTAGACACTTAATGTAATGGATAAAATAAAGCAACAAGAAAATACATTACCCTTATGACAAAGCAGTAATTCCTTGTAAGTACTTTGCCACTAATATTAGGAATGTATTTGTGTATTTTTAGCTGTTGCTAGGGGGAAAAGAGTTTTGATCTTTTCTAGAAAAGAAAAGATTAAGCATTCTGTCTACATTAGATTTTCATTTCATCTTCCCCATATATTCTATTTCTTTCCCTGGAAGTCAGCCAACAAGCCAGCCCCATGTAACTACCTTCTTCCTTCCAGGCCTCTAAAAGGATTTTCTTTGAAAAAGATGTTTATGGTACTCATACTGGTTATTCTCAGTTCTTCTTTCTGCTCCATTGTCTTAGGCTATGAGTTATTACTGTGCGTTTGTACAGAGCTTGGCACAATGCAGTCCTACACTGGTGTAGGTACCACACTAATAAAAGTGATTTTAATTACAATAAATAACAATGTTATTCGCTATAAACAATTTAATTTAAACTCCAAATTGTAAAAGCTTTCAAGTTTTACATTACAGGTGCTGACATGCTTGCAAGTTCAGAGGGATTCAATCTGAATACTTCTTGTAGAACAGGATCACCATTTAGAGCCTTGTTTTTTGAGATTTTTGCTCAAAGTGGTACAAATCAAAAAGACACATGTGAACCTGAAGCCTACAAACTTATTGTTCATTTAAAAAAAAAAAACACAAGCTTGAAGGATGTTTTTCTTCATTCACTTCAATCCCACATTGGTATATTACCATTGGAAGAGGACCTCTTCCTGGATATCATGTGCTATGTTCAAGGTCAGTTTTCTATCTTTACTATTTCAAAAATAACTCTTGAAAGGTCTGACAATCTTAAGTGGAATCACTGCTTTTAAATTATGGACACCGCATGATGTCCTACACTGGAAAACAATAAAAATTGACTCACAAAAATGATCTCTTCAGTCAGCACTTAAGCTTGTAATATGACATAGTCAAACTGCAAATTTTCAGTTGTTTTCCCAATATTATCACTTGGTAAGACAAAAGAGAACCAGATCACTTTCTGTACTTCTACGACTTGAAAATAATACTGGTTGTGATCCCATGTTTTGTAAGTACTCTGGATGTTTTGAATCAGATTTGCAGAGTTGGTCTCTGTACATTCCTGTTGATTCTTTTTTTTTTTTTTTTTAAGTCATGTTTTTAGAAGCATGCTTCATTTATAAATCTGGCATTTATTACTCTCTGTTCAGCTATGTTGAACTACATTTCCAGATTTGAATCCTGTGTGATGACTTTAATGAATTAAAAGGAAAATAATTATTTTTAAAAGCATGCATGTTTAGAATTCCCTTTGGCTATGGACTATTTTTGAAGTCATGTTTCTCACCACTGACATAAAAAGTTATGCATTTATTTTCAAAAATACATTCAAGGAGTACAACATATGCAGCTTCATCAAACAGTTGGTTTGCCATGCGAATTTTGTGAACAAGAAGAATAAAAGCCCAAATTCATATCACTTACAAGCCTTAAGCACATGCATGAAGTACATATGCAGATACTCCAACCCTGGAAAATCCTATACCTGGAAAAGATTTCAATGTAAAAAGTTTAAAAATTAAAATTTAAGGGGGAGTTTAAATAAAATGTTAGCTTTTTCTATCTATTTTAAATTTCATATCTATAATAATTTCAAACAACATAAGTGGGAGAAAAATGAAATGAAAAAGCCCTAAAGTTGTAGGAAAAAGCCTGATATTTTTCTGAGTTGCTATTTGAATTTATGAGGTTATTAAGACAAACTTTAGTCTTTCAAGCACACAGTTACAACTGGATTTAAAATCTTTGCTAAAAATGTTTGCTTACATAGTTATTTCTGTGGGAGGGAAG
>JAOWBP010003503.1:31126353-31156633 GCA_028571105.1 Tragopan temminckii
ATACCCCACCCCGCCGAGGTCCCCGCTTCTCTCTGCAGGCCCAGGGGAAGGTTCGGAGGGTTTGTAGAAATGTTGCACAGCGCCATCTAAAGTTCTTCACTCTTTTCTCCCTTTCCCTTTTCTCGATGAAACTGAAGCATAAACTTAATTTTTCTGCACAGAGCAAAGGGAAAAGACCTCCCCAGCGGGGGCCGGGCTGGGAGCACTTCCAGAGCCGGGTTACCCCGCTCCCTACTCGCTGCCATCAGGGATAGGGGGGATGCGAAGAAATCGCCTTCCCCCGTCCCAGCCCCGATTTAAATTCAGATCTCTGCCTCCGTCCTCCTTCCCGCACTTCCCTGGAGCTGCAGAGACCAAAACGTCAACTTCTCCTTAAAAACAGGGCGCCGGCCCTCCCAGTGGGTCTCTACCAGCTGCGGCCGTCGGATACTTCTGTGCGGTCGCAGAGCAGACGGGGCACACGCACGGCGTGATTTCCCCGCCCAGAACGCGAGTGACATTTAGGTGACATTAAGGTGACATTAAGGCTAGGGGTTCCCGGCATCCCCCTGCTCCCCACCCCGCCTACCTGCTGCCTCCTGGGCGCGGGGTCGGCGCTCGACAAGCTCGGCAGAGCCGGACCAGGCAGGGAGAAGGACGGCGGGGGGAATATAGAGCAGATTAAGGGGAGCCTAAGGAGGATTATTTAAGCAAATCGAGGCTTGCTAGAGTAATTATGCATTTAGGATTTCTCCGCGAGCGTTAGCAGAGCAAAGCAGACAAGGGGATCAGGTCCGGCCTCGTTGGGGACAAGTGTACCCCGGGTGAGGCAGAGCCACATGTGCCATCCCCAACCCTACGGAAGGCAGCGGAGTGGTGAGCGAGGCCGCCCCGTCCTCAGCGTCGGGTGGATCCGGCTGTGGCATGGAGCTGCGGTCAGACAGCACCGCCCGCGTCGGGCCGGACGGGGCGGACAGAGCGACGTGAGAGCGGAAAAGCCCCGGAGGAAAACCCATCGGAAATGATGGTCAGCTCCCCTCCAACACCCGCTCCCCGGAGGTAGCAGCAGGAGTCGACCCCCCCCCTCCGCCACTCCCTACCCGCGTCAGGCCTCACAGCAGCCCCGTTTCTCTCCGCTCCCAGGGCCCCGCGGCCGCCCCCGTCCCGCCCGCCTGCCCCCGTCCCACCGTCGGGGCGGCCCCGCGCCCGGCTGCTTTGCATATGCAAATGAGGCACGGGGGAGGGAGGCCACGTGCGGTTCCCCCCGTCGGTCCCCTCGGGCCGGGCCGCAGATCCCGCTGCCTCCTGTCACGGAGCTTGTTCCCTTGTGCCGCCTTTCGAGGAATCAAAGCAGACACGGTTGTGACACGTAGCCCGGCGGGTCAGAGGTCAGCTTTCACAATCCCAATTACAATGATTTCTAATGATGTTTATCTTGAGGGCTCCGACGGCCGCGAGCTTTACAAGAGGGCTCCTTTCCCCTCCCCGCTGCTCTCAGGGCTGCGGGTGCTGCGCTGCCCGGCTCCGCGTTCCCCCCGTCGAAGGGCGCAGCGGCTGCGGGGCGGCTCGGGAGAGTCCCCCCGCGCGTCCCGGGACGATGAGAGCGGAGCTCCCGGTGTTGTACAGTGAACGTTAACACGCGCTGCACATCTCCCTCCCCGTCGAGTCAGGTCCGAAGCGGCGCTAACCGTGCCCTAGCGGAGGTAGGAGCTCTGCTCGCCGAGCCGGCGCTCACGTTTGGTTGTCCGGAGCCGCTGTAATGTGGGGGTGGTGGGGCTGCAGGGACCCCCCAGGGCCGTGAGGTCTCGAATTGGGCGGTGGGAGGCAAAGGCGGCTCCCGTCGGGGCTGCGGCATCTCGGGGGTGAGAGCGGTTCGATCCCGTTTCATTCCGTCTTACAACAACTAAACTGCGGGCAGACCGAAACGCGGCTCCGGAGCTCCCGATTCGATCTCAAACCGTTTGGGGAAAGCTTTGCCGGGCGGCAAAGGGGTGAAATTCGGAGCAAAGAGAGGAGAGTTGTGAGTCGGGAAAACAAATCCGTAACTTTTTACCGTCTGCCGGGTGGCGCGTTGGGTTCACCTCTGTGCTCCACATCCAATGCCTTAGGGAGATTTGAGGTGTATGTGGACGGGGTAACGCGGCTGTGCCCTACGGAGGGTGGTGGTGGTGGTGGGGATTCGGGAATCGGGCTGTGCTGTGCATTGAAGTCCTTTGCTCCGAGATTTGATCCGTACTGCACCAGGTGAGCAACCCCTGCGCAAAGCAGAGCTCCGGTCGGTTTGTGTATGGTCACCGTCCACTCGGAGGGAACGGGGATCCGCAGAAAACTTGCTTCCCTGCGTCACCGCCGGGCCGTCGGGACTGGGGTGGAGAAGGAATGGAGGAACGGGGCTGCCGGGGCGAACAGGGCCACGGGCACATTTCGGCTTTGTTTTAGTTTACTTTAACTTTTATTTGTTTATTTGTTTGTTTATTTTCTCATCCGCGTTCGGGCTGTTCGGAGCGCAGCGAGAAGCAGCAGCAGCAGAACAGCCCCGGGGTGGGGGAGGGGGGAGCCGGCCGCATCCCGGTGCTCCTCGGAGCACTTTCCCGGTGTGCGGGACGAGACCGCGCCGGGCGTGCGGGGCTTCTCCCCAGGAGAGCACCGCAGGGACGTGGGGAGCTGCGGCGGTGACGGGGCAGATCCCTCGTTCCTTTTTCCCCTCTCCTTTTTCCTTATTTCCCCCCCTTTTTACCAGACCCACCCGTTTTCCCTCCGTTGTGAAAAGAGCAGAGGAAGGAACTAACATTAACTTTAATACCACCCCCGGTTTTATTTTTTCCTTATTTTTTTTTTTTTTTTCTTTTTTTCTTTTTTTCTTTTTTTTTTTCCTCTCACCAGAGAACAATGCTCGCCTTATCTCCCCCGAATAAATAAATCATAATTGCCCGACAGTTCCCCATTGCAATAAACTTGACCAGCTCTTCCAACGATTAGTTCCGCGTTCTCCCCGCTCTGGTAAAAGTCTTGTTAAACGTGATTAATGTTAAAACAGGCTACTCCTGAACGTACTTTCCAAGATCTTCATCGGGAAAGTGCGAGTATTTGAGCTTCTTAAGGAGACGAATCCATGATGAAAGAGGACGGCTGCTAGCAGATAAGAGTGGAGGTAGCACTGCGTTTTTGGGTATCAAATGAAACACCAATTACTCCTCTGCAGGTAGATCAGGTTGCTCAGAGCCCCATCCAGCCTGACCTTGGATGTCTCCAAGAATGGAGCATCCATCTCTTATAGATGAGGAACTGCAAGTGAAGAGCAGAGCAGAAGAGCCAAGCCCCAGCACGCAAATAGCACAGGAGACATCCCCTCTAGGTTGGAACCATGGTAGACTTCATCACATTTGAGAATCGTTAATTGGATTGGGAAAATGATCAGTAGCTTTGATTTTTTGGGGGGTGGTTCCATTGAGTGGTCTGAGCTTTGCTTGGAATCTCCCCATATGCACGTTCCTAAGTCACTGAGCTGTGGTGGGAGCTCAGACGGGCAAACCAAGCAGAACTCAGGTCGTTCTCCACACGTGCTGTGAAACAGGGTCAGGCCATGGGATGGGCAGGGCAGACCCCAACTGTTGCTGCAGAGCAGAGCACAGAGATCTTCACCTGAGTCATGCTGAACCCCACCTCCACATCAGCAGAGAGCACCAAGGAAGTCCTCACCCATTTCCAGCAGCACCCATTGCACATTGTGTATATATATATATATATATATATACACACACATATATATATACACACATTGTATGTATATATATATCACGGTGCTGCACAGGTACTGCCCCATCTCCCTCCAGTTTGTACTGCTGGAGCAGGTATGGATTTCACAGCACAGGGTCATGGCATGGAGCAATGGGTGAGCTAAACATCACAGCAGCAGCCAGGACAGTTCACACACAATTTTTACTTCTATAGGTCCTTTTACAAACCGACTCACATATTTAAAGTGGATTTCTGGATTAATTTAAGGTTGTTTGGGGTTCTTTCTCTTAAGTGAAAACACAAGAGAGCTGTGTGTTCTTGTGGAAATAAGTGTAAATATGAATCTGTTTCTGCAATGGTTTAACATGCAGCTGAGTTTACCTCAGAACACATCTGTTACAGGATGTATCAAATAAATATATATGGAGTCACATTTTAGATACTGATCGTGTCCTCCATAGATAATAGTACCAGCTGGGGTTATTGCAGGTTCTGTGATGTAGCTGTTTCATATTTGACTCCTTAAAATATGTTTCACTTACTTGTAGACCACACAGGCTCTACCAGGGCCACCTGGTATCTATTAGATTGCTTCAGCCCATGGAAGAAAACTAATCTGATAGCAGTGGAGAAGCTGGGAGCTCTGCCACGGCTTTCAGTGGCAGCAGGATGGGGCTCGGGAGGCTGAACTGTGAAAACACAGCTCCATATGACTGCATTCACATCCAGGAACAAAACCCCACATGTACATGGCTGAACACGAATGACGTCATTAGTGTTATTATCACATATTAGGGGCTCAGTCCTGCTGGTGGTTTTCTTGTTTAAGGACTCCTTTATTTCAGCTTTTTCCTGCTCCAGCAGTAAGGATTCTGAGAATCAAAGTTACCCACAGACGTGCCCGTGGGTTCCATAGGAATTCTACACATATGAAGCTAACAGTAAGGCAGGACTTCAGAATCTGCTTCTGAGCAGCTCAAAAGAGGCTTGGACGTTTGCTTAATTAGGACAGAGTGTGTTTACACGGAGAAATGGAGCACTTCAAATAAATATGGCTGTTCCCTGTGCACAGGGACGGACAGATGGACTTGCGGACAACTCCTTGAGTCACCCAGCCCAGCCCCTGGCATCAAGCAGAGTAAAGGTTGTGCTAACCCAGACCAAAACCTCTTGCCCTGATCTGGTGCATCTCTGATGCTGTGCATTCATTATCCCAATGGGTGGCTGCGGTGCTCTCAGGGAGCAGCGATCAGCCCGAGCACTGCAACTCTTTTTGTGTTGCTGTTTCTGCACAGGTTCTGCCCTTTAGAATGGGACCCAGGCACAGTTTGGCATGTTGCTGAGCTTATGAAAAAGTTGTGAACTAGTCACAAATTCACACAGTGATTCACAGGAATTATGCGAGCATTTCAGACAGTGCCAGAAGGGAGAAAATCTATAAAGGCAGAGCGTGGAGCCGCCCCAATGTTCGGAACCCTGCAGCTCCATGAAGCACAGCGTGGCCCTGAGCAGCACATCCTGTGCTCCAGCATTTCCAGCAAACCATAACAAAGGGCAGAAATGGGGGCAGGTCACGTCCAGCGCACTGCCGTGCTGCAGGCTCAGTTCTTTGCTTCACGCTGGTGCAGGATCGGACTCTCTGCGTGCTGCTTTCCCTTTTCCCTCCTTTTCTTTCTTTTCTCTTTTTCTTGCAGTTTTCAGCATCAGCCTCACAGTGCATCTTTGCTTCCTTTTTGCCATGTCACACGTTCCTGTCCAAAGCAAATCGATATGCCTAGATTGGGGGTTTGCACTATTTCCAAAAGGGACATTGCAGGAGGAAAGTTTAAAACCATGGGGCCCAATCCTGAACTCAATCAGAGCTGTTGCTTCAGTGGAAGCAGCCTTTGTGCTGCATGCACAGGAGCTCTGAAGTTAAAAGGCGGCCGTTCAAAAGGCTGCTTTGTTTCTTGCTTGTACCGCGAGTTTCTCATGTAAAGTTCTATATATTCCTCCACAATAAATACATGAAACAGTTAATCCAATGTTATATTGTTTGGTAATATTTTACTTGCAAATGACCGTCGTTTCTTCCCTGCTCTGTTTGTTCTTCTGAATGTCTGTTTTACATTCTGGAAATGGAAGAGCCATTCTTTTAGTGCCCGTTGCTTTCTGATGATAATCGCTATCTCTGTGCCTCGCAGCCGGTCTATATTTTCGATCAGTAAATATTGAACCACGATGGTGAGGAAGGACTGAGCTATGATACGGCCAAAACAAGCAAATAAAAACGGGCCCACTTTCCTTTTTCGTTGTTACATTTCTATTATTTTCTGGACATTCCTTCCTTGCGGGCTATGTCCTTCCATAGGCAGGATGGGGGCATTGTGGCTGTCCCCATGGGTGGCACTGCAGGGACAAGGGTTGGTGGCTGTACTGCGGGTTGGGGGCTGTAGGGGAGCCAGGACACAGGGCTGGGGCTGTGGTAAATCCCCTTCTCCTGCCAGTGCTCAATTGCAGCGACAACCATTGGGCCAAACCCCCAGCACTCGCCCAGGCAAAATGCTGCTGACTTGAATGGGCGTTTGCAGGGAGATTTTGGGTAAGTCAGTGTGGACTTTTGTCTGTGTGATGACTGAAGGATTTGGCCTACAGTCTTTTACAGTACAAGGTTCATCAACACGTGGGAAATTCCCATACCCCGTACAGGGCCCCTTTGTACCTCTGTTAGGCAGAAACTCCTGATAAATTGCTGTGTCCTATACTCAAAGCTGTGGGCGGGAGAGGAACTGAAGAAATTCCGCATCGGCTAACAGCCTCTTCCCAGGAAAAGCTCTCACAAAGCACAACCTGGGTCGCCCAGCAAATCCAGGCAGCGTAAGGGGCCCTGCCCACCCATGTGCTCGAACCCATTGGCATCATACTCCAAGGTTACTGAAATTATGTGATCCCTTTAAAGCTGCTCTGTGCAACATGAGGGACACTCAGTTATGCTGGGCACTTGCTTGAGAGTGTCAATTAGGATCTCTTTGGGCACAATCATTTTTTAGAGATCCGCTTGGCATCAGTGCCCTGTAGGAGATAGTTGGAGAGGCTGCTGCTGTCCAGGTGTCAGAATGAAACATTTGTTTTTGAGATGCCCTATAAACCCGTCAGTGCAGGGCAGCCAGCTGGGTGCCTGGTCTTGCTTGGCCACCTTGGGAAGGGTCCAAGTGTTGCAGAGAGCTGCAGTGCTCACCGCACGGTATCAGAAATGCAAACATTCGGCAGCGGAATGTATTGATAGAGACACCACCTTATAAATAATCCATTTCTCATCTGGTGGTGGGAGATGCTGGAAATAATATTCTCTACCTTGGAAAGGTGTCATCCAAGAATTGGTAGGGGATTCAGTGCCAGCCTGGTGTCACAACTACAGGAGGCAATAACCAGTCCAAATACAGCATTAACACTCAGCCTTATCGCTCGCGGATCCATTATGCCTTCTTATAATTTACTAATAAATATCCAGATGAACTGAACAGTACAGAAAATGTAAAGGTGGTGAACATGCTCTCTGCTGAATTATTCTGTGATAGGAAAGTGGCTGGTGGCAGAGTTGAATTATTTAATGTTATTTTCCTGTATCACGTAGGCGAAGTATAAGCTTCATTTTTGGATTATGATTTGTATTATGAAATGCTTATCAAGTGTTTTCCAAAGATTAGTTTAGTTTTAATTAAATAAACCTTTCTCAGGAGAAAGCTCCCAACTACTCTTCGTACCCAGAGGCGACCGTACTTGTTGTTTTTAATTATTTTTCACTGTTACCCAAACTGCTTTGGGTACTCCTGCCCAATTAAATCAAAGACACGGGCTTCTTATACACAATATGTTTAATATTTAATTTTAATTAAATTAATTAAATTGTTTATTTAATTTTATGTGCATTATTGTGTGCGGAGCAATGCAAAATTTATGATAGGGAGAATTTGTGGGAGCTTTCGAACAAGCTAATTACCGAGGTAAAAGGAGACTTCTGCTGTCTGCCCAGGGAGCAGGCGTTCGACCGTAAGGAAAAAACCAAACAGACGTTGTTTGGATGAAACAAGAGGTGGTTGCGCAGCATTCAGAACTATTTGTTTTACTATACTTTGTCTTGTAACCATCACTTGATTGTCTGTAACAGATATGACAACAGCCTGCTCCCACTGTCGGCGCAGGCAGGTGCTCAGGTGCTTAGCAGGGCCAGTAAACCTAACGCTGCAGTAGTAATGGATGAGGAATATTGAAACCCAGCAGCTCGTGCCACAGATGTACGTTGTTGGTCACACCCGGAGCCTTTTTCCTCCCACTGTGTCCATTTATCCCACAGGTAATCTTTATGAGAGCTGCTGCTGTTCATTGAAAAGAACAGAGAACAGTCAACTGACTTCACTCTTATTTCCAACTAGGTGTGTTTTTGGGTGGATTACGTGTTGCCATAGATATTTTTCAAAGGAGGTTCTCTTTTCACAATTTTCTCACCTGGCGGTGTGTTGTTCTGGGGAGTTCCATTGCATCACCTCCATTCTCACTATTTCTGGAGGAAGTTAATAGCCAAGAAAAAGCAGAATTATTTTCTACGATTTGCCTGATGTTAGCCTGCAGTCTGTGCAGGAACACAGCCCCAGATCCGCTGTACCCAGTGGGGCTGTGCTGTAGGCAATGATGGGTTTGGAACAGGCCCTTGGGGCTGATTTTTTCACCCCAGAGGAGGCAAAACCCAATGCTGCACCCGGCTGTATTCATGGGAAAAACACAGGGCAACATTTTGGCACCGCTGAGCATTGTTTTGGCATTGCTGGGAGTTGTTTTTGCACGGAAAGGCAAAAGGCATTAGGAGGATTCCTGACCAGTGTGAAGCAGTGATGGGCATTGTCCCTTTTCCCTCTCCAAGGGTTAAAAACGACTTCATAGAAAACATAACTTCTCTGAGCACTGTGACAATTAAAACAAATGTAAATAAATGCATTTGCGGGGATAATTCATAGAATAATTAACAGCTCCTGGGCCCCAAGAGCAGAATGGCTAAAAACAATCTTCCTTGAGCATCAGAGACATTCATAGAGCAATAGTTTTATTTCAGCAGATTAAATAGTATCATAAAAGTAGCTGATGATGCAGTAAATTAAAAATCAGACTGGGGCTGATTTTACAGCAGCTTTTTTTTTTGGTCTAATACAATTACCCATTTCTGGCTAAACATTAGTTTTAAATCAACAGCGTTTGTCACAAAGAATTTTCCCTTGGAATTATGAGAAGAATTTAAAACAAGAGCAATATTACCCGATACAGAAAGCCTGGAGAGATCTTAATACTGAGGGAGCACACATCGGAATGGCTCCTCAAGATGCAGTGCTTTCCCTACTGTTGTGCCCGCATGGGCAGAGCACTCCCTGCACACCATACCTCATGTATGTGTAGACCCTGCCAGGCACATCCTCTCCAGTTCATAGAGATACTCCATCAGTTCAGCTTGCTCAGACCTAAAAGAGGAAGGAACAAGCAATGAAGATGGGACTGAGCCAAGCAGGGGCTTGCTGTCGGCTGGCCGCAGAGCCTTGTCCATCCTTCTCCTTCTTTGGGAACTTGTGAAAAGACACTGGAAAAAAGAACAGGTGAATCAAGGCAATGGGTTATGGTAGACCGGGACATTTCAAGGTAGGAATGAATGGGTATGCCAGCAACCAAGACACGCACAGCCTGCCCTGAATGCTTGCAATAAAGCAGGGAGAAACTTGGAAATAAGGTGTAAGGTGTAAATCAGGGCAGGCAACTTGTAAGGGAGAAGTGGCTGTCTGATTTACAGGGTAAATTATTGGCTTCACTAGATTTCATTATCTTCACCAAACTGTTCTTTATATTTCACCATGTTTATATTTTATTCAGAGAGTTTTTCTGAGAAGGAGACTGAGCACACATGCTGTCACCATTTCCTCCGATGCGTGCAGGGTTGCCGGAGTTATTTATAAAGGCAAACTTTGACTTTTATAGGCAGGGCAAGATTATTTTCCCTAGCTAAATATATGTTTTAGTAAGTGTGCTAAAGGTACTTTAATAAATGTGTGTGCTATCCGATGAACTTACCGCAACAGCTGCTGCGTGTCCATGCTGGCATGCTGCTCTAAGATTGATGGTGGAGGAATGGTAGGAGACCCTATCTCAGCACCCTCAGCTTCCCCAGCACAGTGAATATGTGCCCACAGCACCACCTGTGCTTTTTTGCTTTTGTTTTTTTCTGTTTTTGACCAAAACAGAGCCCTGTGAGAAGTGGTTTTGGCTGATCCCACTGTTGTTACTTGTGGGGTGATGGGAAAAGGCACATGGGGTAAGTTTTCGCCATGTTCATAACTTGGGTAGAGACCTCACCAAAAAAGGCAAACAGAAGGGAGAAGTGCAAGGATGGAAGTTTTGTCATCAAAAACCTGAGTCCTCAGCTTACAGCAAGGACAACCTGTCCCTTTCTGCTGGTCACTTCCATCAACATACCTACACCGTGTGCTGATGTATATGCAATTTCTCTTTAATCCAGCACTAGTTATTTTCCTCCTCCTTGTTCATGTTATCAGCTGTGGCATTACCCAACTTTACCTGCCCTTTCTGCAAGATGTATTCCCAGGCTCTCCTGTGTCTGTAACTTCACTCCCATAGTCATGGTTGTAGGAAGGGACATCTTAGAATCATAGAACCACACAATAGTTTGAGTTTAAAGGGACCTTTAACTGCAGTCTGGTCTAACTCCCCAGCAATGAACAGGGACACCTACAGCTCCATCAGGAGCTCAGAGCCCAGTCCTGCCTGACTTCGAATGGTTCCAAGGACATGGCATCCATTATCTTTCTGGGCAACCTGTTCTTGTGCACCAACTGACAGGAGCAACTTCCAAACCTGTGCCCCAGGTTTCATGGTACCTAACATCTATGTCAGCAGTGCAGGTCTTAAGAAAGGGTAATTTTGACCTGATGGAGCAGAAACACTCTATGGTGTTTTTCAGATCTACTATGCAAACACCAGCTCTAGCATGGCCACCCCAAGCCGTCATGACAAGGCTGTACGCTGTGCCACACACTGTGCACGCAGTCTACATTACTTTTTAATAGGAAAAGAAACCTTATTTATATTGTTTTATTAGAGGAATCAATTTGCTTTGTGTCTTTTTCAAATAAATTTTAAGGCTGCATTAGAATAGCACTTTGCTTGAAATCATAGTGAACTTACAGTGGCAACGAAGCTTTCCCTTTTAGCTCTGTATGGGTTTGTCCAGCAGATAATCTTCATCAAAGGCATTTCAGAGCATTTAACAGTGTATTTATCATTACGGCCTTGAGATGAATCAGAGCAACCTGATTGTTCCTTAATGGTGGTAGAGCTGAGGAAAAGAGAGCCAAATGATCTTCATAGAGTTGTATAAGGAATCTGTTACAGAACTAGGCTCTCCCCTGGGGCTTTCCTGCAAGACATGCTGAAGACTCAGTTTCATAGATGGGACAATTTGATATACAAAGCAACTAGGGTAGGTTCTGGGTGAATGTAAAAACACTCATAGAAGAAAAAATTAAAAACACTCATAAAAGAAGTAGAGACCGAGATGAGCCTAAAAAGTGGGGAAATTGGTTGGTGAGGAGGGAGGATGTTGATGAACTTCTTCCTTATGGGTCTATCCAGCTCAGGATATTCTACGATTCGACATACTTAGCCATCTGAACACGGTCTTTATACTCCCTGCAATGTGTAGGATTTGGACTATAAGCAGAAGTCTTGCACACCAGGTGTAAGTCTAGAAGCAATTTTGTTTTGTTCACAGTGGTGTTATTAAGCCCTTGCAGTAGGGGCTCATGGCTGATGTGCTGACAGGCTTAATTT
Organism: Tragopan temminckii; assembly: GCA_028571105.1. Taxonomy (NCBI): domain Eukaryota; kingdom Metazoa; phylum Chordata; class Aves; order Galliformes; family Phasianidae; genus Tragopan; species Tragopan temminckii. The sequence goes on from JAOWBP010003503.1 coordinate 31,137,934, forward strand.
CAGAGCAATGTGATTAGGGCAATAGGAACAGCAGTGCTACTCCAGCCCTTCCCTTTACTGGCTGTGATGCTGAGGCAAAAACAAAGCCAAGCCCAACAAACAAACTTTCCCCATCTGCAGACAACTTTTGATTTTGGAGGCATGCATCAGAGGAACCATGATGCCAAGCCAATTCCAAACCAGTGGAGGTCCGCGTGCGCTTTTGCTAATATTTATTTTATGACACATTATAACCACTGTGTGTTGCTGTTGCTAGGACCCCTTGGGAAATAAAACTGGAGAGTGCAGTGGTGAAAGCCAAGAGGCCACAACTTTATTAAATGTGATGCAAACCGTGCACGTAGGAGCTCTCTGTCCTGGCTGAGGGCAGGCAGAAGTGGGGCTGGGTCCTTCACTCTTGATAAGAGAGGAAAACTCAAATGTAATGAGTTTGTGTAGCCTGAGTTCCAATCTCGTTAAAGTGCCATTTCCTTCTCCTTGTAGATCCATACCTGCTCTGGTCCTTTCCTAAATATTAATCATTTGTCTGCTGGGACCACGCTCATTTTCCATTTTGTTCTACCAGCATTTTTAGGGACTGAATAATTGCTCTCTGGAAGCAATTATAAACCTGATTAACTCTTTCCTTTTACATCTTCTCTTCCAATCACATTGCTTTGCCCTGTTTTTAAGGGACATGGGAGGCTGATCCCTCATTCCCTCATTGTCTGATTGATCTTGGAGGTTTTATAGAAAAAAAAAAAAAAAAGAAAAAGAAAGAGGAAAGAAGACTGATTCCTTCTCAGACTTTTTGGAAATCAGTGTGTTTGTTTGTTTGTTTGTTTGTTTTAGTTTCTATGAGAGACTGAAGTAAGCAATGTGAAGCCAAAGCAAAGTGTGTGCAAGGACTCAGTGATTGGCCTGGTGGCCTCCTACTGATGCTCATTTCTAGATAGGGTCTGACAGCTCTCCATAGATGATACATTCATCTCTTTCCTTTTATTTATTTATTTATTTATTTATTTTTAATTTTTATTTATTTTTAATCTACTACATAAGAGAATGGAGCTATGCACCTTTTCTAACTTAGTGGATTTTCTTTCCAATCCACTTGTGGAAAATGCCTATTTCTTCAAGAGTCTCAGTTATAAGAGGATGAGCCAGAATTCCTGTTTGAACGAAATACACGACCAGAATGAAGTCCTAGCCTCCGTCCTCCTGCCTTTAATTTTTACCCCTAATATAGACATTCCCCAAAGTTCCAAGAGAAAAGCAACATGAAAGGTGATTTAGAAGCAGAGCTCTTCGCCTTGCTGATGCCAGTAACATGACAAAGCCATGGGCTGATTGTGAATGTGTGGAGATGAATGCCTGAAATGAAGAAGTGTACAGCAAAAAGCACTCTGAAAGTTCTGGTTCTTCAGGGGTCAGATCTTAGAAGCCCAAATTCAGATCCAATAAAGGGAATTGAGGATCTCAATACTAATGAACTATTGCAGGATGCAACAGCCAGCTCCAGGGGTCCTGCTATCCTAGGGCATCAAAGGATGTTACAGAGCTACTGCTTCAGCTTGTCCTCCCATTAGGATATCTTTGCACTGACAGTGAACTCTTTTGATATTTTGATTAAAATTTATGAAGTTCTGTAATCATCTCTTCTTGCCACTCATTGCCATTATGATCCCTAAATGCCCTCTTCTGTGATTTTCTCCTTCTCAGAGGTTTCTGTGGCATTCAGATCATCTCTCCCTGACAGAGTGGGAGAACAGGGCATTTGTGGAGGCACCCTGGCTCCACAAACTGGAGTGATGGTCACACAAAGGGTTAGAAACAAGGCCAAGCTCAGCTGCCATACCCTTCACCATGGCGTCAGCAAAGCTGTGCGCAACTGAGTGTTGTGGGCTGTAAACAACCTGGCTAATCACGGCTCCTCACACCGTGACAGCTGAGTGTCTCTTACTGTGAGTTTTTTTTGTTTTTTTTTTTCCCAATTACTGTCCTAATATGATCATTCAGATCCACAATGATTTGTACTTTCTGGAGGTGGAGTAAATTCTTGAGGATTGAATGCTGTCCCTACCATGACTGCAGTCCATAGGTTCTGTTGGTGGTCAGGCAATACCTGGGACACCAAGGCTCCACCTCCGCTGAGCCCCATGCAGGTGTCTTGCAGGACCTGCTGCTTGCCACTGATTTCCTCCAAGGAAGCAGCTGCTGAAGTCTTTCCATTCAATCACTTTTTCTGACCACCTTGGAAATTTTCAGTTTTCAGGAAGACTTTTGAGAAGATTGTAGCAAAATAACTGGATCCATTTTGGCTCTCACTGCTACTGACAGGTTAACTTGGCAGCAAGGCAGTAGGCAAAACCAAGCTGCTCTCTTGTGTTGAAGGCTTCTTCCTTGACAGAAGAGTTTCTTCTTCTTCTATTGCTGTGGCATTTCCAGCCAGCAGAGCAGAAGTCAGCTGTGAGATCCAGCTGTCAGACCCCCAGCTCTTGCCAGCAAAGCATGATGTCAGAAATATAGATGAAGGTATTAGGCATGCTTAATGGAATTGCCAGTCCCAGGAGAGACTTCGCAGCTCAACTGAGGACTTCTACCTGGTCTCTTTTCTTGTCTAGGTGGCACTATCTAGTGCGCACTGAAGAGGTTTTTGGCTTTTGTAGTAGCCAGATGTTCTTGTTATTTGTGCATGGCAACAATACTGCATCCTTTTCTTTTGCCTGTGAACCTTATCCTTAACCTTTGCCTTGACTACTCATACATTTATTTCCTTAAAACAGACATTTTGTATGAGGATCATTCTCTTAACTACTGAGGCTTTGTGAAGAGCTCGTGATATGTTGTCGTACCTCTTGAACCAGTTCTCATGTAGGCATAACCATACCGGCTGTTGGTGTACAGTTTGAAGAGCTGAGAGATGGTGGTGAGTGGTGCAAACAGCAATGCAGGAGGCTTGGTCTGCTGGCTGGTAGCTGGGGTGACTTGAAGTATTTGGTCAGTCTGCTTCAATGAGTGCCATTGGGCATAAATGTAATGTCAAAGACAGGTTAAACATTGACCTTCTTGTTCACTTTTTAAAAATTGTTTTTTGGATCCCTTTAGATTTCTTGTTTACATAAATCCAATCATTTCATGGCTGTTAAAGAAAACAGTGGGCAATGCTGGCACATTGTGTTATGAAACAGATCTGCGTGGATCATCTTTTGGACACAGAGAATGTTTCAGTCTCTGCACCCATTCAGACTTTGGCTTCACTGCAGGATTTAGAAGATCCCAAATGTTGGTTCTGCACACAATAACTTATTCATAACTTCTTTATATGCCGCTATTCTTCCTCATAAATATACTAATAAAACTCATTATAGAAATCAAAGCCAGCTAATACAATATATCTGATGGACAGCTGTCTCTGGATGCATGAATTATAATTACATGAAGCAAGATGGTCTTATTATACCAGGGCATCTTTGCTCTGAATAAATTTCTATTGCTGGTGTGTAATCTTTTGACTCAGACCAAATAGGCACTTGCCCAGACAAGTCCAACACAATATTATTATTGAGCTAAGCTTTCATTTTGCAGAATTAAATTAGAGAAGTGATGCTGCAAGTTGTGTCTTTGTGTGACTGTGGCCTGTGCAGGCTGAGAGCTGAGAATGAGAAGCATTCATCCTCCGAATGGGTCTTACCATCCCAGCCTGCTTCCAGGCTATAACTTAATGCCATACGCTGATTTAGATGTAGCACTTGTCAGCCAGGAATAAGACTATAAGACACAGACATCCTAGGACTTGACCCATACTTTATTGTGAATACGTGATTGAACTCTGAGCTGAAAGACAGACAGAGACAGCCATTAGTGTGGGAAGGAGAATTTGTTCTGCCATGTAAGATTCCCAAATATCTTAAACTCTGCTCTGTAATTTAATCTTAGGACTCTCTTAGCAAATTTTTTAATTGTATATGCTGAGAGACTTTTCCCAACCTATTTTCCCCCCAGCGCCTTTGCTTTAGCAATTTGCTAATAAAAATGGCTGCACCTATTTTTGAAACACCTCTTGGGACAGTCTCTTTGTGACTGTTTTTAGTTGGAGAGATTTCTCTTTTTACTCTTCCAATATTCATATTAACCAGAACAAACTGATAGTGAAAGCTGAAGCCACAATCCCACAGTGGGTCTCTTTTTGAAAGGGATGATCGTTAAGTTTGAAACAAGTTACATCATTTACATGACAGCAATGGAATAGCAGTCCTCTACTCAGGCTGAGCTCCAAGGGCAAACCATCGGTGAGTAGTTGCAATTCATGCACGTGAAGTGTTCTGACCCTTCACCAGGAAGCCACAATTATAACTGAGCAATGCCAACATGAGGGGCACGAGGGAAAGGTTTGTGTCCTCAAGAAATTTAGAGAGCACCTACAAGCAGAAAGCTTTATAGCTGGGCATCACAGCTATTATACCAAAAGACCTTGTTTACTGTGGGATTGTTTTGTGTATCAGGCAGAAGTAAGATTCTGAACTTAAGAAATGTCCAGAGCATAAAACAAAACACTGGAAGAAAAAACCCATTTATTGACTTTAGGAATGGAGATTTTTTTTTTTTTTTTTTTAATAAAATCCCAATACCTCAATCCCTACTAATAAAAAATGAATAGGCCAACATTATAGTTAGCAATAATGAAGGTATCAAATGCATAGTGAGAAGCCTATCCCTCCATTAACTATATGTAAGGCTTAATTTAAATGATTTCTGCTTCACAGACATACTTAATATCAATAAGAACACTATTTAAACTGATTTTTTAATTAAAGGAATTTAGTAATCTTTTATGCTTGCAGTTTGCCTGCAAGCAGATTTTTTTCCCCTTCAAATTTATTCTGTCAAAATAGTTAGACAAATTGTTCCTGCAAACATATTTGAATTATGGATTATTTGCCAGTTGTCCATGGCAAGGTATTTCTGCAGCTAGCTAAAATATATATATATATACCTACCTTTGTCTTCTGATTACCTTCCATTATCAAGTGGAAAGAAACTGGTGTCTCAAAAAGGTGTTTCATCCTGTGACAACATATCTCCGTTTATTCCCTATGGAAAACCCCTTACAGACCTGGAGCCTGAAGTTTAGATGGCTGAGAATCTCAAATATTTTGTGACTGGTTATGTTGGCTCCAGTACCATTTGAGGTCCTTACCAAGCTGATTTAGCATGTATGAACTCATGCTGCTTCTGTCCCAAAGAAATGTCAGCTCTTGACTGAATTGATTTCAACTTTAGAGTAAAATTTACCATTTGTGAGCATTTGTATGAATGTATTTTAGGAAGCTTGGGTTGTGGAAAAGAAAGGTAATGAATAAAACATATTCTGGCTTCTAGTTTGGTGCTGGATTTGTGAATACAGTAATCCAGCAATTCTAGTGGAATGTGATGCTGTGCTTGAAGGGTGCAATGCACTGATGCAGCAGACAACACTGGAAATTGTGTTGCAGTGAGGAATTAAAAAAGGACAAAGAAATAAGTAAGGAAACCTCAAAAAGCTGTTTGATATGGAAAATGTATATTGATACCCAGCACATACTTTACTCTTTAAGGAAAAGAAGGAAGTAAGGGAAGAAGGGATAAGAGAAGTAAGGGAGGAAAGAAGGGAGTATGGAAGGAAGGGGGAAAGGAAGTAAGAAAGAAAGAAGAAAGGAAGAAAGAAAGAGAGGAAAGAAGGAAGAAGGGAAGGAAAGGATATAGGAAAAGCTATGGTGATAGGTGGAAGGGGATCACTACGAATTGCATAAATTGTTTTCTACGTAGGGCAAGAACCAAACTGGAGAGCGTGCAAAGCCCACCAGTTATGAGAGCCTGGCAGCTCTGCCCTGGCCTTGCCTGCAGGCAGGATGTTACTGAACTGCTGCTCCCAGGATCGCAGTGTAAAGCACAGAACAGAGAAGGTGTTTTACATGCTTTTAAACACAGGGACTACCGATGCTGTCACTGCCTGGGTTTGCCTACAAACAACGCACCCAGCTGAGTAATTTATTCTCAGTGTATAATCTTTGACGGCTGAAGAGCAGAAAAGCTGTTTGATATGTTTGAAAATCAGTGCTGCTGCAAGGTGCGAGAGCGGTATTTAGTATCTATTTTGAAACTGATACTGGAGACAGCTGATAAACTGCCAGAAGATGGGGTTTGCAACACACAAAGCTAAAATGTGAAGGGCTAACAAACACTGAGGAAAGCCACTCGTAGGGGAATATAAATGCGGTGGAGTTTGGACTCAATTTATTTTGCCCTTGTAGCTGTCTGTTTGAGCTCCGTAAATCTTGTGGGTCAACAGGTGTAGGCTGAACATTTCACAAGGGTGGGGAATTCTGAGCAGATCCTCCGCCAGGTGGCTTGCTGAAGATGGGGCTCCAGTGCCCTGATTTTGAAGGAATATGGAACAATAAAGAAGTAAAGATAATGGCAAATAAAGAACTGAACTTTTACGAGGCTCAAACTAAGCTGTGTTTGGTTGTGACTGAAGCCTTGGTCAGTGTTGCCAATAGTCATTATTTTCTTATTCATTGTCCATTTTTGGAGACAAGGAAAGAAAGGCTTAAAGTTATCCATTTAAAAAGCATCAGCACTCAAAGTGCCATTTTCACAGTCAGCTTTGCTTTGGTAGGATTGGCATTTCATCAAGCATATGATGAAAAATAAACAAATAACTAATAGGTTGATATGGAAAAAAAAAGACAGTTTAAATGTCTCAAATATTTGGAAACCAGGATATAGTGGCAAATATGCCAACAGTCTTGAGCAGCGGAAACAAACACATAATGAGGAAATTTGTCATCTGTGTAAGGGTAGAGCTCGAGGTTGACCCAAAGGGCTCTGAAGTAAAGGACAAACTCAACCAGAGGCTGGGCATGGGCTATAGAACAAGAAACAGTGAAGATAGGAAGAAGATTTTTATATTTTTTAAATGAAGAAATGAAGCTTTATACCAACTATATTTCCCAAAGATTAATGAGGGGATGGGCTTAGAGAGTGTTGTTTTGTAAGTGATAAGGAAGCTCTGAATAAACAGATGGAAATCCATAAGGCTGTTGTGGAGATGAGAGGTGAACTTTTACTACTGAAGCACAGCTGACTCAATAGTCAACTTCCTCAGGAAGAGTATTTCTAGTACTGATGCGGACTGACATCATCAGTGCATGAGCACCAGCCAGGTACCACTGTCCAGCCCAGGACTTTTCCATGTAAGGCATCATCTGAACATTTATCTAGGGGCTGTCTCTGCTCAAAATTGGCACTAAGCCAGTGCCACCAATGTCTCCACTTATGTGCCAGCCCAAGCCGTGCTCTTGTTGTTGTCCATAACAGTCTATGCATAGGCTTACTATTCAACATGCATGTGAGCGCTTCTAATATACTCTATTAATATGAACAGCTGCAAAATTCAGACAGAATGAGTGAATGGGTGATGGGAAAGAGGAAAAAGGAAATTATGATAGAAAGCAGACAGCTGTGAAGACTAGTGACGTGCCCAGCTGATGGTATCACAACCAGTATTTCTGAAATGTGTAATAAGGGATAAATAAGTCAATAAATAAAATCGACCTCGAAAGGCCACTTGGGAAAGGTGTATAGTCTTGATTACCTAATTACAGCAGGAATATTACAGACACGGAAATAGTACAACAAAGTCCCATTGCGACTTTGTAGATCGGAGGCTTCAAAATGGTTAGTGAAACTAGGTCTGTAACCCTCAAAAAAGGAAAAGATTAAGAGGGGACCAGGAGGAACTGCGCAGGGCTCTGTGGGGAATGGCAGGGAGCAGGGCTGTGGTTATTAGAGCTAATGTCAGACATGAGCACAAGAGGCAGAGTTCTAGCGAGGTCTTGCCCTGTACAAATGTAATATGTTTCTTTTTTTTCTTCCAGAGGGTATATATTATAAGCTACCAGATGCTGCTCTAGAAGCAACCAATCTGACCACATTTCAGATAGAGAAGGAAGCATATGGAGGGAGAGGGGGAGAAGCACTCCGTCGTGGGGAACAACTGTTCGCTGGAGGAGAGGGCAGGCCCAGCCTGGCCTCCTGCCATCCCCAGCATTTCTCATATCCCTGTGTAATCTTCTGATTTTTGATTTAGATGTTTCCTAAAAATGTGGCCCAGTGGTTGGTACGTACTAGGCATTAGCCCAAGAAAAGAATGAAAAAAAAAAAAAAACAAAACACCAACCAAAAACACAACACAACCGTACTGTATCTCATTAAAGAATTTTTAAAGGGAGACTCGGAGGCGCCGTTTGCTTCTTGTTACTCATCTCTTGTCTCCCCAGGCTCCGTCCCAATGCGCGGCCCCGGGGAGCCCCATGCGGAGGGGATGGCAGAGGTGGGCGCCGGGGAGCAGACGCTGCCCATAGGCACTGCCAGGTGAAGGGATGTGGCTCTGGGAGCCAGGATTGGGCCCGCGCTCAGCAAGTTTACGGCTCAATGAACAGCGTTCGTTCCCATAAAATATTTTAAAAGAAAACAGAATTTATCTGTAATTATTTCTTGTTTTCTTCGACCAAATGTTCCAACATCGATACTGCCGTAGGTGCAGGCAGTGCCGAACATTGGGAAGTGGATTTTGTAAACAGTTTCTCAAAGCACTACAAAGTTTTAAATATTAATTTGGCTGTAATTGGCAGAGAAGCAATTAAAAAGGCTATGAAGCCGACTTTCTCCCTCCTTTACTTTCTCCTCCCTTTTCATTTAACCACAGTATAGGAAGTAGATGTAAAACAATAGGACCCTGAGCTGTACAGAATTCTAAGCCTCGCTTGCCTTAAAGCTACAATATGGATTTAATTTATATGCAAATGTAAGCAATAAAAAGCCAGGCACTGTAGAAATTATAGTATTTTTCATAGATGCTCCAGCACCAGCACACAAGGCTGCGCTGATTTCCAACAAGGAGCTAATTATTGCTGGTCACTAAGCTACCTTTTTCTTTTAATATCTCACTCTTTCTCTCCCTCTCCTTTTAAAGAATGTGTAAATTATTTTCCCGAGCCGGAGAGAGAGAGAGAGAGAGAGAGAGAGAAAGAGCCAAAGATTGGGGACAAGTGAATGAAAACAGCCAGAAATATCTCCTGTGAGATTCAACATCAGGATAATTTCACAGTCTCGCTTTTTGACTGCTGTGTCCCGAAGCTGACCAGCACCATGCAAGGCTGATCAAAGGCCATCGGAAACATCAAGTAAGCCTAAATGGGGCTAAAGTATGCTAATAGAGAAGCTAAATGTACTTTAATCCCGGTATAATACAAGGTAACTCGGAGGCAGCGAAGGGCCTTGTTGCCTTTCCCCACTGGTCCCGGACCCCTGCGAGCCCTGAATAGAAGCCGCTTCCTATTCTTCGCCCGCCGGGGCGCGGGTCCTCAGATGCACACCCGTCCCCTCCTCCTCCGTTTACCCAGCGTCAACAGTCGGCTGAGCAAGCCTCCTCCGCTCCTTAGATCAGCACCCTGTGACCTTCCACATTTAAGCACAGGCCATTAAGCTAAGCTTTCCAGCTGTTGCCTGAATTATGAAGGATTTTTTTTTTTTTTTTTAGGGGAGGGCAGAGCTTAGTGGAACACTAGGCAACAGCTCCATGCCCGCACCCACCGCCACCCAGCTAGCTGCGGCCTGAAATGGGTTTTCTGGGTGAGGAGAGGGGTTGCTTTGAAACCGCTGCTACCCGTGGTTGTCTGGCTCTGGCCTCATTGTGCCCTAATCTAATTTTAGGGAGAGGAAAGGGAGCTGATGGACCTGGGTCTGAGATCTTGTGGGAATCCGCCTGATTGCAGGGCAAGTTTCCTCTTAATTCTTCTGATTCATTTTTAGATGCTGATTTCAGTCCTTGCTGCGGGATGAAAAAGGGTGGTGGTTCTACCCGTGAAATGCTGTGCTTTGGTGGGTGCTTGCAAAACTACCACTTGCAAACCCCAGATTAAAAAGAAAACTGATGTAATTTTAAAGCCCGCCAACTGCCTTAGAGACTGTATCAGAAGATTAAAAACAAAGGTTTCATTGAAGCGCTACCTCCCACTGTGCAGCTGAAAGTCTTATGGCGGAGGCAAATGGTCCTAAATATCTCTCTGCTAAGTACAAATTACATACTGGATATATTAAGTTGTAATGGTGCATTTTCGGGAGTCACTTTGCTTGTGTGAGAGCATCAGTTAAGACTCCAAAAATGCTGACTGCGTGGCACATGGACACAAAAAGGAATTTGACTTTCACAAAAAATGTTTTGTTCATATTAAATGCTTTTTGCCTCTGCCTCCCCCCATCCCCCGGCTCAGCCTGGAGTCTCAAATGCCAGACCCAGTGTGTACAGTAACTCTCTCTGAAATCCATGGCAGAGAAATAGTATCCTGGCCTGACAAACTACTGTCTGCACTTGCATTCCTACTTTTCGCCCCTCTGTGCTAGGGCTTGTAAGAACCCTTTGGATCGGCTGAAATGTAACTGAATAAAGATGCTCCAGAAAATGTCTTTTTAATGTGGAGTTATTTTCCATTTGCATAGGCAACATCCCTTAACTCAGTACACGTGCTATAAGGCTTCACTTAATAGAAACATTCGCATAAAACTTAATGATTAGCCTTCATTCTGCTACCAAATGATCAATAAAATGCTAAGTTAATACTGAAAGTGCAAAAGTGTCAATGAGTGTGCATAAACTTGCGTTACTGTGTTGGATATAGGTAAATAGTATCTATGGGAGCAGAGGAGAGCAGAGCTCACAGCTGGATGTGATGGTGCCACTGGCGGTCCCAGTGGCCCTGTGCCCCTCAGCAGCTCTCCCTGTATTGCACACACACTGCTACAGCTGTGAACGTGTGCTCATACACACACTTCTGCATCACATAACAATGGGATGGAGTAGAAAAATTACAAATGAAAAGCTACGTACCTGTAACAGTTTCCTTTCACACCACTGTGCTGGACTGATTAGCAAATGGTGAGGTGGTGCAATTCTTCCACAGGAATCGTTTACAACTACTAAATAAGATAAAAGTAGCATACATGAAAACAACGGATAAAAGTTTAACTAACATAACAATACAGTTTTGTCCAGACCCCTTTAGATCTTTCTCATGCAAGTTGCATAGAAGACCTAATTTTAGAAAATAAAATGTGTAGGATCCAGCAGGCCATGTTTGGTCATTATAGAGTTAATATTGGAAAGACGTGCTTGACAGGGAGCTCCTGCTAAAATAATTCAGCTCAATTCTGCTCCTGCTTACCTCTGTGGGAATAAATTCCCCATTTTGTGGTGCCTATATCTACACACTCACCCACCCACAACCCAGCAGGGACGTTACCTCCTGTCCTCCTGTATAGGATGAACTGAACTGCAGTTGTGTTGTAATTATCAACAGACATGGAAAAGAAAAGCATTTGCAGGACTCTCTTCTGTTCAGCTATAATTTTTTTGACTCATTTTTAATTAACAGAGATTCTTCCCAACACAGATGAATCTGGACTGAAATCTTTTCACAAAGACCCGAACGCTCTTCTCAGTGCACAATACCTTTTCAAGACTACTTCTCCACTGCTTTTTTAAAAATAAAATCTTAGAAAAAATTAAATGGTCAGTGGAGAATGGGTGATTTCAGTCCCAAACAGTTCTAGTGGTACTCTTTGAAATTATTGAAAAGTCACTAATTCAGAGGTATTGAATGAAAAGATATGAGGAGTTCACCCCCTGCACATTTCAAACCAAATTTAAGGAATTAATTTTGGTAGGCTGCCACAATTTACAAGATAACAATCATCTGAGGTCCAATGGGCAGCTCACATACATTTCTACTGAAATCAGTAAGCAAGTGAGAGCCCACTGGCAGGCAAGGTGCAGCCTTCTATTAGAGCAGGAAGTTATAAACCCTACTGAGTGACAGTAATTGTGAGAGCACATAGCAAAGCTAATAAAAAGAGTCTGTCATTAGTGTTTGTTAAACCATATGCACTTTAATAACAGAGACAGGGTAGGTGTGCTGTGCATGCAATCTAATCTATGGTTAATACGTACACAAAGCAGACGATGTGGGGAACATTGTGCATGGTGACTGCTAAGTTTTCCCACACTCAGCGTTTTCATTCTAGAAAGATCATTACAAATATAAAGAAGAGCTGAGATAAGGTTGTGCCCCAAAATTCCCTTCCCTCTGCTGCGACTTACAGTGTACAAATCTGAGTCTTATACTTGAAATCTTTTGTTCCACTAACATTTCCTAGGCATATTTTGGGCTTGTTTGGCATTCCTTTCTCCAACAAGATGAGGCAGCTTTACTCCACAGAGAGGTGGCAACGTTTCTTCTCATCCCGAGAACTGAACATTCTCAAAATGCAGTTCTTCATGCTGTAATATATGGAATTGTATGTGCTTTATCAATATAGCCTTCTTTTGATATTAAAAAAGCAGAGAAGAAAGCCACCCAGTAACACTAAGCCGGTTTACTTCTCTGCATTATGAATGGTGGCTCAGATGGGATGTTTACAATTTAGGTGGGTGGCAGATTCTGAGAGGAAGTCCCAGTTGATTATTTCTCTGAATCATTCTTGGCCCGAAGTCTGAAACCAAGAAAGAGTCAATAGATATTTGCCTGTGGAGTAACTAATTAGAACAATTAATCTGAGTAGCAGGACAAGCTGTGAGACTATAACCTGACCCAGGCACAACTTCCACTAACTCAAATTTTGATCAATGCTCAAAATACCATGGAAGGAGGTGGGAAGCATTGGGGTGGGGTGAGCGCGGGGCTGGTGCTCAGGTTCTGTTTCTGCAGGGCTGTTGCTGTGATGTGCAGTGAGACCTCAGGCAACCCATTTTCCCCTCGTCTCTGAAGCAGGCCAATGATATTCGCTGCCTTGCTGAGCTTTGTGGATGTCAGCAGCATGTTGTGAATGAAAAGTTAAGTACCTTTCAAAGCCGGCCAAGAGAAGAATTGCATTTTTCTTCCTAATATCTATTAGCTCGGAGCAACAGAAGAATTCCCCTCGCCACTGGCTCTCTCGTCTTGTTTGGAGATGTGGAGCCAGCCCGATCGTACCCACTAGATATTTGTTTTCAGGGTCGCATGAAAGTAGAGCAAAAGAAAGATCTTTTGTGGGGATGACATGCCTGGAAATATACTTGTCCAAAGCAAACAGCTCTTGTCCTTTCTTCAACTAATTCACTGAAAAGATATTATTTTAGTCAAGAGAACGGTATCAATACTCCTCCATTTAGAGAGGGCGGTGACAGGTTTCCCATGTTGATTTGCGGAAGGTATAATTTCAACAGGAGCATCTGGCTCCTTTGTGAGCTTCAGAAGCAATTGTGTGGCGCTGGCTTTAGGTCGGTGGCTGGTTGAGTCATGTGGGCAGCCTTTGACGTGTCTGTGCTACTTTCCTGCTCCACTTGGTTTTGTTTTGACTCCCTTTTGAGCTTCCTAAATATGCAGCCTTGTTCTGCAGATTCCCTGGGACAGTTTCATTCATAGGTACTGACAAGGACTGCTGTTTCGCCAGGGCTAATGGATCCATTCTTACAGTGGTGCTGTGTGTTACATTAGCCGACAGCTGCTTTCGGCACGTTTTTTTTTAGAAATCCTCTTAGGGACGGGAGAAGAGGGATCTCTGTGTAGAGGAGCTTTCAATCTTCACAACATACCATGCCAGGTTGTTTGAGAAATTACAAGCACTTGTGAGCCTCCCTGGTACAATAACGCGTAGTGTGTTGCTTCTGCCTTCTTTAAACTGCCAAATCCCGGCTCTTATCTTCCAGCTATATTTATAGTTAAATAACCTGAATTCATTTTCTCTCTTGTCTGGTATTGAGTGATTTTATTTGATTTTTTTTTTAAACTCAATTTACATGAATGAATTTGCAGCAATTGTTTTTTCACCAAGGTGGTGTTAGCTTACTCTCTCTTGATGTGAGAGAGTAGTTCAGGAGTGCCGGCTACTTTGTCTCCTGCTCAACACAACCTCTGGACCCACTGGGCACCATGCACCAGATGTGTGCTGTTACCCCTACCTCTGCGAGCAGCAGAGCTTGTCTACTTCCATAGGTGTTCCAAGAGGGGACCATGACTGAAGTATATTTAAAGAGATGACCAGGAGACTATGGCATTACCATGTTTAGTGTTCTGGCTGTCTTTGGTAAGAAAAGAGACACACAGTGCAAGTAGAGAAGGAAAGGGTATGCATGGGGTAAGATACAAGGAGGAGTCTATAACTTTAGTAAAGTAACAGCAGCATCAAAACCATCAAAAGCATTATGATACTACTGAGAAATAGAAAATAATACATGGGGGGAAGCAACAGCCCAACTACAGTATATCTGATCTTTTAATATCAGTGGAAAGGAAAAACAAAACAACTGGCTCATTTGCAGCTAGAAAGTTGAGGAGCTATCACCAGGCTCTTTCCAAGTGATGATAGCTTCCCCAAAGTGCTTTCTCAATTAAGCATCTCCAAAGCCACCCCAGCTGTTTCTTTGCAGACTGGAGCCACTGCTGCTGAGAGATACATGTAACAGAGTGAGTTGTCTTACTCAGTAATGGAAATGCTATCAATCAAATATAGATGATCTCTCACTCCTCAGATCCCTCCTACTGGCACAGAGTTTGGTTTCACACTGCCTAAATTGCCCTAATTAATGTAATCAGTTAAAAACACTCTGTTCCAATGTCACCAATGCCTTCCAGACTATATGGCCCAGTTAAATACATAAATTTTATTGACTAAGACAGTTTCTTGAGGTAAATCTAAACGAATATTAGAATCATGTTTTAAATGTTTACAGACAGTAATGACATAATTGTAAAGACTGAAGACTAACAAAACCTATTGCTAGAATTGGACCTATTGCCAGACTCAGAACCTATGGACAAATCAAATAGACTTGTTTGCCCAAAGCCAATGTGTCACGGCAAGGTGAATAAATGTGATGATACTCATTTTATTACCATCCTGGAGCCTATATCCAGTTGCTGGAAGATAAAACAGATGAAAGAACAAA
Source organism: Tragopan temminckii (assembly GCA_028571105.1). Lineage (NCBI taxonomy): Eukaryota > Metazoa > Chordata > Aves > Galliformes > Phasianidae > Tragopan > Tragopan temminckii. Next base: position 31,152,938 of record JAOWBP010003503.1, read on the forward strand.
TACTACTGACCTGTTTCAATGTGACACAGTGAAGGAAGTCACTCCCTAAGCTTGCTCACTTGGCTCAAGATGTGCTCAAGAAGGAAGCAGATGGAATCTATGATGGAGATTTTGGCACTGTGCTTAAACCATCATAAAGCACTATGGTCAGAGGCAAAGTAAAAGCCAGATGAATGTTTTTTATCTGCTACTGAACTGTTTTGTTTAGAATCCAAAGAGCATATCATCTTCATCTTCACAAAAGCAATAGCCATCTCAAACATGAAGCTACTATAAATCACGGTCATTTAAACACATCCAGTCTGCCTTTGCCTCTGGAAAGTTGGAGATATGGGTGCAGGAGATCTCTGTGAATGTTTACTGGTCTGGTATGATAAGAGTGCTGACCCTCAGGAGGTCCATGGGAATCCAGAGGGCACCGACTGATCTGGACAGGAAAAAGATGCATGGGACTTGAGTCACATCGATTTAAAACTGTACCTTCATTGAGATGTGTGTGAATAAAGAGACTCCTAGGGCAAGATGAGTATGATATAGCCCACCAAGAACAGTAGATACATCCACACATTTTTGTAATACATAATTGCCTACAGTATTACATTAGGAATACTAAGTATTCAATGAATCTTGGTTATCTACTTTGCAAAAATAGATATGAAAACAATTTTTGTGTGTTGAGGCTTGAACAAAACCACAGAAACACAGAAACTTCTAGACCATTTCACAAACACAGAGTTATCTTTGCCCCCCATAATGAGACCAAGTATCAAAAGTCAAAGTAGTAGTTAATACTTTTGCCATGCCACCATTCACCATTCTCACAAGATGGAAAGAGATATGAAATGCCTGCTAACGAAAGTTAGAGTGAAAGCAAACCACAACATCTGAATTTGGTCACCAGGAGGATTCTACTGTATCACTGACCAGACTTAGAATTTGTCTCCAGACAGTTTATAGCCACCAAAGCACATTATATTTCAAGCTCTAAATATATTCAAGTTAATCATGTTGCAAAACCATCATAAGTTGAATCTCTGAACATTTGTAATGAAATCTGTCCTCTCTCTGAACTCAAAAATCAATTCTCTGACATAGTATTACAACCAGCTTTGAGATAGATATCTGGTTGCTGTAGAATAGCAAATATTCAGGGCATCCTAAATTTATATTCCCAGTAAGCTGAATAATTATTTTCTTCTGTAGGTGTGTGAGTCTAGCAATCTTGATGAAGTTTTCATAATAACACAAGAGTTCAATTATAGATATTTACTTATTTCCAACAGCAGCGTTCAGATTAATATCAATTAGACTTGTTCAAAATAGAGGTAAAAATGCTTCCAGGGATAATGGGCTGTACACAGCAGGCTCTAAGTTTGCTAAAAAAGCTAATTCCAAAGTTGTGTTAACTATAGGAAGTTTTACAAGAAAGGTATACTGTAAATAACCCATCACTATTATTCTAACTGAAAGTATAGGCAGCTAGGTCTAGGGAGAAATGTTCTTCCTAAACATATTTTCCTTAAGTTTTTATTCTTTACTTAAAGTTCACAAAGCATCTTTTCTTCTAATAATATCACTGGTAACATAACCAGAAACATCCCTTTCATCTATACAACACAAACGTAACAGAGAAAACACCAAAAGTGCCCCTCAGCCACAAAAGTCTCAGATTTTGCGACCAATGTGACCTTAAACATTTCAAAAGAACTTTTAAAAAAGCTACTGCAGTATTAAATGATTATTTGGCTTTCATTAATTTCCAGCATACTACAAATAACACTGCATTTTATTTCCATCATAAAGCACCCTAAAATCTGAGCTTATTTTCATCCTACAAAAATGCCAAAGATACTTTGAAGCATTCATTTTGTAACCATGACTCAACTTTCCATCAATTATGTCATATGAAAAAATTCTGGAGAATACTTCAACAATGTCCTCAGAGCTTTTAAATACTCCTTGTGCCTATGAGACTCAGCTAAGAGCAATCTCATGCACTCAGTGTATGCCAGTAGATTAATTCTGCAACCTTAACAGTATTGAAATAGGAACAGATAAAGGATGGTTGAGTAGCACACTGCAAGTGACTGAAACTTGAAGAAGAGAGGGGCAATGAGGTGAACTTGTTGGTCAAACGATGAAAGAAATGACTAAGGAAGGAATGAATTTTGGCCTCTGGAGTTTATTGGGCTTATTCTTGGAAGCAGAAGGCTTCCAGGAGGGGCTGATCCTGCACAGTGAGGGAACGTGCCTTTTGAGCAGCTCTACAAACACAGAGGAGTTATGCTGCTCTGTTGCACCTCACATCCCAAATCTGGTCCCACTCTTACTGTGGGATCTGAATCCTACAGACCCTGTCCAAATCCAGCACTGGAGCTTTCTCCATTGCTTTTACCACTGTTTCAGCAAGAGCTGAAGCCAAGAGATCATCTAGGTGATATGACCCCACATATGCTGCTCATTGAGGTGGGTGCAGGCCAGCATATAGATTGATTTAGGTATAGTTTGGGTGAATACAAGTCATCAGGCTCAATACAAGAGAGACTGGAGGAAGTTTTATGGCCTGACTTGTGCTGGAGGTTGGATCGGATGATCTAATGGTTCCCACTGGATTTAAAATCCACACATGCGGCAAAATGTGCTTGCACTAATCTTGATGATCTTACATTTTTCTTTCAGTTGTGCTGGCACCATGGGCGTCTGTGTGACTGTGATGTTGGGAAAACCTATCCTGAACAATATGTGGATCTGTAGAAACTAAATTTTGGACTCTGATGGCTTCAGCAGTTTGCAGAATTTGACTTTTCGTTCTGTTTTTTTTTTTTTTTTTTTTTTTTCTTTTTCTTTCTTTTTTTTTTTTTGGTGCAAATACCTGCAGCAGTCGCAGTGAGCTCATCCAGTCTGGGGCTGGGCATAGCCTCACGTGTGGTCCTGAGTTAATAGCTTTTTTTTTCTTTTTTTTTCTTTTTTTTGCTAACTTGCAGCAGTGTAAATTGGAAAGAAAAAAAAAAAAAAAAGGGCCCCCAAAGCCACAAGATAAATCTGAATAATACATACATTTGGGGAAATAGTGATCTGTTCATGGAACAGTCATGAGCAGAAAAACAAGCTAAATTAGTCAGATGATTTATTCATTGTGAATGATTCACTGCATTGCTAGCTGCTTCCTTCACAAGCCATAGAAGCTAGTGTATAAACTGATACAGGAAGGGTGGGATCGATAGAGAGAAGCCTCTCCCTCCTCTCCAAGGAAAATAGGTCACCTGTCCCTGCTACACTACTCTCCAAGCGCAAGGCACATCTCAATAGACCAAGCCTTCATTTCCAGCTAATGAAGTTTGTGTTTTTCAGGGCAAAATTTGCACAAGGAGTGTTTCCTTCCTTTCGATCGGCTCTCAAACCCTTGCTCGCTTTGCCCTGTTCCCTTCCCCCATCCTGACAGCTCTCATTGTTCCCAGATGATGGCTGTTTGCCGGCCCAGGCGAAAAAGATTTTGTGGTCTAAATTCAGTGTCCCCAAGACAGCTGGTGCTAGCGGAAGGAAAGCTCCCTGCAGCCTGGGGTGATGCTCAGCATGGGATGGCTGCTCCCAAACAGACCAGGTTGGAGGTGTCACTTATGACTGAGATGGACATGGTACCACTGGCCAGGATGGACATGGCACTGATGACCAAGATGGACATGGTCACACTGACCA
>JAOWBP010003656.1:0-16171 GCA_028571105.1 Tragopan temminckii
AATGGCACCTATTGACATTCATCATAGAATCACAAGGTTAGAAATGGCCTGCAAGATCATCTAGTCCACCCATGACCATTGCTACCACAAACTAAACCATATCTTGTAGCTCCTCATCCAGGTGCCTCCTGACCACTGCCAGGAACAGCAACTCCACCACCTCCGTGGGCAGCCATTCCAGTGCCTGACCACTGTCTGAGAGAAAAAGTTTTTCCTCATGTCTAACCTAAACCTCCTCTGGTACAGCTTGCAGCCATTTTCTTGGGTCCTGTTTGTTGCCTGGGAGAAGAGGGCAAAACTCTCCTCATCACAACCTCCCTTCAGGAAGTCGTAGAGTGCAATGAGGTCTCCCCAAACCTCCTCTTTTCCAGACTGAACAATCCCAGCTCCCTCAGCCGCTCCTCATAAGATCTGTGCTCCAGACCCGTCACCAGTTTCATTGCCCTTCTCTGGACACGCTCCAGGGCCTCAATGTCCTCCTTGGTAGTGAGGGGCCCAAAACTGAACACAATACTCAAGGTGTGGCCTCACCAGCACTGAGTACAGGGGATGATTACCTCCCTGCTCCTGCTGGCCACACTATTTCTAGCGCAGGCATCAATGCCTACCAAACATTTACAGAAAAACAACAGTGGATGTGAGCACAGTGAGACAATGGGTGATACATTTCAGCAGTGGTGACAACGATGTGAAAGATAAGCCATGTTCTAGACAGCCGTGCACAGCTGTCACACCACAAAATGAAGAGCATCTTGATCAAATCCACATGAATCAGTGGATTATCAGGGAACTGTGTATGGAGCTCAATATCAGCTTCAGTGCTGATATATAATGGTGGTAACATAGGAATACAGCAAAGTTTGCACCACATGGGTCCCACAAATGCTTACACAAGAACAAAAAGAACACCGCACGTAAGTCTGTCAGCACCTGTGAAACCAGTGAGGCTGAAGGTGACAGTTTCCTGGATCATATCATTACAGGGGACAAGATGCAGTGTCACCACTATAAGCCAGAGCCAAAACAACAGTCCAGAGAGTGGCAAAATGTGAATTCCTCATTGAAGAAAAAAACTCAAGACATGGCCCTCAGTGGATAAAGTGATATGCATCTTTTGGGATAGGAAAGGAGTGATCCTCTTGGATTTCATGGAACGTGGACCACCAGATCGCAATGCTGACTAAGCTGAAGGCTAAAACTTCCAGAGTCAGGCCAAAGAAGAATGCAGCTTTTCTTCTGCAAAACAATAACACTAGGCCCCTTATCAGTTTGAAGATCATGAAGCACAATGCCAACCTTTGCTGGACTATCCTATCACACCCACTGTGTAGTCCAGATTTGCGTCCTTCTGACTTGCATCTGTTTGGGCCAATGAAAGATAGATTATGTGAGAAGCATATTCCTAGCAATGATGCCATCAGAGCAGCTGTGAAAGAGTAGGCTACCTCTGCTGGTGTAGAGGCTCTTGTACATTGCTGACAAAAATATATAGCTAACAGTGGTGACTATGTTGAAAAATAGTGCTTTGTAGCTGAAAATTTGCTCTATCAAGCAGTATTATTGTGCTCCTTCTATCTGTTGTAGTTTCCATAGAAATAAATGGGAGGCACTACTTTCAGAGCAACTATGTACAATAGGCTTAGCAGCAGGAAACAAAGACTGATACTTGTTATATTTACATTCTGTGTAAGTGTTGTATTTTGCAAGTGTTTCCTGTTTTTAAATTGCTATTTCTTGTTTCTAAGGAATGCTTTTGTGTGTGCTCAGAAATTGAGAGTTCTGCATTTGTCTCCACTGATATGCCATCTAAGTGTTGCACGTACCCCTATTCTACCAAGGGCCAGGTTAATTTCATCCTTCACAAAAATGACAGCACCAGTTTACCATTTGTCACATTTTTGATTCCAAGTGAAATTTCTCTTCTTTCCAGTACAGCTACCTAAAGGCAGTTACTGCCAACATTAAACATTTATGAAACAGCTTCATTAACATGCCAATACATTTAATTATGGAACTGACTATACTGCTTGGTTGGCGTTTACCAAAAACACCCCAGCTAGGTTCATTTTCACACTCTGTTGCATAAACTGAAGTGAATATTTATCAAGGTGTCTGTGAGTGAAATATCTAAGAAGACAGGGACTGTAAAGCTGACAGCTTTCAAAGTACCTGGGCATATCATTCAAAGCATCTAGAATACAGCATGTCAACAGGTTGTCACAGCTTTAGACTGGGAGTTAACAGGATGGCAGAGCATGTTAAGTTTGCTTTGTTTGTGAATATGAAATTAACACTGAATTTTCTGTTTTGAAGAATGTCTTATAGTTGACACATTGTGTACAAGCTTATAATGCTTTTAGATTACCTTTAAGATCACTGATATCTTTACAGCTTAATTTCAATTCAGAGATTTTTGTTATTTTCCTGAAATTCAAAGTCTACAGCTTCAATCACCTCTTCAAATATCATTACAATTATTTTACAATCAACAATGCAAATCATCTTAGTCTGATTATAAAATGGTGAAGTTTCAAGACAAAACTTGTAACACATGAACTGAGATTAATTAATTAAATCCAGTAATTATTGCTAGAAGTAAAAACAGTAAGAACTCAGAAAACTATTTTTGGGAAGTGGTGGATGCTCTGTTTGTCCATCCTTATTCACATTCCCATTTAATTAAGTTATATAAGGAACAAAAAACAGAAAATAAATTGAAAATGCTATCACAACTCAGTTATGCTGCAATTAATTTTCGAGCACCATCTGCTGGTCTGCTTCTAAAACAACTACCAGATTTCCCAGCTGCCAGTAACTGCTAGATAAATACCTGATGTCTATTAACTTACCATTTGCTTTGTTACATTATTTGTTAAAAGTTCTTCTACATTACCAACACATTAGAGAAAATAATTCATGTAATAATTCAAAGAATTCATCTAGTAACAGAGGATTTCATACGAGATGTGTTGAAAAGTTTAAAATAGCTGATGTTGCCAATATACTTTGTAAGACTGTAAGTTAACAGTGATGTTTTTAAGTTGAAAAGGTTTCCAAAATAGAGTGAAAATTAAAGCAACTTGGACAGTTTTTTTTTTTGTCTTTATGTACCATATGTCATCCCTACTACAACTCTTGTCAGCAAGAACAGAAGAGGTATCACTGCCACCTTATATTTCTTGCAGATTCTCAGATACTGCTGGAAAGAGTTTTAGAGAAATCTACAAAGACAGAATCCTCAGCCTCAAGTGTATCATTAAGATTACTTCCTACTCACCCCATGCTCCTATCAATGAAAGGATATGGTACCACCTGCTTTCCTTATCTTTCTCCTGACTCCATTCCAGAAGGCAGCAGGCCTAACTTTTCTTCCAGGACATGACAACAGGGTCCGATGTTAGGAGCCTAGATAGCGACAGGGCTAAGCATTAGAAAATCTATAGCCTTATCCTCTTCTTCATCTCCCAAGAACTCTAAATAAATATTTGTTTCATTTTGCTCTTTCAAAAATATTTTGCAAAATAAGAAACTGCACTCACTTTTTGGTAAACACACAAGTTTGAATCATCCTGCAACGAATCAAGTGAACCTTACCACTTTCTTCCCACTCTTCTAACAAAAGAACTTCAATGCCATCCACACACATAATGAACTAAAATACTTTAAAAATATCAATTACTTTAAATAAAAATTAGTTTTACTACCACACTGGAGCTACAGCTTCCAAGGCATAGGCATAAAATGGTAGTCTGTTAATACACTGAACAGTTATCCAAATTTGTCTTGAATTATTGAACTGTCACAGTTATTGATTGATTCACATTTTAAAATTGCTTTGTCTACTGCTCAGAATACTGTAGTCAGGCAGGATATACTCTGTATAACTTTTAATGTGTGGCAGGAGACTTCTATCAAAATAAAATCTGGATTCCTGCTCTGTCAGCAAACACTTAGACATGTCTATTTTGTTCATATTGAAATGCTTACATTTTCTGCATTTTTGTTAACCAAGTATGTTCAGGACTGAAACTTTGGAGCCCTATGGAGGTTCACAGCAATTTAAGTCCAAATAAAAGGGCACATAAAACAATACCATTCAGGAATATTTCAGAATGGAATTCTGCTTAAAACTTCAAGAAGCACTAAGAATTCATAGAGAACAAAAAAAGTTATTCATTAGGATCAAGATGGTTCTAAACAGCAGAAGGGCAATGGATTCTTAATACTTATCAGTAATGTGCAGGAATCTCAGGGGCACTGACACAGTTGTATTTACAGTGATACTGATAGTACAGCTAGTGCAGAAGTAAAAATCCTGAAATAACATACAAAGAAATGTTTCTGCAATTCCTTTAATAATCCACTTAAGACACTGCAGCATCAAAAAGCAGCAGTTTAAAGGTTTGGCTTATACTTTTTTTCTTGTTCCTAAAAGGATAAGTATTCTACAAGGAAAATATGTAAACAAACAACTTTGTCTCTCACTGTTAAGAAGTTAACTGAGTCCTTCAACACCACAGTTTGCCTATTTGCCTGGTTGTAACTAGTTCTCTCTTCATCTTTTCATGCCAATAACTTCCTGCTCTGAGGTTATCCTAATATTCCTCAGACTTGTATCAGTCATGCAATACTGTCTAGTGCCTACTGGCATCGACGTGTGGGATTTGCTTCATAATTCTATATTGGTATGATCGTAAAACATTATACTTATTACAGGAAAGGACTAGAAGCTGTTACACAATTCCCTAAATCTAATTGCAAGCAAAAATTACTTATAATACATCTCAGCAATTTAAAACATAGTCCAATGAAATATACTTTACATAGGTATAACGCTGGTGTTATGTACTGGTGTTCCAAGAGCTCCCAGCTTATATCTAACTATAGCACAGCAAGAACAATGTTGGGGGTTTTTTGGCACTCATGTTGGAAGCATTAACCACAATTGGGAGCATTTGCAAATTTTCAGTGAAGTTCCTTCCTCAGTTCCAGGAGGCTCTTCTTTGATGTCTTAACTAAAGTTTCAGGATGTTTAACTTGTTGCATCCTGCTTTAGTTCCAAGGTATAAAGCCTCCTGGAAAGCCCCAAGAAGTCTCAGTCTTTCAAGAAAAAAAGTTTACAAGCAAATGTCTATATGGGGAAGAAATGCATCCTAATAAAATAAGGTAGGAACACGCTACACACAATTTATTACACAATACAGCATAGAACAAAACTCAGGGAATATTTCTAGCTAAGTCTTCTCTAATAAGTGTACAGTTCTTTAACATTATAGATTGAGTTTGGTGTATTAGAGGAAATTGTAATCATATCTATTAATGAAGTCTTGCATTTTAAGTGCTTATATCAATGACTGTGTTCAGTTGAGGTTTAACAACAAGGGAGATGCCAACGAAGTCTTTTTTTTTGTACTGTCTGCTTTTCCCTGACATTTTAACCAGTTGTTGCAGTGACCTTCAAAGTAGTCAGAACTATCTCAAACCAATTCCAAAAGCATGAATGTTTACAGCAAGCAGGCTTGCGTCTTTATCACTGGTATTCTCAGACAGTAACAATATCAGATATCTGTAGAAAGCAGATGCAATATCAGTTCTTAATTTAAAATAAGAAGCTTTGTGTAATTTTCTGTATTTCGCACATGCAAAAGGAATGAGGTAGGGTCTCTTGTCCAGTTTCACAATTGTATGGGTATTTGATGCATACCAGAACCTAGTATTTATAAACAAACTTGAGCACAGATGTCTATGGAGTAGCCTCTGTAACAACCAAAACAGACTGAGACCAAAGCATTTCATATAGCAGTAAAGTCAGAAGCTATCCCACTAAGGTCATTAGCTGAATGTAATTTATAATTACATCACAATTATAATTACAGTACAACATTGAATGATGAACTAGAAAACTTTACTTCCTTCACTAGCCTGAATTCTGTTCTAAAAAAATCCAAACAAACATCGCAACAGGACAGAATTGAAGAACTGCTTCTTAAAATTAGAACTCCATGTAGAAAAACCAGTATAAAAATACAAACCTTCTGTGCACTGTTTGTTTTTCTCCACAAGAGGAGATTTCTCCCTCCTTCCTGCTATGGGAATGGAAATGTTGTCAGTCTCATGTTTTGTACACACAATACATTTGTTTATTCTATCGTTTTTATGTCTTTTTTCTCATACTAGTGTTAAGTGTTTATACCAGAGTCCTATTAAATCCTCACACTACATTTTCATTTGCTATTCTCAGAAATACTAAAGACTTAAATCCTTTCCCTACCAGAGCCAATTAAAACACGTGTCCAGATATAAAAATTCCATCAAATAACATATAGGATAATGTCCATTTAGCAAACCCATGCCATTTTGCCCCTTCCACAGAAAAACCTGAGATCAGCAAATTCAGTCTCTAGGGAGACCCTGGTGATATATGGAGTTTGCCCACCTACCAAACCAAAAATACTTCTCAAATGTCTTCAGTTGAGAAGCATACTGCTCTAAAAAGTCAAGGAACTGTCCGCTAAGCTCCTACAGAATTGCCAATTTTACATCTGGTGTCAGGAAATGCCTCCTCAGCTGCAAAGAAGGAATTCAGCAGAAACAGCGATTCATACTACCAGCTTTTGACATGAAAATCCTGCCAGGGAACATTTATGGAACTCTGCTGTTCTCCCTCAGCCTGGATGCCATGGAGTCTCACTGCAGAGTTTGGAACTGCTTCCAACACTCCTTCCTATTCAGTGAAAAAGTCTGTCCAGTAGGACAACATGGGCAGTAATTATCTTCCACTCATTCTCAATGAGCTCCATTAAAGCTAGCAGCTTATAAATTGCTGTTTTTGCCTTAGTTGCTTGGTTGCTTTTTGCTTTTAAAAAAAAAAGTTAAGTACATTCACTACTAATTCTTTATTGTGGTTGTACTTTTTCGGTGCTATGTTTCCTCTTTTTAGGTTAAATATTTTCTGTTGCATCAGGACTTCTATGCTGTAATACTTAGGAGTGCGGGTTTTAATTTTTTATATATATAGACTTATATGCTTTATGCATTGCCTTCAATGATAGCTAGTTACAACTTTATTTTAGGGAGTTTTATTTGATTTTAAAAACCACTATGTTATTACAAGCTTTATTATGACAATCAAAAGGTGATTCTTTCTGATTCAGAAAACATGCAGCAGGTTATCATTTGCAGTTTCAATAAAAGTTACACTAATAATACTGGAAAGGAAGGAACCATAGCTTCTAAAAAGCTATTTGCCAAACTGCAGTTAACTAACTTCAGACAACTACCATTAATGACTTCCCTTTTTACAGTACACTAATAGCTGAGAGAACCCCACCTTCACCTGGCATGTTCATGACTGAAAACCAGCAAGATGATAATTATATGGTGAAATGGATGCAATTAGTTTTAGCAAAACAATCTTTTAAGAGCAAAAGAAGCTTTACCAGCAACACATTTAACTGATGACCTCTACCTTACCTTTTAGCACTTTGTAATTTGAAAAGCATATGAATCAAATCTACATTTTTAAAGTACTAAGGCATAGAAAGACTTCACCCTTCATAAAAGAGAGGTAAATGTGATTCAATATTGAGATAGTAGAATCTTTAAGTTGAACAGGCAATACGCATCCTACTGCTTAATTCCCTTGAGCCTGATTCTCAGAAGCAAGGATTACAATTAATACTTTAATAAATACTTTAAACAGGATAACATACTTCAAGCAAAAGAAATGTAAAAATAATCAGAAAAACACAGAAGCTCACAATCTTCTGATTCTGAAGTCTTCAGCAGATGTCATGAAGTAATAGTAATTTTGAATTCCATTTAGTGCAGAAGGAGGGGAATATATTCAGTGACCACTCAGCTAAGACAGATGAGCTACACTGGCTGCATCTAAACTGGAGAAAAAATATTCTATCAATAGTAACAAGTGCCTGGACAGTTGAAGTATCACCCTCAAAGCTGATTCTAGGTAGGGAAATTTAGAATGTTTACTCCCAGTTCTCTCAGACAGCTTTACAACTTAGAGGGAAAAAATAAAAGTCAGATCTACCCTCCCAAAAACTCTCAACCTCCTAAATAACATCTCTCCCCACCAAAAAATAAACAAACAGTATTTAAAATATTTACTTTAAAAAAAACAGTGCTTTCATAATATGCTGGTATAGTATGATCACCATCTTGCTTGACCCTTGCTTAAAGATTCAATTAGCAAAAATATTTGAATAAATAGCTTTCTCAAACAGGACAGAGACAGAAAGCATTACCTTTTAGCTGTATAAAAACTGAGTAACATTACACAACCAGTTGTTGAAGTCTGGTTAGCAAAAGGAATCCCAATAATCTAGATAAATCAAAAGCTGCCAATGCAAAATACACAGCTTGACTTGATACAAAACATTTTTGAAAGTCCAGCATTTACAGGGAAGATAAGAACAATCCTTCAGATTTTTACCAGTAATAAACTACTCATTCTATAATCGTGTGTGTATATTTATACCTCTCTCTAACATTAACAAATCCTTAATGTTAAATGAACTTTGGAGAACCAGACGAAAAAAATCAGCAAAATTTAACAAACCATGACCAAATCTGAGATAGACTATTACATATTGAAATGAATCATATGCCGGGTATGTATCAATTCTTCAGACCAATTTCAGAAATAAGTTATAAACAAAAAACCAAGATGTAGTTGTTACACACATTTTCTCTACCTTAGAATTTTTACAAAGGATGTTTACCTGACTCTTTTAAAATTCACTTATGTAGATTGGCTCATGCAAAACCTTTTAATCAGAAGAATATGAATTGTACAAATTACAGTTGGATTCTATCAGCTACAGTTCAAATAGAATACAAAATCATCCTTGACTGAAACACTAGTACAAGGTATGCTTTCAGCTCTAAAGAACACCTACTGTAAAATAAAGGACAAAATTAATAAATGTTTTTCATTTTAATAGCACAAGTTGAATACATGGAGAGAGACCCAGACATACTTTTACCCAGGATGGCAAAAAACCTCCATGCTACAACATATTAATGAATATACATTATAAAAATTAATAAAATAATGAAAGCAATGAAACATGGGAGATGTCTACATTTCTATACATTTCACCTAGTTTTTAAGCTGTATTGGTGACTTACTAACAAAAAACACAGCTTTTTTGATAGGTTTGTCAGTTATACAAGTAATGTCCACAGCAAAGCACCTCTGAGAGTTTCTGTTTCAAAAGTTCAAAGTTTTATCTGAAACAGGATGGCAGTATAAAATTCAAGTAGATAAATACAGTTATGTGCATATTAAAACAAAATCTTTGTTCTAGGTATGTTTAAACTGGAACATATGGCTTGCTGGAAGATGCCCCTGATCTAGTTCAGAGATCAGAGCGTTACCTATGGGGGAAGTGTACTGTTGTGAGAAGAAACATTACTAGCAAAGCAGTAGAACATTTCTTTCCCATGGCTACATTCCTGGGGATGCAAGATAGTCAAAACAAACCCAACTGTCATCACTAGCACACCGACAGCAAGAATCAGGCAGGAGATGAGATTATCTGAATGGTTCCATTGCTCTTCAGACAGCCTTAGATAACACGCTGTTGGAATGATAAAAACAAGTGGGGTAGCACTCAGAACTCCCTGCATATGGGAAACAACAATAAGAAAACTCTAATAAGCATGTATACTTAGAATCTGAAGAACAAGAACCTGAATTTGTAAATAGCTGTTATAGATTGATGCAGCAGTAAAGACTTTACCAGTGTTGCTAAATAGAAAACTTCCTTTTCCAACTCACAAATAGCTTGTAAAAGACTATTTGTGCTTTGGTGATACAGAATATTTTGTTTGAAAAACTTCCATTAGATCATTAGATAAGATTAGCAGAAGTTTCTAAGCTTCATAAGGTCCAAACATATTACTTTTTCAATGTGATAACTGACCAAAAGTCTGCTGAGAAGATCAGCTCTCCTTCATATGCAAAAACCTAGTTTATTCACTAGTATTAAACTTAGTCCATTCTACTAGCAGCAAACAAGACCCCAAACATTCTTTGTAAGCACAATTACATCCCAGAAATACACATACCTCTAACGTTAACTTGTCTCAAGATATGAGCTACCCACTCAAAAGCCTGGCTAACAACTTCTGTTTAAAACTGAACCGAACTGTTGGCTTGACTGCTCAGTGAATGCTTAGGCCTCTTTGGGTAAACATACTGCACTGATGAAATATTTACTTTTGAGTAATTACTTTCATATAATTCAATTCCAAATAGGAATCAAATATTTATTCATGCTAAAAAACTCATTTACTGTTCTCTAATGTAAATGTATTCTTAAAATATATAAAAACTTAATACACATACACATATATAGAAATAAGATGTGCACACAGTTAATGAGGTTCATCTTACCAGGATTCAGATATTTGATCCAAATAGGCATGTATGCATGCACAAATACAGATAATTTTATTGGTGTGTATATGCACACACAGATCAATTTCATTCACTTGTGTTGTACAGGAAGAAAAAAGAAAAGAAATTACCATGTCATGAGTGAGGACCACTGCTTATTTTCAGATAGTTATAATTTGGAAAGGGTTAGCTGAGAAGACACTGTGTCGGTAAGTATTTAAAGAAGAGGGCAATTGGATAGTTTATCTGAATATTCAGACCAGCAGTATAAGATTAGCAGTATAAGACTAGCCCAAGCACACTCTGCAATATCATTGCTAAAGAATCACTCACTACCTCTCACTGAGCAGATAAACTGCAGCGTAGATTAGAACAGTGTAAATGTACTTCAATGCATCAGGTAGCATAAAGAATAACCCCCCCCACACACAGTTTGGTAAATAAAGCAGTTCTCATAAAATCAGGTTATGACACTCACGTTACGAAATCATTCAGTTTTGCTCCCTGCTAAACCCAGTAGGTAAGAATTCCAAGTTGCTATGAATTGCTAAGGAAAAGAAGTCATCCAACCATTTCCTAAACATTCTCTCTAATTTAATTACATTGAATAATTCCCTTTTCTTCTACTAACATTTCTAACTGAATGCATAAGATTTTTACTAGAGCTACAGATATATCAGAACTCTGTTTTTTTTTATTTATTAAATAGAAGAGTATACAGGTTTACTTACATTCAGCTCTAAAACTATTCCAAGGCAATCATACACTAATGATACACCAGTCGCCACAGCAATGATAATTACTGTCACAACAATATGGAAAACCGTTGAGAGGCTCCCATGGAAAAACACATTGGCAATCACCTGAAACAGAACCACAACTTTAAACCTTGATTTTGCTATCTATTTCAACAAATAGCTTATAACAAATCTTCTAATGTTCAGAAACAAAAAATAGCGGAGAATATACTGACTGAACCTTACCTTTGTTGCTTCAAGAAAACATTATCTGCTTCCAAAAGTAACTCATAACAAATATTAACAAAATCACAGAACGCTTTCTAGACTGACTTAGTACATCTTCAGGATTTATTTTTCTCTCATTTGGATGCTACAGAATAAACCCAGTTTCTATTGTTTATTGAACAAATGGATTTCCTCAACAGAAATACTTTAATCAAGCAGAACTGGGAGGCATAATAAATATGCTATTTTTAGCTATTCAACCTAATATTAACAGTAGCATTTATACCAATCCTGGAATTCCATGCAGCCCTTACAGCTATTATTATTAATATACTAGATAATATAACAAGCATAACATTATATTGCCAGAATCTAAACAGTACACGTACCATCACATTCGGAACAGCACACAGCAGAACAAGATATGTTGATAATTATTACACATCAACCACTGACTTCAGAAACAATAAGTGAGAACACTAGTAACATATCAACATTGTTAAAGGGAGAATGTAACACATGCTTACCTCTCTAGTGACAAAACATTCAAGAGGGAAGGTGAGAATTACAGTAACTCCATAACAAAACCTTCCAAACGTAGCAAGGTTGTCATCTCTACAGTAGTTTTCAAATATATCTCCTGAAGTACAGAAAAACATCAATTAGATTGGACTCACCTCATTTGCTTATTTATAAACTGAAGAATAAGTTAACAGAATCACTGGTGTAATCACCCTTTCCTCTTACATCAAGAAAAATGTTCATCTTAACCTATTATCAGGTTTCTTCTTTTTTTAAAACTTGTAGCAGCATATACATTACAAAAATATTTTAATATATGCATATCAGAGTGTCATCTGTCATCTTCCCCTTAGTATCAGTTTTGTTTGAAATGCCGGTGCTTACCTTGGTAGGAAACAGAAAAAGCTTGCATATGACAAGCTTTAATTTAAAAGTTTTCATTTAAAAATGTAAGTCACAGAATAAGAACAATTATACAAGGAGACCAGGAAGTTACCTCTGCATAACAGCATTTCCCTTATAGTATCTAATCATAGTTGGTAAGCTGCAGTGCAGAATTTCAAATATTCTGAACCTGAATGCCCATTATAAACATATGGATTATTAACCAGTACATCTTTTTACATCTAACAAAAAAACATTGATAAAGAACTCAAATCAGCGTATTGCTTAGTGGTTATAACAATGAACCTGGAATAACAATCCACAAGGCTTCAGAAAAAGTGCCAGACCACAATAAGACAAAGTACTACATCCTTTCTACATGGTTATTATACTGTTCTACTATTTACAATGGCACTAAAGAAGGAATAAAGTGTGCTTTAGAGAAAAACATCTGAAAGATTTTGACAGGAGATGCAGAAGGCAAGGCAATATTTAGTCCTCATTTGGATGTGGAAACAACTCAAAAGGGATTTTCACCAATGAGGCTTTCACTTGGAATCTGATACCTACTAACATCTACCCAGTATCTTTGTATCCTGCCTTGGTTGATGGGTAACTATGAGAAATAGCTGTCCTAACTATTTAGGGTCATAATGGCTGCAAAAATCATACAAAGCTGTTAACAACAGGACCTGAAGTGTAAGGACTGTAAGGAAGCATGAAGATTGAGGAACTGAGCAGTTTACCTTCTGTGTATCCTGTAAAAGTCATGTATCCACATGCAGCAAACAGTACACTGATAACAACAGCAAGTAAAACAGACACATGTGTGATTCGAGACCAGTTGTTTAATGTGGGTTCTTTCAGAGAGCCATATATTAAAAAGCTGTTATGGTGGCAGATGAATGCTGAAATACACATAATAGTTAAAGGAAATAAATGAATTCATGCATATGTACATATGAAATAAATTGATGAAATGTATACTCCAAGGTAGGAGAGAGACAGCAGTTTGATATCACTCATTACTGAGCACAAACATTAAACCTACAATGAACAGGACTTCTACTTACTTCATGAGGGTCTATAGTCATCTTGAGATGACTCTGCATTACCCTAAAATGCCATGGTGTCTCTTCCCCTCTTCCCCATGAGTATAAAAAAAACTCACCCTAAAACTTACAAAAAAACACAAATTCTAGGTTCAAAAATATCCAAGTCATTTCCTAAAGTTGATCTGAAGACTGAAAATAAAATAACTTACCAAAAGACATCACCCCAATGGCCTGTACTGCATTTGATTTTGCAAATATCCATGCATTTTCTGATTTGGGTCTAAAACAGAAACTGTTAGTTATATTATGCTCTTTTCAACCATCAGTTACTAAAAGTAATTTTAAACACCATGCTATAATACAGAATTCTTATCTGAATTAGGCCACAGTGTTCATCAACAATAAGTTGAAACCAAAGAGATGCCTTTCTCACATCTTCTTTTGAGAAAAGTATTCTAGGAACTAGTTCTTACAGCTAAAACTGTCAGTCTGTTTCAGCAACCAGTTACATAAATAAATTATTCAAGTCATCATTTATCAAGAAACAGTAAATGAGAAGGTAAATGCTGTTACTAGCTTTGGATGAGGCCTTCTTAACCCAAAGCCTCCTCTGACTATTTGAAGGCATTTTATTCCTCTGAATATACATATGTAATGCATTGTTTCTAGAGACTTATTCATAGACCACAAATCAAGTGAGGCAGTTTGTCTTCATTTACATCTTTTTCAACTGTTCCTCATCTTGAAGGAAGCGTGCTAGTTACTAAAGTAATGATAAAGTTGAAGAAAATACGCAGAGATGTTGATAACCAGGCAAGAATGCATTATCTTCCACATCCACGTCTCTAAGATATATGCATGGTTTTGGACCTTAGAGAAGGACTATAGAAAACTGTAAGCAACCTTTGTTAAAATCAATTTGATACATGAAAAAGTCTCCTGAATAAAGAACCAAAATGAAGGGAAACATCCTTTCCCAAACTTGCAATTTTCTAAAAATTAACTGGAACTCACAAGTTTAGCCTTTTCTTTGTAATACTAAAGCACAGACAAAGCATAAGTACAGAAAAGCTTGCTCTTAATAAATGTACTGTTGCTAGCTTTGATTGCTCCACTTTTAGAGGGAAAGCTGTTGCCTCCTGAGGCCTTAAGATGCTATCATCTCCCTAATGCCCAACAAAACAGTACAACAATCACATCAGTTCTACAAAGGTAACATTGGCAGCTTTGCCTCTACCTGATAAATGGGCAATTTTGATTGCTGTAGTGGATTATGCTATGCTAAGTTTCACTGCTGACAAATTTTTAAACCAAATTAAAGAAAAAAGTTCTGTTGCTGTTAGTTTCTTCTTTAAGGACTCATTATTTCTTCATTACTTAAATAGTCAAGTCTTCCTTTTCCATATTAAACACCTGATTTCTAGTATCCAGCGCACGTTCAGCTTAGGCTTAAAACAGCTTGTAGGCTTTTAAACTAAAGATGCTAACCTTAAGAAGAGAAACTGAGCATCAATATCAAGCTTGTTTTTTGAGCTTGGATGCTGTATATATTTGACTAGCATGCAGTTTCTGATCTTAAGCACCTGAATATGGCCCTCCTAAAATATACTGATTCAGCATGCAGATGTAATCAAAACTACAGATTAAATAAATATTGTGCCTTTACCTTGTGAAACAGACATTCTGATCAAACATAGCTGCTGTTGCTCCTTATATAGAGTAGCAGCCTTTAATTTGATACCAGTGATTTCAAACCACTAGAGATGCCTGTGAATAATTCATATTCATGATTATGAATGCCTTTTTCAGGAAAATATTCACATTTGATTCAAGCAGCAGTAACAGTATCAAAGATAGACTACAGAAAATAACATTAAAACTATTCAATTCTGTCACCACTAGAGGTCAGCTTTGATATCAAATATACAGAATGGAAATCTGTCATATACTTAACGATAGAATTTTTGAAAGTCAACTTAGTGCTTTTCTATTCACAATCAGTATTTTGATTATCTAATGCCCTACACAGAAAAAAATATTTCTAAAACACACAGAAATAAGGAATGCACATATATTAAACACTTCTTTATCAGACAATCACAACAATTCCACACATTTTTCTCTGTGAAAATGGCACATCCTGTATAACTATACGGCCATATCAAACTCCTACAAATATGGACTTAAATGGAATATAGAAAGTATATGAATTTTATTTGAAACACTGTGAATGAAGTGGTCAAATAATTAAAAAAAACAGTCAAAATGTATCGGGAACTAGCTTCCCCACTGCAGTGTTAGCTTATGCACTGGCAATACGCAGATTGAAACACTGCTTGCCTTTGCTGAATGAATGGCAGATCAGACAAGGAGGACTACTTGGAGGTGGGGAGGGAGTCCAAAAGAACAAATCCTGTTTATTTAGCAATGTAAGAGGTAAATTCCTTCAATTTCCAGATTCACAACTTTAACAGTCAGCAAATGCCATGTCATAGCAAGCACATTGTTACAGATGACACATGCAACAGTACACAGTTCAGCATTTCTAACAGTAAGTTACATAGTACTCCATATGTTTTCAAAGACATTCTCAAACCTTGGGAATAGGCAGATCTCACACAGGTGTGCTACATAAACTAAAAATTGAAAGAAACACATTAATACTCACTATTTCCAGATTCCAATTAAACTTCAAGTAATATATTTGCATAACAGAATTTCATCTAATACATGCTTTTAGGTGGAAGACAAATTATTTCACAAAGACTTGAGAAATACATAAGAAGATTCAGTAGTGAGTATCATGGTCTAGAAACAAGCAC
>JAOWBP010003659.1:12589-22823 GCA_028571105.1 Tragopan temminckii
GCTGGTGTTTGATAGGCCACCCTCTTCCGCCACCTGAGCGCTCGGCGCGCCGTTCCCGCTCCAGCACCAACCCACCGCCGCCCCGGCCGGACGCGAACCAACGCGGCTACTTCCGGGGAAGTCACTTCCGGTCCGCGCGCCGCTTATTCCGGGACATCACCTCCGGCCCCGGGCTCCGGAGGGCGATGCGTCTGGGGGCGGGGGAGGGGCGCGGCGGTCTAGCTGTGGCCGTTAGCCGGGGCCCTGCTCCCGCCGAGCGACGTTGGTGCGGAGTAACGGTACCGGACTCGGCAGGATCCGCTCGGCGCGCTGCTGCCGTGGCAGAGGGCGGTTTCTCCACTTGAGGTGGAGGACGGGGCCGCGGGGAGAGGCCTGTGAGGTGCCGTGCCGCCTCCTCGTGCCACGACCCAGGGCTGGCGCGGAGGGCGCAGCCCGCTCAGCAGTGCCAGGCCCGTTAGGCAGCGGCACGCTGCTGCAGCCTGCTCGCAGCGCACCTCGCGGCGCTAATGACTTGCAAGAGACGGCAGGGTTCCCTGAACGCCCCACCCATGCGGTGGTGGAGGCATTGGGTTTTGCTTTTCCCTCACCACCGGGTGCTGGTGTAACTGCGCAGCGGGCAGCAGCGAGGGCCCAGAGCTGCTGCACGGGCAAGATCTGGGTGCGAATCGGGGCAGAGCTCAGAGGACTGGCACTCCGTGCAGCCAAGTCGAGGTTTAGATCAGGTGTGGCTCAGAATAATCCCTAGTTACAAAGAGTGCTGCATGTTCTCACATTAGTGACTTCTCGTCAATGCTGTTTTTCTTCTAACCATGTCGGAAGCACAAGAGGTGCGTGTGTCTGCGTACGTTCGAGCCTTGGCGGAGCAGAACTACTCCCTCAGATCATCTGGTTGTGAAAAGACTGCCACAGTGGGTAGTCAGTAGCACATGCAACTTCCTTTCCTCCCAAATGGAGCAGTCACTTATTAAGTTCACTGAAACACAAACACAGAGACCACGGAAGCTGTTAACATTGCCTTCTTCAGCCCCACTGCTGAGGTCCTCTCTGTTCTAATGTCAATTTTTTTTTAGTTCAACCAGATTAATCAAAGCTCCTGGACTGCAGAACTCAATTATCAGAGAAGTGGGTTTCAAACTAACAGCTACATCACAGATCAGCAATGGCCAACAGAATTCTTACCGCACAACTTGTTTCTCCATTCAGTGCTTTTTAAAGCCAAGGAAGCCCAGCATCATTCCTTTCCTCTTTAAGAGTTCCATTTTGAGGACTCTCCCAGACAAGCCCGAGGAGAAGAGTTCCTGCAATTCCCGCTCATTAACATTTCAGAAGAAAGTCTGTTTGATTAAGGCACAATTCCTCCCAGAAATCTGAATTTCAGGAATACAGCTAAGGGCCGAGGGAGATGAGAGCTTCATGGAGAGAGAGGGCTAGGGAGAAAAAAAGAGGTGGTCTTTTGAACAAACATGATCTTCGCCTACAGAAAAGCCTCTCCTTTCTCTTGTACTGACACTTATTGCCTATGTGACCTCAGTGCAGTTCTAGCTAGCCTGCTGCTATTGTCATTTGAGGATAAAGATTCAGGCTTATGAAGATTAAATGTATTTTTTTTCTTAACACGTGGAACGTGTACTATAAAGTATAAATACGTATGATATATGTGTTCATGCTGAATACGTGATATTCATTAAGACAAAAAAGGAAAAAATGGAGGAATTTACATCAAGTTTTTAGCTACATTGTCTGAAATACAAGTATGCAGAAGTCATCACTGAAAAATCTTAATTGTGTCTCTTCATCAGGAACTTCGAGTAAACCCAGAATGTTTTTCACGCCTCCATTAGAAAGAAAAGAAAAATAGGAAAAATAAATCTTAAGCTGATTGGTTGCTGAGACAGCAATGACTTTATACGCAGAGGTCTGTACAGCATCCCCCAGGGAGGGGTGTCTGGCAAGAGGTTTAATACCAGCTTTTGCAGGTCGTCTACTTGTTGTCTAGAAAGTTGTTTCTAGTTGTACTAGAAAGAGGTGGGGAAAGGGGACAAGTCATTGTCCCCAAACTCACTGTAAACAGCAGTAACTTTGGTTAAAATAAACTAAAAAGGTAGGCAGAACTTTGTCTCCTTTATTAACAGATGCAGGGCAAATTTAAAGGGCAGGGGAAGGGGAAAGGGAATGGGGACATCATTCCGCAAAAGAGAAGCAGGGCTGCACAGGGCAGACTGTGGATTCTGAGGTGGTGGTGTATAAATAAAGGGCAACAGTCTGTTGTTAAGTTCTCCACTCACGCACATGCACACAGGGTCTTGCATCCCACAGCTATCAGGACTGGACACTTAATAGTAGTACGTGACAAATAGCTTGTGAGCATGCTGGGCTAACCTCAGGGAAAGGCAAGCCTGCTCGTGGGATTGCTTTTGCTCAGGGACCTGGGGCTGTGGGATGGGTAGTGTGGAAGGATGGGGATGTCCATTGTGTACCTCATGGTGATTTGATGCTGGGTGAGAACAGCCAGCAATCTATATGATGTTAAATTACTGCATAATACCGCATGTCATACTATTACTATTATATGCCTTGTTAACAGCAGTACAGTAGGAATTACCTGGGTTAATAAAGAATGAACTCCACTGGAACCAGAACTGGCTTCTGCATGCAGCAACCCGACACTGTGAATCATTCCTCCCGTGCTGAAGGACTGTTATGACAGATGAAGTCCAAAGTTATGAACTAAATGAATACTGTGGACAATGTACATTACTGGCTGATAAATTATGAGAATAATATATGTGTATATACATAAAAAAAGCAAGACAGGTGATGGTAATTAGTTAGGAGGTGTAGAAAATGTGGAACCTGAGCATGATGTAAATGGTATGGAAATAAGGGATGGATATTGTCACAGTTCCAGCTGAGACAAAATTCTTTTCTTCAGAGTGTCTGGTACGATGCTATGTTGTGATTCTAGGAGAAGAACAATGTTGATAACTTATAGTTGCTGCTAAGCAGTTTTGTGTAGAGCCAAGTCCATTCACAGTGAAGGGCCCAAGTTGCTGTGAGGGAACAGAATGAGAACAGACAAACTGGCCAAAGGGATATTCTATACCATATAGCATCAAGTAGAATATATATATATATATTTCTTACAATTATTCTTTCCTTTTTCTCTAACTTAGTGTGTAGATTTATCTCAATCCATGAGTTCTACTTTGATTTTTAAAATTCTCTCCCTCATCCCTCAGGGAAGGGAGGGAGGGAGTGAATGACTGTGTGGTGCTGAGCCACCTGCCAGGTTAAACCACAACACCCTGTTGCGCTGCTAGACAAGCTGTTGCCCCGGGGCCTCATTGCGGCGGGGTAACAAAGCTGACCTGCAACACCGCACCTGTGGGACTCAATAGCACTAAGGTCAGCTCCCTGCTGTGCTAATCAAGAAAACCCTTACAAACATCTTACCAAGATTTACTGTACATTTATTCTTAACACGTGGAACATATAGTATAAATATTTCATACTGAATGACATTTACTAAGCCAATGACAGTGCTGACAACTAGTGATGATAGTGGAAGGCACGTCATAATACACATGATAACGACTCTCAGCAACACACAGTGAGGTGTTAAGACACAGGACGACACATGATGGATGACAATGCACGACGATATGCAACACTGACTTGCGACAACAGAAGATGACATGTCATGACACACAGCAACATGTGATGTTGAGTCACAGTGATGGATGATTACACATTTTGATGTGTCTTGACATTCAGTGATGACTCAAAAAGACAAATGATGATATGTCATGACATATAACGACACTTGAGAATAATTTGTAATTGGTGGACTTTAAAATGTCGTGACACGTGATGACAGGTAATGACAACTCGTGACGATGGACAATGATATGTCATGAGACAAGATGACACAATTTTGTCTCATGACAACAGATAACACAAATGATACACTGGATTGATGCATGACAATGGATGGCACACAACGATGGATGACAATTCATGACACGTGACAACACACAATGATGAGTTGTGAATATGGATGGCAACACATGATGGTTTGGGGCAGAGTGGTTGGCAAGCTGTACAGAGGAGAAATATCATAGAATCATAGAATGGCATGGGTTGAAAAGGACACAATGATCATCCGGTTTCCACCCCGTGCTCCGTGCAAGGTCGCCAACCAGCAGACCAGGCTGCCCAGAGCCACATCCAGCCTGGCCTTGAATGCCTCCAGGGATGGGGCATCCACAACCTCCTTGGGCAATCTGTTCCAGTGCGTCACCACCCTCCGTGTGAAAAAATTCCTCCTAATATCCAACCTGAACTTCCCCTGTCTCAGTTTAAGACCATTCCCCGTTGTCCTATCACTATCAACCCTTGTAAAGAGTTGTTCCCCCTCCTGTTTCTATGCTCCCTTTGAGTACTGGAAGGCCACAATGAGGTCTCCTTGGAGCCTTCTTGTCTTCAAGCTAAACAAGCCCGGTTCCCTCAACCTTTCTTCATAGGAGAGGTGCTCCAGCCATTTGATCATCTTAGTGGCCCTCCTCTGGACCCGCTCCAAGAGCTCCACGTTCTTCCTGTGCTGGGGGCCCCAGGCCTGTATGCAGTACTGCAGATGGGGCCTCACAAGAGCTGAGTAGAGGAGGACAATCACCTTCCTCTCCCTGCTGGTCACCCCTTTTTTAATGCAGCCCAGAACACAGTTGTCCCTTGGCCTGGTTCCGGCCTCTCGGGCTGTGCTTTAGGCCTAGGGGCTGGTGCCAGCCTTTCAGGATTTGGCTTTAGGCTCCACGGCCGGTGCCAGCCTGTCTGGATGCAGATGTGGCTTTAAGCCCCGGGTCTGGTGCTGGCCTCTGTGGCTATAACTGTGGCATTATGGCCCAGGGCTGCTGCTGGGCTCTCTGGCTGGAGCTTCAGACTTCAGGGCCAGCACCAACCTCTCAGGCTGTGCCTCCAGGGATGGGGCATCCACAACCTCCCTGGGCAACCTGTTCCAGTGTGTCATCACCGTCTGTGTGAAAAACTTCCTCCTAATATCTAACTTAAACCTCCTCTCTCTCAGTTTAAACCGTTCCCCCTTGTAATAATAGGTATTCAAAAAATAGGTATTCAAACTGCTGTTTGTGTATTTCTTTTGATGTTTAGTTTCAGGGAATCCACCTTCTCAGCTTTCCACTTCCCATGTAGAGCTGCTTTTACTCTAGCATAATGAACCCCTGACTCAATCTCCTTTACTTTTACTGCAGCATTTGTTCTTAGGAGTACCAGATAGGGTCCTTTCCACTTCTTGGCCAAAAGTTTGTCTTGCCCCGTACAGAGATACATCCGTTCCCCTGGTTTAAAAAATGAATGTATGGGTACATCCAGGTGCACTGGATTAATTAATTGCACATACCTACGGAGGAAAAAAGTACTCTTGCCAAATAAAAGAGGCATTCAGAAAGTATTTGGTCACCAGCTATCTGTGTCTGATTGCCTTTTTTCAGTCAGATTTATAGTGTATGTTTTCCTGTACAGGATTTCACAAGGACTAGTTCCTTCCCAGACTCTGTGGATTATTTGAATTCTCAGTAATTCCAAAGGGAGAACTTCTACCTGTTTCAAATGTGTTTCTTGACAAAACTTTCCAATCTGTCTTTTTAGTATTTGATTCATTCTCGACCTGATCACTTGACTGAGGCCTCCATGGGGCACACAAGTCCCATTTCATGTGCAGGAACTTAGATATTCCTTGGTTATTTCTGTTACAAAGTGAGGCCTTCTATCTGATGGGAGTCTTCCTGAATACCAAATCTTGGAATTATTTCTGTTAGTTGAAAACTGACTACTTCTCTTGCTTGGTTAGTTTAGCACAGGAATGCCTCAGGCCACCCTGAAAAATTGTCAACCCACATCAATAAATATTTGCACCCATTTTACTTTTGTAATTCATAGAAATCAATTCCCTGGGTAGAGAACCCCTTTTTACCTTTTCTGGGAGTTTTTCTCTGAAGTTTAGGATTACCTGTAAGACAAATCTGCACCACTAGATACTACTTCTGGCAATCAATAACATATTAATACCCAATATATCTTCTTACTGCTTCAAATAGATCTTCTGTGCTGTAAGTACTTTTGTGTGTTTTTTTCCATTAATTCTTTCACATGTTTTTCTTTGGAATAATCCAAATCGAACTAGTCACAGAAAAATAAGCGAACTAATAGTTCCGTCTTAAGGTTGATCAATGCCGACTGCGCCACGCAGAACATCATCTGTGTATTGTTCTATAGTAAAGTGTGTGCGTCATCATGGCCGGGGAGAGCAGAGACTTGCCACGGAGTGGCCTGACCCACTCCAGCTATAGTCTTGATGTCTCCCTCTGTCATGGTTTTGTGATTTCTGGTTTTCGGTATCCCACATTGTAACATCATGTAGTGCACGGATAATCAAAGAGTTAATACTCCAGTTCTGCGGACTGACAACTCTTTGGATGCCTGGCTCTCAGACGAGAACTACATATCCCAGGGGATCTTTCGCATGTGAGGTGAATGTGATAAGTCACGAGAGGAAGGAAGTCACGGGATCTTGCTTGCTCTCTCGCTGCTGCCTGGCAGAGAGTGTGGGTCGCAAGCCGTGTGCCTTCGGCTCAAAGTAGGGTTTTGGTTTCAGAAAACTCTCTCTCTCTCCTATTTTATTTGATTTATTAGTCTCAATTTCAATTAGATTGGATTACATTGTGTTAGCTCTCATTCCGATATATAGTTAGTAAAATAAGTTTTCCTCCTTAGATCATTGCTGCTGTTCTGTTTTTTTTTTTTCCTCGAGCCCAGCTCCCCTCTCCCTATCCCTTTTCCCTTCTCCTTCCCATTTTTTGGGGGCTGGGTGGCTCACGGGCCTACTGCCCCCCTGTCATGGGCATTGATCGGTCTAGTTAACTCCGTGACAGTTATGGTGGAGAATACGGGCACTCTGGAGCTTTTAACATTAGGAAAAAAAAAAAAAAAAAAAAAAAAAAAAAAAAGGATTTCTTAAGCCAGAGACTGCCAAAGTGTTGCTACTTTGACCTTCATAGATTAGATTGTAGTCTGGGCAGTCTGCCAAACTCCGGACACTGTACAGAGTGGGTTTTTTTTCTGGTTTTTTTTTTTTTTTTTTTTTTCTCCTCTCATCAGCCTTCATTCATTAATCCCTTTTTAGCAGCTACCAGCGATGAACCCGCTCTTTATCATGGGGGCGCTGTCTAAGGGATTAAAAGCCCTTATGTTCTTCACAACGTATTGGCCTATTATTAACGTTGTGATTTCTTGTTGTGGAATTGTGTTCATATATAATCAAATAAGAGCACTGATGGAGACTCCTGCCTGGTACTTATATGCAATGCGGTATGATTTGAATTTTGACACTTACATCCCAGATGGAATAGCTAATTTTACAAACAACACGATGTTCAGACCAGTTTTCAGGCTTTCTTCTCAGTTTGTCACACATTTTTCGAATACCAAGTTAATGTTCATGTTTGTGGGCATATCCATGTGCATGTTATCAATCTTCCTGAATATAGTCCTATCCATTCGTGTTATGTGGAAGGAGTCTCGTCCAAAACCAGAGAATGCTGACTGATGGGGAATATGGAGAGGTTTAGGGAAACTCTTAGAAGCATGGGGACCCGCAATGGAATTTCACTCTTGAACACCTGTGGGATCCTGAGAAACTAAGCCAGTATTTAATTCAGGGATGGTGCAGCTTACATAGATCTAAGGAGGTACAACTTATCTGGGGCTTGGCTTGTGCTTACCACGCCCTATATAATGCTATTCTGGAGAGAGAGAGTTTCCAAGCTGTGGTTCAAGCCAAAGGGGAAAATCTCCAAGTCAAATCTGATCAATCACAGGAGACACCAGTAACAATGTCAGTTCTCCTGTGGAAGACAAGAAATGGAAACGAGTGTCCTCACGTCTAGAATGGGAAAAAGAAGAAGCAGAGGAGGACGTAGAGGAAGATCTAGGCCTCCTCAGAACCACCATCATCAAGAAAGGCAAAAGAAAAAACTAAGAGACATGGAGAAGAGAGTGATGAAGAGGAAGTCTCTATTAGTCTCTATTCCTACTCATCAACCTCTGAAGATGACTGAAATCCAAGGCTCAAGAAAGGAATTTACACGGTGCCCAAACAAAACTCTCGTTTCCTGGTAGCTTCACTGTTGGGACAGTGGGGCCAGTAGCTTGTCTCTAGATGGTAATGAAGCTCGCCAACTAGTATGCATCGCCAGAAATGCAACTATTGACAGAGGGATTAGATGTTTGGATGGGGCTGCCACCCTCTGGGAACGAGTGAAGGAAAGGTATCCCTTGAAAGACAGCTTGAAGCCTGCGATGAAAAAGTGGGATACAATTGAAAAGGGTATCCAGTATTTGATGGAAATAGCCATGGTGGAAATGTATGACTCTAATTTTGTTCCTAACCACCCGCGCCAAGACCATCATCCTGAGAGAGTGAGGACAACGCCTGATACATGGAGGAAACTCACAATGACAGCACCAGAAAGATACGCCGGTACACTAGCAGTAACGTTTGACAGATACGAGGACCAACAGAGAAGACCCTTAGTTTTTGAGTTGATTCTTACGCTCCAAAACTATGAACAGCAGCAACCCCCAACTTACACTTCCAGTTCAGCCACCTCAGAAGTAAGAGACCATCTGAATGAACTGTGAGAGCAAGGATCTCTATTGATAAATCATGATAAACCCATAGTAGTATCTGAAATGCTTGGTGAAGATCAGGATGATCAAAGAAGTCTAATGAAGGAGCTGATCAAACTAATGAAAATCCAACTAATTAAAGGTGATGAACCATCATCAAAATTCTCAGCTATTAAAGGCGAACGCTTTTCGGCACATGTAAGGAATCCTACATCATGTATTGCCTTGTGGCGTTACCTACGTGACCATGGAGAAGACATGAGGAAGTGGCATGACCAAGCTACTCCTGTACTACGAGCACGGGTGAGAGAATTACAAAACAGATCAATCACCAGTGCAGTTGCTCTAGTTACCACAGGTAATGAATAGAGGGGCCCTGCCCTCAGTCAGGAGGAGGAAAGAGATAATGGAGTTTATGGACTGTGTGGATTCAGTGGCCTGGCACATCAGAACCACAGAAATATAAGGTACTGGTGGATACCGGTGCACAGTGCACTCTATTGCCCTCCAGTCATGAAGGGACAGAATCAATCCAAATTTCTGGAGTGTCTGGGGGCACTCAAGAATTGACTGTGTTGGAGGCCGAGATAAGCCTCGCTGGTAAAGACTGGCAAAAACATCCTATTGTGACTGGCCCAGGGACTCCGTGTATACTTGGTATCGATTACCTCAGAAGGGGACATTTCAAGGATTCTAAGGGGTATCAATGGGCCTTTGGAATAGCTGCTGAGAGACAACATTAAGCAGCTGTCTGTTTTGCCTGGCCTGTCAGAGGATCTGTCTGTTGTGGGATTGCTACGAGTAAAAGAGCAGCAGGTACCGATTTCCACAAAAACGGTGCACAGATGACAGTACCGCCTGATGGCCCCAAGGGAGCAGATGTGGCAAAAACACAGAGCGCCTTCCGAAAGGGTAATTTTGGCTTCCCAAGCTCTGCTGGTAGATGAAAGACATTCCTCCTTCACCTGAAATGCTTAGCTCCCTTGTCATGCTGCGTAAGGCTGAAGCCATCTGGTTGATAGCAGTTCTGTTTCTTCCTCAGGCCGACGCTTGTGAGAGGTCTGGTTGCCATTGCTGGTGAAGACTTGCAGGAGAATCAGGCCGTGCGCAGGTGTGGTACATGTCCTCCCCTTCCCAAAGATCACGGCCCCCGCTTGGTAGGACTTTGTGCGTGGAGCACTGCTGAAGGGAACGCACAAGCGTCTTGCACTGACGGGCTGAGCCTGACCCTGAGCAAGAGCGGTGCTGGCAGGCTACGGAGGAGCTCAGAGCACAGGCAGGCTTCTGCAGGAGTCTCAGCTGCCCGGACACGCTTTCCTGACCTGCAAAGGTTTCCACTGTTTCCCTTATTCGGGTAAGGTCAGAGTGTCTTCTGTGGGCAGGGCACGGGCTGTGCCTTACCAAACTGGATTTACTCATTGTATGCCTGGGGAGAGGCTGGAGCGCCAGGAGGCCCTGAGGCACAGGTAGTGCCTTTTAATTGCAAGGTGGCCCTAGCAGGCCACCTGTGACTGACCAGGAGGTGCTGAGCCAC
>JAOWBP010003659.1:66945-84465 GCA_028571105.1 Tragopan temminckii
TGAACAGGTGCTTTGTGCACAAAAGCTTTAAAATGTCTGGGCTTGTGTTTCTCCTGCACAAGGCTTAAACCCTTTCCTGCGAGCATCTGTGCTGCACTGCTAGCTGTGACTCGCCCGCTCTCCAGCAAACGTGCCGCATGCAGTTTGAGCCTCTGACATCAGCTGGGCTTGGTTTGACAGCTTCTTGCAATTGCAGAGGTTTTCGGGAGTGTGCAAGTTCACAGAAGACAGACATGTCATGCCCAGTTTAGGATCTCTCAAGGCATCAAGTGACCCGATTTCTCTCATCATGCTTTCAGAGGCTGACTAGATGGCACTGAGACAGTAAGGTGCTTATCCTACTGTAAATCTCTGGCCTCCGTCATTCCCTTGTTGAGTACCAGCCTGAAAATGTGGAATTAAATCCCACACGCCTGAAGACACTCAGAGCAGGGCCTCTGAGGCACAGTGGCAGCTGCAGGGCTGAATGATGACTCAGATAAATGCACATCCAGATAACTTTTCCAGCAGATTTCACCAGTGACACACTGAAAACACAAGTAATTTGGGGGAAATTCTCCCATGTCTATAGACCTGCTCCAAGGTGAAAATATGAAGTATGATGAGACAGCTGGATGCTGGAAAGCAACTTAGTCATCCAGTGCCCACCAGAAGCCTTATAATGCTGAATGGCTGCTGGGAACTGAAGTCACACACAGGTCAGAACCAACATGCCTGCACATGTTACTTAATGCAGGGCTAAGGAACTCTTTTTTCTCCCCACCATCATCTAAACAAATACTTAATTCTGCAGAGAAAACAGCAGAGACATCTGCTCAGATCTAGTGAGGGAAAAATTCGTCCATTTGAAGGAAAAAAAAAAAGGATTGACTTGTGAAGCAATTTTTCTCTCAGCTTCAACTGAGGAGAGAAGAAAGTCACAGCTAAATTTTAGCCGGATTCTTCTCAAAACAAACTTTGGTCAAATACAGATAAAATTCAATCTGCATTCACCATCTGGCAATGCTGCTTTGTCTGTCTGGTAGGTCAGTTAGCAGCAACACTGGGCAGAAGAGGATCAGGCAACATGTCTCCAGACTCAATCCTCTGAACTCTCAAATCACCAAGAGCCTTCCACTCAGCTTTAGCAAGAGCATACAAATGCGCAAGAGCAAGAATTCATGCCTCTGCTTTCATGCTTCATCTGACTAATCATCTGTAATGACATTACCAGTGCGGGATTTTGGTTTTCCTTAGAAAATACAATCATAGGAAGCTGCCATAATAGCCCATACTTTGGATTAACAGAACTTCTCCAGAGCTCAAATCCTGAAATTAGCTACGCCCAGACCCTCGCATCAGCTGTAGGCCAGAGTCAAGATGACTGAGAAGTCAATGGCAAGAATCCCCAATACACCTCTGGGGTTATTATTTGTACAAAGAATATGTACTTTTGAGACTTCTGGTATAGAGTTTGAAGGAAAAAAAACAATGAACTGCTTGTGCTCTAACAGCCTCTCTCAGCAGCAACCATTTCTCTGTGCCCCTGACAGGTCACATCTGTAGTAGCATATAAAAGACTGATTTGGTGTCAGCTGATGGTATTAATCTCAAAACAAGTGACAAGAACCTGGATCACTTAACGGACAAGGTCAGACTAGGATCCATATGTATTCTGGGAGCGATAGAGATACATCAAAAATATCTTTATTGGAACTTGAAAGCCCTGCAGACAGCCAGGTGCACAAAAAACACAGGATATAAACAAACGCATGTGTGAGCTTGGACACGCTGAATTTATTTCTTCATGTAAGCATACAGACTGTGGAATTTGCAAAGCCACTGAGTAAATATGTTTCTCTCAGGTAAAGCCAAAAAAATAAACATGGAAATAAAGGAAACAAAATGAAGAACAGGTGCCTGTAAGGTGAAGCTGTGATCGGATGGTAACTCTGTTCTGCCACATAGGGAAAACGGTTCAAGAAGTACAAGTCTGACGTGAAGGTGAGAAATCACCTTCGGGAAGATGACAGATGACCTCTTGGATACCGGTAGGCCAGGCAAAAACCCTATCTGAGCAGCAGTCATCACAGTCAGCACTGAAATAGCTTGAGGAGTCCTGCTTTAGTTTGTTCAGTCAAGATCAAGGCCTCACTGACATGACATTTTTATATATTTGAAGAGCCCTTAACCATAGGTTGAGGCTAGCCTGAGAAGCTAGGTGAATAAAAATATCCAAGTGCACGGGTGATGTCTAAAATCCCCCAGCATTTCTGTAACTATGCAGATGGTTTTGGGTGGCTTTTTTTGCTATCAGAAACAACGCTGCCTGAAAAAGGATCAGAGCGTGGAGCCTGCTGTTAGAAGGGCAAAAAGAAAAATCTCATAGCGTTTTGCAAACGTAAAACAAATGGCCTTAAATCACGTTAGAGAGCAGATCCCCTCATACCTGTTACTAATGCTTTGCACGGAGCTGTAAACACCTGGTCACATCTTAGAGATTAAACCATGGCTGAAAATATGTCATATCCAAAAGACTTTCTACATCACTGCTATTGCTGACACCTTTTGTGAGGTACAAAAACAAAATAGAGCTAAACATTTTTGCCCAGTGGTCAGCATATCTACTGAACACAGCTTTTTCATCAACCTTGGCTCAGATCCTGCAAGGACCAGAGGATCCTTTTCATCCTTGATGTGAAAACACTACGTGTGGTCAGCTCACAGCTAGGAAGCCAAGGGTCAGACCTACCAGAACTCAAAAAGCAATAAAGTGCAATAATAACAATTGCTCAGCACAATAGAAACGCTGACAATAAGAGAGCATGGCCAGATCTGAGTGCCCGTTAACTTCTCTCCAGGGTAACACTTTCGCCTGAGTGGGTTACAGTAGGCATCCAACCACCCCCATTCAGCTCCCCCAGATTAATGAAGGGCACAGAGGCCATTTCTATCATCCTGGAAATTACCTTAGGGAAACAGCAGTTTTCCTTCTGCTGAAGGTAAAATTACTATTGGCAAAGTTCAATTTACCCAAGAGTGGAAAAGCTTTCCACTGCACTTCATATTCACTAGAGGGAAAGCCAAGCTCATAAACCTCCAAGCAATTCTGGTTTGAAAACTCACCCCGGGCACAGAAATAACAGCACAAACTGGGGACAGGTAGAAAAGGACAGGAGATACCTGAGTGAAAGCTCCAGTGGTGATGACAGCAGACAGCTATGCTTCTCTCCTTAGCACTCAGATATTATTCACAGCATTTGTTTAATATCATGCTTCAGTGAATTCTGTTTATTGAAGTGATCGCACAGATCAGATGCTCGAACAGAACAACTGCCTTCTGGCTTCAGAAGGAGAAGATTTAATCTGATTAACCTCAGTGTCCTTTCAGTATATTTAATAACCACCTGACGACATGCTTCTGGAAAGCAAAAGAACAGCCCCCGTGCTTTTGAAGCCCAATTTGTCCCCCAGAGGAGATATTGAGATGCTTAGAACTGTATTTCAATCTAGTCCTTCACGGCTATTTTAAAACAGCCTGCTTATCTAGCTTCTCAGCCCCTTCTAAATCATGAGCTCATTTTCACTTGCTAGAAATCCACTTACAAATGGATTTCAAGCACTGAGAACAAACGCTGCAGGAACAAGTTTGTCCATGTGCCTAGCTACAAGCAGAATCCTTTTCTCAATAAGAAATTGTTCAGACAAAATGTTGGATACACGCATATATATAGCAATAACCAGAAACAATAACAACATCAGCCTTTTCCCACCCAGAAATGCAAAACAAAGCATTTTGTTCAGCCCTCCTCTTTCACTTGTTTGCAGAGCTAAATCTCTGTTTGGTTAAGAGGAACATGCAACAGATAAAGTCTAGTAGCAGTCAGGCAGCTCTGCCTGGCTTTTCAGCTGCCAAGTTAATGATAACAAGATGAAGCCTGAAAGAATGCATAAATATTGACCGAACTAGCAGGCATTCATGCACTATTTGTGAAAAGAGGACCCTCAACCAAGTAAAGCACTGGGACATGCGGGCAGACAGATGCTTCGCCTGCTCATTTTAGCTGCGGAAGGGGTCCGGGTGCGAAGACAGGGCCTGGTGCAGCACAGGGCTTGCATTTCCTTATTTGCATTGGCGTCATTTTGGAATGCGTACCTGTAAAATGGAGACAGAAAGGAGAGAAAATTGTAAGATTTTTAATTAGAAGTGCTTGCAACGACACAAAATATTCGTACCTGAAACTGAACTGTTAACACGGCCAGGCTTAGGTTATCGGTTACCTGAAAACAAAAAGGATGAGACAACAATACGTTTTCTTTGTTGCTTTGCTGGAGATTACCCATTTCATTCAGCACCGGGGGGATAGAACAGGACAGAAGGCACCAGCTAAAGGAAAACTGCAGAGAAATACAGGATTTCCACTTAGGTCACCTAACTACAAAGAGGAATGAAGGATTCCAAGCATTTTATCACTGGAAATGAATTTGTAGGAAAGTTCAAGATCAGTAGTTTCATGATGAAAAATTGGAAGAAAGAGAAAAGGCTATTGATCATATTCCATGCCTTTAAAGTTTACTGAAACTTATTAGCTAGCCATTTTAATGCATTTGGAAACATACAATTTCAAATACTGTTACTTTAGGGAGCAAACCTAATTATTATTATTTTCACTCCTAGATCTATTCATGGTTTACCTCTTTTACCCGTGTTTTACTGAAGCTGGTGACATTATGGACTTAAGGAAAGAACCAGTCCGGTCTGGGACTAGGAAAGGTACTGAGTAACCATAGTAGGGATAAATGAAAATGCACGAGATTGTTAAGTAATTGTAAGTAATACACTGAAAGCACTGATATAACAGTAGAAAAATCTAGTTGGTGCTTTACTGATTTTTTCTGAGGAAAGTAACTCTTTCTGGTTCTTTCTGGAGGAAATGAAACCTTTCTTCTGCTATCCAAAATAACCTAATTAGAACAAGGAAATCAGACACAATTCTTCCATCATACATGTGGATGAGAAGGCAACCTTCAGCTTTCTCTCGCTTTTCACCTGCTTGTGCCAGGTGAGTGGAGCCATTTGCAGGCTTGCTCAACTACACGGTGTTTTCAGTCAACAAAAAGGTACAGACATGAAATAACAAGTCCATAGATACAAGTAACTGCATTTGATCGCCGTTTCACAGCAAGGCACCAGTCGGTCAAAAAATGAGGCTAAAAAAAACTCACCCCAAACACAATTACGTTCAAAGTATTCTGAAAGGATAAAATCACCATCCAGAATACTTGAAAAAGGCAACAAAATATCTTGTCCTCACACTGAAAGCTATGATTTTTGGCATTTCCCCTTAGAGCAAACCATCTCTATAGGGTGGCCCTCCTCTTCTACCTGTGCTTGCAGGGAACGTATTTGGCTAGAGAAGGCCTTGAAATTCTCAAATGCAAGTACACTTGTACTTGAGAAGTCCAAAGACATTCTTACTTGAGCAAATCCAGCTTCACGCAATTCTTGGTCCAAACAGCATTGCAAGGTAAAAATTTGGACTTTTTGTAATTAACAGAACTATGCTTCAGGGTCAATCTCTCAAGACATGGAGATGTATTCACCCACAGATAGTCACAGAATGGAGCAAGGCAAAGACACCATCAAATTGCACTTTTGTAGTCCCTATTCTTGTCAGTGAGGAACCATGCTATGATACTATACTTCCTTCCTTCAAAACAGCAGGACAACCTTCCACAATGCATGAATTGATACAACGCTTTGTGCTTAGATCAGGCTACCACCTGTCTCCCAAATATTTGACACAGTGAGCATTGAACAGAAGCTTTCCTAGTCTTATTTCTTCAATTCCGAACACTGAAGCATCGCGTGATCAAGAAAACAATGTCTCAATTGTACAACAAAGGTAAAACTTGCATGGCAAACTCTGTTAAACGATGTGATTTTATCTTAAAGTCTTATCTTGTTAAGCATTACCTACTTGCTACAATAAAAATGCAGATATTACCTCTATGCATTTTTCTGTTGATTTTGGCCAGTTTTGAACAGCAGCCTTTTTTAACATTTCGACCTAAGAGTGAAAAAAATCATACATTATCAAGGGAAACAAAAGATGCAGAGTACACACACAAAATGTGTTCGAGTTCACAGACGTTGATTACATTTTTTACCATCTAAGTCCTTGAAGAAGAGAGAGATCTCTGAAACAAAGGATCGCCACGACTGATTTTTACATTCGTTCACACCTCGTTCCTAGCACAGAATGGGAATTGATTCATCATCTTCTATCATCACTAGTAGACACAATATGCCAGATACATTGTGAAGATCTTTACGCTTTGGAAGGTCACACGTTAGCAGGCAACATGACCAGCAAATTTCAGCTGCCTTAATGTAAAACAAACAAACAAACTGTGCTCTTTCCTTGCCTAAGGAAAGGACAAAAGATTACCAAGAGGACAAATAGAGCATCCCTGGGTCCACATGCAAGAGGTACAGAATAAATTGCTTTGAACAGGCAAAGCCATTTAGTCACTCCCTGCCTAATAGACTTAAGTGAGTTGTTGAGCGTGCTTGAATGCTTGGTACAGAGCTAAATACATTATAGGGAGAAGAAAGGTTGACACAGTAGCAAGCACAGAGCAGAGGTGGAATACAAAGGACGGAGGTGGTTGAGTTCTCAACAGCAAAATCTCCCACACGCTCAACGATCCCAGAAATCCCTGTGGCACGGTTCTACAGCCAAGGCAAGTGGTGGTGTCTGTTCTAGCATCCAAAAGGCTTGAGAAGTCACATTACTACTGTTTCTGTAACTTCAATTTGTACACCCAGGCACTTCTACCACAGCTGGAATGAGTAACACTGCACTGGAACCACAGTCACAAGTGAGCAGATAGCTGCAGCTCATTCCAGATTGCTCTTCAACACCACTGCATCAGTTGCACTTAAGCATGCTCACATGCTTACATGACCCAGAAACCTCAGCACATTACTTAGGAGGAGTCTTGCTGATCAGTGTGCTTGTGGATCATTATGGATAAGAATGAGCATCCTACAAAAACTCTTCTGCCTCTTTTGATCCCAGCAAGTATCAACTTCAGGGCAGCTCTCTACTTAGATCTTATTGGGTGCTGCTGTCACTTCTGCTGCGCTCCTGAAGACAAATCTAGACAGACTCCAGCTTCCTTCGACTTAGGCATGCATATAACAACACGCCCCAGCATTCAATCATCCTCACCACAGCTCTGGCTGACATACCTACCTCTCAGATCAGCTCTGGTAAAGGAGAAAACTGGGCAACTTGCTCTACTACTTTTGAAGAACAGCTTCTACGTGTTTCTCCACACTCATGTGCACACATAGAATGATTCCTATGAACTTTCTAGAATGCACGAAGCATGAGAAGTCCGCTGCTTTTGATGACTGGACACTTATTTGGCTTTCCTTATCTCATACTCATTCAGTACATCTTGTCTAAAAAATAAACACCACGGAACAATATGGTAGGTCTCAGACCTTTACAACATCAAAGATCAAATCTGAAGAGGTAACCAAGAATTCTAAGAGTTACATTCTTCAGTTTACAAATCCTACTAAACCCTTTACCTCGCAAAGTCAGAATGGCATCTACATGTATGTTCCGTGGACAAAGAAACCCATTTTAAGGTTTAAACCACTCTGAAACTGCATGCTTTGAAATACTACGAAGTGGAAAATGAGTGCCATAAAGTAATGCAGTTATTAAATTATGCAGTATCAGCACCAAAGAAAAAAATTGAGACTGACTGATGGTCAGGAGAGCTACCGTCACCTGTCTCATGCTCTGATCAGACCTTCCCATTTACTCCAGTTCTGTTCCATACTCCCCTCATTCCACAAGCGTAAAGACGCTTTCCACTAATATTTTCTTCACTACTTGGGCACTGTGCAACTTTTACAATGTCAGATAGTTATCTACTGGAAAAAATGTAACAAGAACCTCTTTTCAAGGCTGCAGATGGGGAGTGGGTTTCAGAACACAGATGAAGGTTGAGAACTCTGCACAGTGTGCAACAGGCAGCAAAGAAAAAAAACACCATGCAAAGCAAGCAAAGACATTCGGCAGTTCTAAATTCTTCCCTAAATTTGTTGTCTTTTCCTCCCCAGTTGCCAAGCTCTGTTTGTTTCCTCTAATTAAAATCAACAAACAATCAGAGAATGAGCACTTTTTTTTTTTCTTTTAAGGTACAAGCAGGAAGCACAAGAGAAGAAAGGAAACCGACGTCTTAGAAAAATATACTGTACCTTCTACAGCAAAGGCACTGAGGCACAAAAGAAAGACAAACAGAAAGCCACAGAGCGCCAGGAGCTTCATCCTCCCAACAAGTCAGGAGGCGTCTTCTAGGAGGCTGAGGAGCGTTCTGGTCTGCCTCCAGCATAACTTCACGTTTTTATAACGTTGATCAGACCTGTCTTGAGAATGGGTGGAGATTTGGCCTTTGTATTGCACTTTAGGGTATGGAAACAAACAGCTCTTCCTCCTGCGAGAAACAATTTACTCATAAATCAGGCAGCAGTTAGCTGCTTTAGCAAAAGCACTACCAGTTAAAAGAGAGCTCCTGGCTTTGAGTATCAGAGCACAGAGGGATGCTCTGATGCAGAGTGCTTGTCCTGTGGCTCACAGCAGCTCCTCGGTGAAAGTCTGGGCTCCTTTGGATGCTTGGAAGGACAGAGCACAGCTGAAATGAAGGGAGCTGAAACTGAAAAGCCACACCAAACCTGGAGGGACTAAATCAAAGCAACTCCAATGCGGTGTCAACATAATTAACAAGACAGATGGCTACGCAGCATATTTCTGAGTTTATCATTAACTTCTTGGTATCTAATATACTCGGTTAATTAAGTCTCTTACACAGATTCCAGTTAACGATTAAGATTAGTAAGTCCATCAAATTCAACAAAGTATCAAAGTTCAGAGAACGCATGTTTAAAAAGCCTTTTGAGAAAGGATCAGCTGCAGTCGAGTCTCTTAAATAAGGCTGTTTAGGTCTGACAGCACCTTGTTCTCACAGCTTATTCTGAAATGACTTAGACCTGCTGTGAGCTGCGCAGCCTCCTGGACTACACCCACAAGCTGCCTGGACATGGAACTGCAGCAGGACATAAAGGTGCACTCTGATGCACCTGCACATTCATCCCTCTTCTCTCAACCCTGAACTTCAAGAAGTTTCATATTCCAGATTCTGAATTAATGTTGCTTCTTGTGCTGGATCAATAGCTTTCCAAATCAGGGTCAGTCCTTTAGTTTATCAGCTTTAGCCCCCAAAGCTTTTCTCTACCTTTGTACCTTACAATATCCAAGTATTGTGAGGGTTGCTAATTTGTCCATCTTTTCTACTAAGGCTGACATTACCAAGCCTTTCAGATAAAAATCTGAAACAGCATTTGCTACACAAAGCATTCTCTTCAAAGTGCTTTACAAACAGCTCTTCTTAACCACGGGCACATCTCAATCACTCACGTGACTAAGACTCTCAAAGTACTTTTAGAGTACAGTCAGTGACACAGAAATATGAATGGGACAACAGAACTTTGATCTATGTTTATGATTTTTGGCTCATAAATGGTTTAAACATATGGATGAAAGCCTTGATCTCGCACTTTAAGAGCCAACAACACTTCTGCATGTTAGTATAGAATGGATCCTTTAATTTGCATCACTACGTACGCTTCTACTCGAACTCAGAGGAACAGACAAAAACCGTACACTGAACACGATTGAAAGATTTTTCCAAAAGGTCTATTACTTTGTGTTGTTGTGGAGAAAAAGAACAAAGTTACTTTATTAGGAAAAAGTTAGTTCTGTGACTGAGCATAACTATTTATAAGTAGTAACCACGTGAACAAGACATTTCAGCAGTAACCCAGAAAACAGCTACTGTTCGTAATCGAAATACGTAAACTCTCTAATGACAAATAATTGAAAGTCTTAGATAAAAATTGTTACCTATCCTGAACATTCTAAAACCTTTTACTCCCCAAAGCAATTTTAAATTCACCAGCAACGTGGTTATTTCTGAAACACACGCTCAAGATCTTCTCACGCTTCTCTGTTAACAAAAAACTCTCATTTTTCTTTCCCATAGAGATGACGGCATTTTGGCTCTGCCTTTTAAAACTGCCTCACCCAACTGGCTTTCTTCCTTAAACATAAAGTATAAATAAAAAAACCCACCTCATAAAAGGCACATATTAACTCAAACCTAGTAAGACTTTATACCCCAAGAATCTCATGTCTATAGCACTGAATAACACCATCGCCTCTTCCTTCAGTGTGCACAATAAGAAATAAAAGTTGAATACAGAAGGGAAAAGTACCTGGGTAATAAAGGATATGTATTGTATAAGAGAACCTCATCACATTATGGCTGTTGACATTCCCAGCTACGTTCATCTAAGTGAGCTGGAAGGGCACTGGAATGTTAATTGCAACGCAGCTGCTCCCAACACCCACCACAAGAAAAGGAATCATTTTTCCTAAATATTTACAAAACAAGATTGGCAACAGGAGTGCTTAAAAATAATTGTTCTCCTAAATACAGATGACTAGATTGTAATTTTACCACCCACTGCAAGCGAGATAAATGCATTGCTTGGACACCTCACTTGCTCTCTGCTTGAAAGAAGCAGGTTGCTACTAGGTCTCCTCTGTTAAGCAATCCAAGCCTTCCAGCTGCTGTGATGGGAAGTAGGATAATAGGCATGTTTGCCTCATCTCTGAATGCTCAAATACACTGCTGGGAGGAAACAGTGCAGATAGCAGCAAGTTGTGATGTCTGCTTCCAGCCTGCTTTTCTGTTTCTCATTCTGAGTTTGGAGAAGCCAAACAAACCACTTCGTTAAAAGCCATCAAACCAAGATAGAACAAAAGACCTGGCCAGGTGAGTGTGAAGTACTGCCCATAAACACTCAGCTCTGCTCGCTACAAAGAGAAGCTGCCACCATCTCTGCAACTTTGGTTAACGCAAAAACAAATAGGAGGATGCTGCCTGGAACGTGGTTTTGGTCCTCCCCTCAAACATAGAGCATCTCTGCTCCAGAGCGCAGCAGAACAGTTGACTTGTGTATTTCCTCCAGCATCTCTCTCTTTTCTCATCTATTCCAGTGAAAAACACATGGTGTACTGCAAGGCAAATTATCCTCAGCCTTTTAGTTTTTGATTTATAGTCTTAGCTTCACACCTTGGCCACTGCTGACGCCTGTGTCCC
Organism: Tragopan temminckii; assembly: GCA_028571105.1. NCBI lineage: Eukaryota > Metazoa > Chordata > Aves > Galliformes > Phasianidae > Tragopan > Tragopan temminckii. The sequence goes on from JAOWBP010003659.1 coordinate 78,172, forward strand.
CTATTCGGACAGCACATCTGTATCAGCAATTATGCTCATTTAGATTAGCTTTTTAAGTGTCTCCTCACTTGGAGACTGGAGACTCACTTGGACAGTCTCCCAGCCTCTTTGCACAATTCCAATCATTCTTCCCCTTCCTTTTTGGTACTAACAGGCCCTGTGTTTGTTCTGTACATGTGAAAGATGCCCATGTACTTCAGAGTGACAAGACTGGAAGGACAAAAAATAAAAAACCTGTTTTGTACAAAAGAAAGTTGGTATCTATTAAATAATTTGTTAATCTCTTGCTTTTTCAAAGGAGCCTCTGGTATGATGCCTACAGCATCACTACACGATGCCTATAGGACACTACAGCTATGGCAAGAATTGAGCCTGTAATTAAAGCAGCATCTCATCACAGACTGAGACTACAATGAACTATACCACATCCTCATGTACTACGGAAGACATCCATTTAAAGGCCTTCAAGTAATTTAAAATCATAATTTAAAGCGGCAGATCTTAATGTGTTAATCTCGTTTCTTATTTGTACACATTAGTTTCCTAAGGAGAGGTTAATCATAATGGGTTGGGTATAACGATAACCATCATATCAGTTTTCACAAAATAAGGCTTTTGCCTACAGCCCACTATGACTATTGGCGCAAACACTTCCAGAATTTATAGAGCTCAGTACATGCTTACTTACCTTTCAGCAGCTGTGATACTGGTATACCAAATTTACATAATGAAGTAGCAGCAAAATACGTTATTCCTTCATGATTTTTGCAAGATTTCCCTGCTTTTAACCCCTCCACATTCAGTTTCCCCCATTCACCTGGTACTCAAAGATCTCTTGCTGTTGCAGTACGATGAGTTACTCTGTCTGTTAGTAGCTCTGCTCTTCGTTCCTCTCTCCATTGCCAACGTCCTATGCAGGTGATTGTTATCCATTACTCTACGAGGATAAATGCCTGCCTTCATCACAGGGGTTTATTTTAGTTCCTTGCAATATTTTTCCCAGCTGTTCCCTCTCAAACGATGAAATAGTGGTAGCAAGAGTGATCTTAACCTAGCTGGCACTTTTCTTCACAGCCTTATGCCCATGAGCATGCTGCCTTTCCCCACAGTGTTTCAAGTAGTTCTACTTTACACCACAATTTAAGTCAACAGTTGCACCGTATTTGCACTTCAAATTTTGAAATGGACTCATTTTGGGAGAGGAATAATGCACTTAAATAACCCTTCCACATAGTATTTAAGGAAGGATTGGATTTTTATTTCAGCACTCAGTCGCAATCGCCTTCATCACTGTAAGGTAGAGATGTGCTCTTGCAACACAGGAAACTGAGTACATCAGTCTGTGGCAGTTCTCAGTAAGGACGGCTGTTCAGACATGCGTCCCTACGCTGGAACTCCAGCTGCTACAGAGCCAAAAAACCAACCAGCAGGAGGTCCCCAGATTAGTCATTAACCCACCACTTGCCAGCCTCACTCCAGCAGTGAAGAATAGCCAATGGCAGCAGAAGTGACACACTCTAGAAACGTAATTCTCTCACCCACACATTCTCCCACTGTGTCTCAGAGTGCTGACCATAAGATCTAAGGATCTCTCCTTTCAGATTCTACCTTCAGAGATAGACGAATGGGAAGAGGTTCAGAAAGACAAGATTGCTAATTGCTCCATTCCTCACTTTTAATGCTGTTTGGTTTGTTTTTGTAGACACCCATATTAAACTTCTGAACAATTATTTACCTCTATTGTAAAGCAGCATTCTCAAGAATGAAGTTGGAACTAAAAAATGGTGTTTTTCTTTTTATTTGTTAATTTTTGTTTAAAAAAAAATCAACAGAACGTAAATCCAACCTTTTAACAAGTTGTGTTGCCACTTCTTACTAGCAGGCTTACAAAAAATAATTGTTGGAAACTGTTTTTAATTACCAGCCTCGTGATGAGAAAATAGCATGACAACACTGTCATCCTGGATTTGGTCAACAAGGAATTTGCCAGGGACTGGAGAGAAACAGAGCTTCTGAGCACTAACAGAAAAAAAACAACAGCATTAAATAGTTAACTGGAAAATCTTTAAGACTAAGTGTAATAATCACAAAATATCCTAAATACACAGTATACAAATTAGATGGGGGTCTAGGTATCTACAGAGGTACTATATTTCTTCCAAGTCACTAACTCATCACCACTGCACTGGTGAGGTAGCAGAGACACAATGACTTATTTGTATCAAAGCAACCGCTTTCATGCTATAGCAGATGCACCATTCATTTATTAAGCACAAACCCAAAATCGCCGTACCATCCCACAAAGACCAAACAAGTTGCTATGAATCTACCATCAATAACACCTCATTCCTTCTTTGTGGTGACTGCCTGCCCAGGGATGAAGATGTTCGCTTTTTCCTCCTAAGCAGTACAACAAATCCTCTTCTAAGGAGAAAGACAACACAAGAAAGCTGAAAACAACAACACATACCTGCAAAACCAAGCAAAAATAACTACATTTCTTAAAACAATACATCCATTCAGGAGTTTAGAACTTGTCAGAGCAAGATTTTTCTTCGCCCAGGACAATTTAAGAAAACAGAACTCCAGATATGGTGGCAAATTATACATTAGTGCCCAGGGCAAAGAGAAATGCAAGCTCAGGTGCAATGCAAAAATCTCACCTTCTAACCATCGATGTCACTTGCCTACGTGGATTCTGTCAAAATTTGGGCTCTCAATAGAAGTTTCAGCCAAGCTTCTCTGCCCCATCAAACTTCAAACTAAAAGCAAAATGATTGTTCATGAAGTCTATTTTTTTCTTCCTTCCCAGTCACAAATACAATTGAAGTGACCATAAATGCTTGGAGAGAGAGACTGGGCTCATTACACTGAAACAGCACCCAGTGAACATAAGCATGTGGTTTTAGCAAGCTGACACGAGTAGCTGAAACTACACCGAATGATGAAACAAACAACTGTCTGTGTAGGAGATGACAGGAGGAAGAGAAGCTGAAATTCATATTGTTACAGAAATGCACACGGCCTCAGCTTGTGCTTCCAAACAGCTTTGTTCAAAATCTGGACTTCATACTACCAAAACAAGAAAAAAAAAACGCTTACTTGCATTGCATTAAACCATCAGCATACACACTGTACAGAAGAACCAGGAATACGCCACAATGGTTGAGCAACATCACAAACACCCATTTAGAAGGGCAAACTCTCCCTGCCACCCCTGAAACCAGCTCCTGTCAGATCAGCAGACAAGCTTTATTTATGTTCGAAACTGATCAATATGCAACATCTTTCTGGAAACCCCAGAGGCTGACAGCTGCACAGTACTTTCTGCTCTGGAGGCTTGCCAGCTGATTAAATGCCCTACCTATTCAGGAAGGAGAAGAAGATGTCTGCCCAGACATTTGTCATTGTACCACTTCATTTCCTCACACTAAGTCTTCGGGAATTAAGCATTGAGCAATCTAACCAATCTAACTCTGTACAAAAGACCCGGTCAACGGTCCTGCATTCTTCCATTATTTTTCTGAAAGAGGACAAGGAAAAGGGACTCCTCAAACAGCAGCAGCTATGAATGAGAGAAGAAGAATCTCATACCGTTACTGGAAGGATAGATGGTCCTCCCCATGTAGGTGCTCATGCTTCTCCCTCACTCTGGGGAAAAGGAGTGGGGCACAGTGGGGACAGAACTGCCTCCATAACCAGAAAGTCGCACAGCTCCTCTCGCTGCCCTATCAAGGAACTGCAAGCTTTGGCATATCAGCTGTCAAAAGTTTCCTGAATTACATCCTGCTTAAACTAGATGAACAGAACACAAGAAAAATCATTTCTTTTGCACGTACAACGCTTAGCACTGCATTCAATCTAAGCTCTTCTGGACAGAATTCATTCCCATGAGTATTCTGCCATCGTGGATCTGAATTGTTGTGATTTCTTTTCTCCCCTCCAAATGATGTCTCCACATCAAAGGCAGGCTAGCCTCCCCATTGAAACATAGCAACAGACCGCTCAGGTACCGTCACACATAGCAGAAATAAGGACAGGATCAACTACAACCAGTTTAGCAATAAAGCCGACGTCATGTACACATACATTAAGAGTAATGCAACAAGCAAAAATATCAGTCATGTTGCTCTTGAAGCAATTCTTTTCACCTTGAATTACCCCTGATTGACCAATCCGGAAGCATGGCATACATCTCTATCCAGCTTTGTTGGCTGGAGTTACTAATGTGATTGAGAATCTATGGTTCGATGGCTGCAAGAGGTTCCATTTGGCTGCCTGCACAAGCTAACAATACCCTTTAGTCTTCTCCTCCCTACCCCATCCTCTTTCCTTCCTTGTAGTTCATGGGCACAAATACAGTCCAAATTAAAGAGTTTTCAGCAGAACTGCTTCAGTTAAGTAAAGAATCAGACCCATAAGCATCACTACGTATGAGTAAATAGGCTTTTACATTTTTAGCCTGAGAAAAGCTGTAACTTCGCTATCCTGTCCAACTTCCTGCATAAGCCACACTGAAACAAGCCAACTGTTCACAGTACACATCGCAATTCAGCATAGGATCTAACACTTGACTTAAGACTTCAAGAAACAAAGCTAACCAGAATCTCCATTAGACTGAAGGGAGTTTTGAACTGTCTCCCCTTGCACTGCGCTCCTGGGTTCTACACTGTTTTAATCACGATTTAAATAAGGCCCTATTTCTGGTTAACAAAACCTGTAATTCCTTCCTTGCTGCTATGCTTACACACAAACTCCTATTCCTCCTGTACTTAGCAGCAGTTAAGCTGCTGCTTAAACTTCTCGCTAAACTACACTCTTAAATCTCACTCAAAGGCATGACAACTGTTCCTTCCTTAAATACAAGTTTACTCACTCAAAACAGAGGAAACTAAGCAAGGTTTTGATCCTGCCTGCTTTTCTAACTCATTTCTCCCACTCCTCGTAAGTTTAAAGATAATTGAAGTGCCCTACAAAATTCTTTCTTTACTGAAAGTCAATCATAGAATTCAATTATGTATAACCCTCTTCAATCTAACAAAAAGAATCAGAAGATGTGAAAAAGAACTTCTTACAGCCTCATAACTGTAAAAAAAAAAAAAAAAAAAAAACAACAGTCAACAAAAGTAGCCAAAAGAGAAGACAAAGTAAAACCAGCAAGATGTTAAGTAACATTCCTCGTTCATAAAACAACAGAACCAGTTTTACTCCTTGATCAGTCTTGAATTTTTAAGTGTTTATAGCCTCCTGGTAACAACTATTTGAGCTTCCTGTTTTTCTGAGTTGAATGAAATTGGGTATTAAAAACTAACTGCAGTATTGATTAGCTTTTACAGGACTGAATTTCAGGATATAAAGCACCTACTGTCCTTTTAAAAGTACTCAACATTTAGGAGACTTAAATAATAGCCCTTCCACAGCTGTGTTTGCTCTCAAAACTACAAGACATACTTAACAGATCTTAATACCTTTACTTTATGAGAAACTCCTAACTTTTAAAAACCTAAGGAAACAAAGTAAACTACTTCCATTAACAGCAGTCTAATAAATTTTATCAATACAATTCAACAATCTTCTTAGTTCAATACAATGTTCAAGTTTTGAGTTCACATTCGCTGGAGCAGGATAGAAAATCAGCATGACAAACTCCCGGATTGATGCTGCTCCTAGAAAAACGAGCACCGGGTTCTCATGCCTATTAAACCACAGCATTAAGTTTTTATCTTTCCTCAAATCAGCACTGCGTTAAGATATATCTTGATTGTTAGATGGCATTCACATGTAAAATAACTTTTTCTCCCATTTTTTGGGGGGGGGGGTCACACAGCCAGCCCTAAAAGGATATTTTCCTGATGATGGAACTTCACCTACAGGAGTTGTATCTTTCCAGAAGACCCAATACAAATGAGTGTTCACGCTTCCTGAAACACCCTTTGGTTGTTAGCTTTTTTCTTAAAAGGTTATTAGACCTTCCCATTAGAGTGCTGTCTTCTATACCTTATTATTCCAAAGCACCCAGGGATCCCCATCGCGGTTCAGTCAGCCTCTAAACCTTCGCTCCCAGAAAAACAAAACCAGTAGTTTGGTCCAAGTTTTCTTTCATTACAGGCACGTTTACCTAAATTTCTTAACAGGGCAGCCCACTGCAGATTAGAACTTTATGACAAGCATATCACAGAATCCTAGAATGGCCTGGGTTGAAAAGGACCACAATGACCATCTAGTTCCAACCCCCCTGCTATGTGCAGGGTCACCAACCAGCAGACCAGGCTGCCCAGAGCCACATCCAGCCTG
>JAOWBP010003659.1:95264-106103 GCA_028571105.1 Tragopan temminckii
AACACACTATACCCGCATTGTTTGGAACATTTAACAACTATTACAGTTTTGCAAGAAAGAATTAATCACATAATTCAATAATAATGTTTCTAAAACATGCCGCTAACTTCTTCAAACCAACTGCTCTTTTTAATACCAAATGCAGAAACAACATTCCATTCCCAGACAGATAAGCGTGACTCATAAGCACAAAATACAACATCGTGTACGTAAATCGGAGGTATGTGTGTTTCCAGCCTTGACCCAAGCAGAGCGTGTTGAGGACGCTCTAGCCCTTCCAGAACTGAACCTTCCCTTTGCCAGCTTCATTGGCAGCTTCTTTCCAGCCTCAGTCCAACTGGAGCTTTAAACTTTTTCCGGACTCAGCCCTATCCCTCAAACTATTCTTATCACCAGCCCTTGGAAAGCTTCTGCAGCACTTGCCTAGAGTATGGGTTTCCCCAGGGATTTTCCATTTGTAGCCCTTGGTTTCCTTTGAGCAGCTCCATGCCAGCTGAAGCTGTGGCTTTTTTAATATTTTTTTTTCTCTCCATCCCTAACCATAAGCCTTATGCTGAACCAAAGGTCAGTGATACCGTATAGCCCAGAGCCTTAACGCTCTTGGGAGAAAATTTCTTTTGGCAGCCCTATTTCTCTTTGCCAGGCTTTTTTCCAGCTCCATCCCTGCTGCATTTCAGGCTTTCACTTTCATGCTAATCCTAACTTTACGTTGAGCTATAAGCCAGGCACTATTGAGAAACACAGTGTTCTTCAGAGGAGAATTCTTCTGGCAGCCTTAAGTTTGCTTTGGCAGACCCTCTCCAGCCCCACTCCAGCTACTGCTCTGTAGTTTCTTCCAGCCTCAACACTACATATGGGCATGGTTCTTCACAGCCAAGTAAAACAGACTGTGAGGGCCTTGAGCCAGGATCAAAGACAAATATAACGAGAAAAAAAAAAAAAAAAAGCAGTTGAATACAGAATGAAGTACAGAAATAGAATGAGAGTTCCAGATAAACTTTTGAGAATTGTGAGATAAGCCTTTCTATACCTCGGAGCTTCCTTGGTTAAACCATAAGAAAGGGAATATAGTGAACTGCTAGTTTGCAAAATGAAAGTCAGATGAGAGAGATCAGGTGTGGGAGAGGTTTGAAAATGCACTGGCACGTGGGATCTTAAAGAAGAATTTGAATGAGAAGAACGAAGCACAGGAACACACGACAGAGGTGTGTAAATTGCATGTGTGACTGCCAGACCTAGTAGGGTTCAAGGTCTGAGTGTTACTTACTCTGAAGATTGTTGACTTTCTTTTGGAGTAAATGGAAATTCAGAGCTTTGAAGTCTGTAGCCCCAAGGTCTCCTAAAACAGAATAAAGAAAAGCCAGTTTCAGTCCACAAATGTTGTTGTTTATAATAGAGGCTGGTAGTATTTATTTCAGAGTTTATAATACTCTATAATCGTTGGGTAATAAAGGATTCATTGTAATAATTAATATTTAAATGTATAATTCAGTTATTAATAGTAAAATAGTAATAATTTATGCAGGGAATCAAATTTATCTCTCACTACAGCATGTAATCATGTAAAAAAATCTCTGGGGAAATTCAAATAAGATCCTCAATCCGGCTCTGTCCCAAGCTGTTTCTTTAATAGATAGTTTTGCCAGAAGCAACTGAAATCCACAAAGGACCCACACTGCAGCAAATTCAGCTGTTGAGACTGTATCATAGAAACTGACCTGCTAGCAGATACTAGCAGGTGGTCAACAAATTTAAATGCTTTAGCTAGCAAAATCAGTGATTGCACATGAGTGGGAAAACAGTGGCCTCTTATGTAAGTGAGTCTCAAACCATCTAAGAGGTTTTGAGTCAAAACTAGGAGGTTGCATCCTCTCTGTTGGTGCCACTGCAACATGCCTTTCTTTCAGATAGGAAAGCAATAGCTTCAGTCACTGTGCAGCCTTGTATTACTGCAGAGCTTAGAAGCAGCTAGCTGAGCTTTTGCAGTAGTTCAAGCTCACACTGACAAAAATGTGGAATAACAGCGTGACAGCAAAGCTCATTGGTGAGCTGGCAGCCAAATGCATGCATAAAAATCGCTTTTTAACACTGATGCGCTGTTCTTCGTAGCACTGTGTTCAAATGCACTGTTTCCCCAACACCTGGAGCAGAATCCAGTGGTTTTTTTTAGCATCTTCATTAATAACCTGGACGAGGGGACAGTGTACCCTCAGAAGGTAGATGCAGATGACAGAAATCCATTGGTTGTGCTGCCATTTAGAGGCATCTTGACAGGCTGGAGGACTGGGTAAATGGGAATGTCATGAAATTCAAGAAAGCAAAATGTGAATTCCTGCCCCTGGAGAGGAATAGCCCCAGCCACCAGCACCAAGGGGGCAGAGCAGCTGGAGAGCAGCTTTGCAGAGAGGGCCCTGGGCTGAACATTAGCTAGTAATGTGCCCTTGCTACAAAGGAGGCTAAAGATAATCTAGGCTGCATTAGGTAGGGTGTTGCTTACAGGTCAAGTAAGGCTCCGTGAGTCTATGAAATATCAACATTATGATTCCTGAAAGACCCACTTTTGTTTTTTTCAGAAATAATATGCATCAATAAGACATGTTTGGAAAATATGAAACGTTTTCCCCATATGGTGTATATATATATATATATATCAAAAGTGACATTTCCAAAGAAAGAGAAATATAAAAGAAAAAAACAGAAAGGTAATGTTCTTTGAAAACAGATGAACAGTTCCTCAGAAATCAAAAGGATAAACAGGAAGAGTTGTATTGACATAAAATTCTCCTGTGATTTTAATTTCAGTAGTCTGTGTTTTCACCTACAGCAGGTTTTGCATTTGCTGGATATCTTCTAATTACCTATGCTGGAACAAGTTTGATATTAGAAGGTTAAACTGTGCAGGAGAAGAAGACTCCACTGTGTAGAGACTTTGGGGATCCCAAAGGGATGTGCGAGGTCAGCAGGGCAGGGTGCAGGTGCTGCCTTCCAGGCAAGAGCCGAGTGAGAGATTGGCCCTTTTGCTGCTTCCCCAGCCTTATGGGCCCCCTGGAGTGACATGTCCTGTCAAGGGCTGCTGCCAGGGCATAAGGGGTGATGGTGAGCAGCTGCAGTGCTCTAGGGCAAAGCTGGTCTGACTGCCTGCGCTCCCAAAGAGACTAACGCTCCCCTCCTCAAGTCTTGTATGAGAAACCAAAGAATAAAGTCAGCTGTACTTACAGGTAAATGATTTATGAAGGGATTTCATGTCTTGCCATAGGAACGAGGATCACCATTAATGTAAGCATCTTCCAGGAAATACCATGTGAGGTATTTTCAGCTGGGCGCTCTGCTTTGCCAGTCACCTGAAAGAAGAGAGTAAAACACTTAGCCCAGTGCAGTCCTGAAAAGCCACGTGAGCTGCAACGAGCCCATTGCTCTGCTAAAAACTATGGCCATTGTGAATTTTGAAACTTAAGCTTCTGACACAACAGATCTGGCACCCTTCTGCAGAAAATGACATCTCGATCAGTTGTTCACATGACTGTGTTTCTTGCCAGAAAATAAATAAATCTGTGGTTAGCAGAATTTCTCCTTAGGGTAAACCTTGCCATTGAAGCTTTTCAAATTAGAAGAAAACCATTTTGACTTTCTGGCAGTGCTGACTCTAGCATTCCAGGTCTCTCTCCTAGCAGACCACAGGGGACTTCTGGACTCAATTTGTTCCTGCTATTTACAGGACAAACTCACATTTATTAGGCGCCTAATGTAAGTATTTAACGTTAGATATCATGGAATGGTGCAAGTGTAAAGGGAATTTGGAGAGCCAGTTTGATATGAAATCATGTATTTTTCATTAATTATATGTTTGACATCTGATACGGAAAAATGAGGGCGACAGCATTCATTTCTACTTCTGAATTTAATGACTGTTAAAATATGTGAAGGTTTATAAACTTGAATGTCAAATCTCGAGTTCAGTAAATTGCTTAAGCTCATGGGTAACTACAGTACTAGTTGAAACAGCCCCCTAATGTTTTGAATTTAAAGCATGCACTCAGACGGTTGCTTTAGTTGCTCAGGAGCCGTGCTTTGGTTACTCAAGTGCTCAAAGAGAGATGAAGACGAGTGCTTGGGTGAGCAAGGACCTGACACTGGATGAACAAGGTCCTGCTCTAAATGAATAGAGACACGGAACATTTTGTTCACTGAAGATTCTGTTTGAATAAATTGTACGCAAAAGAACATTTATTTTTCTTGATGTGTTTTGGAGTCTGTAGTACGAATTATTTATTTACATCAAATAATAAGAGAAGGTAGAGCAGTTTCAAAATTTTTCAGCAGAGAGGTGAAATCTGCACTGATGGCACGAGGCCACTCAACCTCCAAGAAACTGCTATTCATTTTCCTTAAATAGAATAAATAATCATTTTCTTAAATGCTTCTGAGCTCTGTACTGCAGCAAAAAATGACTTGGGGCTTTTACTAAAACTGCTGCTTGTGCTTTCCAATTACTTTTAACATGCAGGGCGCTGTTCTTTGGCAACTTCTTGAAAAAAAACCCACCTCTTTGAAATTCAGTAAGCTTTGATTTAAAGTGATTGGTTTCCACCTGGATGGAGTGAAATTTTCTTCTTGGGAAGTTTATTAGTACATTAAGAGATGCAAATTAATTCATAATTCTTTCAGCTCGTTCTCTTGGGAACAATTATACGAGGAAATTATTAATGTACAAGAAAACAACGGTTAAAAATCTCAAAGGGCAACATGGGTGTGGAATATATGAAAACATTTAGACCTAGCTAATAGCGGAACTTGGTTGTAATAATAACAGTTCATAAAGCAATTTACATTTATCTCTATTTGCAATCTGATATCAGCCACGTTGTGCACACGAGGAGTCAAATACCAGCAAAGGCCCCGATGTCACTGAAGTGCTAACGAAATGCAGTGTGAGAAGCTGAATGCACGCTTCCAGGGTTTCTAGGATCACAGCCAAACGTAAGGCTCCGATCAATCCACACTTTCAGTGTCTCTGATGTATACCAACCATTCCATGATGACTGCATTCAGAACTATCACCTCAACGTAAGTCTCTGCGCTCTGATAAATAAGCCAAATATTTTCATCTGGATAATGAACACCTCTTGGGACGAAGTTAATATTTGATGAAAACACAGCACGCAGATTTGCTTTTCAGGCCTTATTTTTTCCTCCTTTTAGTTAAGGTGTTAGCTCAGCTACTTCCCTTTCTATTTTCCTTTTCATAATTTATCCTACATGCTTTTAATGTTATGTATCTGGTGAAAATTTCAATTTTTACCATCAGAGTCATAGCACAGGATCTTACTGGGGAACTGGTAACCACTTGCATTTCTGCTGCTAGCACTCCCTGACATCCGGATAGCAGTGTGAAAGACTGAGGGATGTGCATGTTCTCACAACACCGTAAAACAAGCATCATTACAGAGGGAATTTTGTCCCTAACATGGACATTAGACTGTCTTGAAGAAGTCAATCTTTCAAACTTTAAGTGTAATATACATCAGTCAGGCTGCTGTTGTTGAACAATGCCAATCTCTGTGAGGTCTTCACACGGAAAGACTGGGCGTAGCCTGAACACTGGGGCAAGATGGTAAACAGGGGTGACACCTGAAGTGAAAGCAAGGCTATGGACACGCAGCTGTAAAATCACTTGTCTTAGACAGAAGACTCATGCCTATCTCTACAAACTCTAGGGAGCTCCATTCACAAATCCTTACATTTGAAAAAATAAGATGTTATCAGAATTGAGTAAGAATTAAAATAAGAACAATTTAATATTATGAATTGACAAAGATAAATCCTCGAGAAGAAAAGCAGACACATATTAGGGTCACTGTACACACAAGTCATCAGACAATATTTCTTGTGCTATTTTCTCGTGACAGCACCAGCCATGGCTTTTGGATAATGGTTATAAAGGTAAAGTGAAGTCGCTTACATGTGAAAAACTACTACTGAAAGTGTTGCTCACATTGCCATTTTCCTGTGCCTGCAGCTGCCCGATGGGATTGCTGTTCCCTTCTGCTAAGCTGGGGCAGGTGGCAGCTGCCAGGGGAGCAGCTCTGACTCAGTAAAGGCTGCTGAGAGAAACCGTGGATGACTCCCTGGCTAATGCCATCGTTGTGTGTATTTAAAAGAGCATATGGACTTATTGGAAAAAAAGGAGGGCACACTTCATGCATAATTACGTTATTTAACATTCCTGTGTCTACTTCCCCTAGGCTCTTTTAGCTAGCTTGTTCTCTGCCGATTCCTCCTGGAGACCTACAGCCCCACAAACTGGCAGAGAAATAAATGCCAAGGATTTGGAAGACCATTTCTGAGAGAGAATACTGACAAGGGGCCATTACAGTTAAATCTTCAAATGCGGTTTTAAAGAAATGAAAATACATGCACAAGGTCCGTCTGTCTGTTAGTCTGTCTATCTATCTATTTAGCTAAGGACAGGAGAATAACAGTCATTTTTCATGTCCTTCTTATTTTTCCCCTTTCAAAAGCAAACAAACAAAATCAAAACAACTTCAAAGGAAGGGCAGGCTATATGGGGAGATCTGTGAGGTGCTGTGGGCATCAAACAGTGAGGCCAGAGCAGGCTTTCTGTAACCAGATTTTTACTCTGAAGTGCACTATCTTAAAGGATCAGTGCAAAGCCCTAGAGAAAATTCAAGTTAAATACAATCATTGTTCTGGAGAAATGACTATAGTGGCTATTCTAGTTAATCGTGGTCATTTCTATACATGCAGACAGCAGACAGAGAAGTGACAGTCCTTCACAAGGAGTTTCCTCCATATAGACAAGCAAAGAGGCTTGGGTTAATGTAAGAACTTGGCATGGTGAAGATAAGAGATGAGAGCTCCTCTAGAAATCGGGCTTGCTCTGGGTTTGGTTGCTGTATTTTGGGAACACGGCCCTTAGCACTGCAGTCTTTCAGAGAGAAGCTTCTGATTACTACCAAAGTAGAATTTGTGGTAAAGGTGCTTGAAATGGAGACAGTGAAGCAAATCACTTTGCAAATGCAGAGCTGCCTCATTGACCCAGTGAATACAATTAGGCTGCCGATGTGTTCCCATCTCTGTGACCAAAGATTGCTCATCTAATAGAGGTGACATACCTCAGCTGGTGCAGCTTTCTTCCCAGTAACCAGGAAGCAAATGAACTGGAATGTTGATTCTCAGCTTGAAAAATAATCTTTGAAATGGATATTGTTTCACCTGTGATCACAAATGAGAATAAGTGGTGAGCAAGTGCCATGAAAACACACAGGTTGGGTTTTAAAGATATTTATAGGAAGTCTCGCTTATGGCGATGGAGAACAGTTATAATCTGTTATACTTAATTTACTACTACATAAGTAAAAATGTGCTAAGAGCAGCATACTTGTTAAATTAAAGCTCGCTTAATGATTACACAGCAGCTGGGAATAACATCCAGTCAAAGAGTAAGCAATAAATAGATTTTTCTTCAGAATTCTTCATAATGGGAAAACAAGATGACAGAAGCCCTTTACATTTCTGCTGGTTATGAAAAGAAACAAAACATCAGAAAGGAGACTAGGACGGATTTCTTTTAAATGTTAATTTGTGGTGGATATTGGAGTGCTTATCCCTGCTGGTACAACTACCGTGAGAAGGCTGCTGATTGTGCACCCCGTCACAGCAGGCTGAGCTGAAGTCAGTAATAGCATCATTCAGACTGAACAGGCTGGAAAAGATTGAATAAAATACTGGTCTGGATACTACTTAATATATTTGTTGTTTCTGTTCTCATCACCACAGTATCTGAAAATGTGATGCATCAAATCAATAGTCATGGCAGAAACACCAAAAGTCAGATAAATGGTGGTGATTTCCTTGTTACAGAGTGAGGATTTTAGCTGAATTAGGGTTATTTTTTAGGTATGGAATAGCCTCGGTGATCTTGGGTTGGTGCTGAGAATATGGGAATATGTAAATAAACTATGGAACTGTAACAGCCTTCTGATGGAAAGGTATTCTCCAAAGGTTGGGCTTTGGTGTTTCATCAGGAAGCTGGGAGTTATCTGTTCTATCTCTTTTGAATGGCCAGCAACAGAAAAAACACTTCTGGCCATCATTTTCCTGTGTCATCCTGGGCTTTTCACTCTTGTTCAAAGCTATCTCAAACCCAAACATATTAAGAAAAGGGGACACTAATGCTAGGTAATCTGTAATTTAACAATTACAAATTTCACAATAATTCCATGGCATAATTGCATACGTTGGAAAAAAAAATGTTAATTTCAAGGGGAATCACAAAATTAATTGCTGAAGTTACATTTAGAAGCAACCCAATTATTCTAAGTATAAAAATGACTGCACCCTCATTTTTCTTCTTTTCTGTCATGGACACATTTCAATAACATATTTTTTACTTCAGTACTTTAATGGAAGACTATGATTTGCTTTAATCTTAAATGTGAAAAGTCCTCTACAGCAATCCAATTTGGGATCATTTTTTGGCATCACCTTTTAATGCAGGAGCTTTATAAAGTATAGCATCAGCAGTTCAGGGCCATGTTGCAGCCACTTTGCGTGGCACTGTGAGTGGAAGCCATCGTTCAAAGCTCAGTCACCTCTAGATGTCTTCAGTAGAACTTGTGCATGACAGCACTGCACAAAATCAAGAGCAGGGATCACTGGGGACCTGCAGGCCTTCATGTGCTAATGCGGGATGAGAAAGGCCAGAGATATGATCTTACAGCATCCTCCTTAAGCTTATGCAGATAGCCCCATACTGGGGAGAAATGTGGAGGTCTGGGATGGGTTCCCACTGGATGACAAGCCAGCTAAGTTATCCTGAACCAGAGCTACATACAAATGCTTGCATTTTGTCTTTGGCAGTCGGCAGCTCAACCACCCCCGGCAATGCAATGACAACACGCAAAAGGGATCTGGACTCATCTTGTGCATGCACATCTCCATCTACATGCTGTGCTACAGCAACAGATCATTATTTTTCTTTCTATACACACACTCTAATTGCATGATATTGGCAAAGGAGAGTTGCAAATGTGGATGTATTCACTCATTGTTTAATGATGCTTGCATAATTGGTGACATATGGGATCTTAATGAAGACTACATGCAGTATGCTGTTTGTCTAATAAGAAATTGAAAGTGCATCTTTTTGAGGTTCATCGTGTGATCACTAAGAAGGCTGGAATTAGCGAAACTCCTATCTGATTGAGAGAAAGGCTTTCTCTCATTTTATACTCATAAAGAAAAGATTTGATTTAAAAAGCTGATGTTTCTTTTCATGGAGGTACCATAGTTAAGGACTCTGAAATGTACTTAACATTGACAAGAGTTACTAAAAGTTCAGGAATCGTTGTCTTGCAGAGAGTAAAGCATCTCACCCACGATAAAATACAAATACTGCACTATCTATACAAAAAGGAGTTCTTAATGGAGTCCGTTTTTTCAGGACCTATGCAGACCTACATGCGTAAAGAAAACGACCCACAACTTGCTTTTAACTGAAGAATCACAGAATTGACAGAAAAGACTTTTTTCCTCAGACATTGTAGATACGTGCTGGCTGTATGCGTAATATTCTGAAGTCATTTTGACTCAGTATAGACTTCGGTATGTAAAGTGAGGCCCAGGAAAGTCAGAAACCCCTTCTTTCCCAAGACAGTGCTTAATAGCCCAGCCTGTAAGATGCCACTTGCAGTCTTAGAAACAGAAGTTTGAAAAAATCTGTGTGTTTTCAGCTGTAATCATTAAGTCTTCATATTCCTCAAAGGAGAAGAAAGCGCACCAGCTTTCCTTTGCTAACAACATGGAATTCTCAGTCATTTGGTGGCATCATCTTTCAGAGCCGCCCTAAACTAAACTCCTATAATTCAGCCCCACAGAAGTTTCTAGAACTGTGTTTTAGATTAAGTCGTGAGGAAAAAAAAAACTCTGGAAGAACATTTAACACTTCAATAGGCTTTGGGTTTTGAATCCTGTCCCTTGAAGGGGTCTATGTTTGTTGGGCTTATGATGATAAGTCTCAGCCTTAACTGTGGAGCAAAAACATACAAGTTCTGCGTAGTGATGCTGCTATGTAATCTATTCCTCTGAAACGTTCTGTTTTACTGCAGATACCCATAAAAGCATATTGGTGGATGCACTGGCTCTGAGGGGCAAATTACACATAAGAGCAGTAGAAGCTGCTGCCCATGAAGACTTAACAGAACCAGATACTTTTGCAAGTGCTTAGTAGTATTTATTCATAAAAGGGACATCGTTAAATTTCTGCTCTGCAATTTGGATATTACGAATCATTTAGCATGCTCTCAGCAAAGCTGTGTTGTCCAGCTAAGAAATAAATACAGAAGATTCAGATGCATAGAGACTGTATCTCTGAACATGAACTAGATGGCAACATGCAACTTTTAATAAGGAGCCCAAAGAAATTACAAGTTGCTAAAATTCAAGGACAACGAGGCATTCCATCTTTGGCAGCCATACTTTTCTCTGCCAACAGCAGTAAAAATGGGGATTTAGTGACGCTTCCTTTTAGCACGAACAGAAATAGTTGGTTGTAAAAACAAATCCAATGAAATATTCCGCAATAAAATGGCAAAGTCACTAAATAATGCATTCATTTGGCTCTAGAGGCTGATCTTTGTGAAATTCTTTGGAGGTGAAGTGCAGACTATTATTTTGGCTATGGTGTATTTGTGGGGAAACACTGCTATGAGAACTCTATATTTCACAATGAAAGTAGCACATTTTTTAGCTTAAATTATGCATATTTTTCAGTAGGTGGCCTTCTTCCTTCTTAGGAGGTACTGAATCAATAGCCTGGTG
>JAOWBP010003659.1:106108-126039 GCA_028571105.1 Tragopan temminckii
CACTTTGCTGCTTGAGGTGCCATCCTTCAGAAGACAGACTGAAAGCAAGGCCTCTTTTCTTTCTGATTTTGATGGCTATTACAGCATTTTATTTTTTTTTTTTTCATTATTAAAGGTGTTAGTGTCTTGGCCACAGTTCAATTTGGGTAATGACATTCTGTCTCCCTAAATTTTGCTTTGTGCAGCTTTAATTTAATACAGTGTTCTTCTCTTCCTTCCTGCCCAAAGTTGTTTTGTGTCATTGCTGAGCGCTATTGAATAACCACCATATTTCCCCCGAGACAGCTGCATTTAAGAGGTGGGTGAGGTGAAGCCTGCAAACACAATTTGTGAACCATTCCCAGAGAAAGAAACACAAGATCACTTGCAGTTGTTACCTGCTGATATTTACCTGGACAAACTCCAGCTTTTCTGCTTCCCTCCAGTAGTTTGCTTTCATTTGGAGTTTAATTACCCAGGTGAAAACAGGCAGCTGAAGGAAACACTGTCCCGCCTCAAGAGAACACAAGGCACGTGCTTGAGAGACCTTTCTGGGTAGGCTACTGGCTTTTATCCTTTGTCTGAGAACCTAAGTTGCCACAAGCAACCTTCCTCCATAACGAGTTAATTAGCTGCAGTGCAGGTCGATTTGTCTTTGGCTGCCTTCCCTCTGTCTCATCCCTCTTTCAGGGTCAGTCTATCCTACCAGGGGAACTGCACAAGCCTCAGCAAAGTTTGCCTTGTTACACCCAGGGCTACCCCTTCTTCCAACACATTCTGATGAGCTCTGCAGGAGACCATAAAGGGAGACAATGTCAGAGAGTTTCTAGCATTAGCTTACAAAGGAACCTTCCCGATGTACCTAAACTCAACACCTTGAATTCTGTATTCTGACTGAGAAGATACAGAAGCAGTGCTAAGAGAAATAACTGCTTGTAGGGTCTAGCATGTGGATGGGACTGGTGTGGTGGGAGTTCCTCATGATGAGAAGCACAACACAGCCTCTGCCATGAAGACCAGAGCTGCAGCTTCCCTGTCACTGACAGGGAGACCTTCTCCATGGCCTGGGAGCTGCAGCCCACTGCCACCAGGACCCCAGAGCAGCAGATGCCAGACAGCACTAATGGCTGCTGAGGGCAGCTTTCTCCAGGAGGATTTATTTATAACAGCTCCGTTGGCTGAAGAGTCTGTAGGAAAGTCTGGCGGTTGCTCAGGAAAGACTCTGGCTCAAAGCCCCCCTGGAACTATGAGAATTTATCTGCTTTGGGTGTTCTTTGGAGAGGGAAAAGTCCTGAAGCATTTTGAGAGGCACTGACAGTCGTGGCCCAGCTGCAGGGTTTATGCCAGTGGCAAGGAGACAAGGTAGGGCTCTGGGGCAAATGCTCCAGGTGTTACTTTGCCCATGCGTTTCAGACATTGTTTGCTTTCTAGAAAATGCACTATCTGTAACAAAAGTCATACAGGAGACATCTAGACACTCTTACTCTAAAGTAGCCAAGGGCTTCAGTCTAACACGATTTTTTTTGTTGGCATGAAACCCTTGTGTGAGCACTGCTGCCCAGGTCCGAAGTCAGTCAGTTGAGCTTCACTGTCTGGGGTTTTCCTGTGTGTGCATTCTTTTAAGTGCTATAAGGGACAGGGAATTGAGTTACAACACAGAGTACTAGCGAGCCCATGGCACGTATCCTTCTGAAGGTGCAAATCAAGGTAGACCACTTTTCATCACCTTGGTTGAAAGAGTCAGCTAAAATTAAATATTAAAAACATATAGTACTGCACTTCAAATGTAAACTGTGTAACAAGAGCCATCCAAAAGTGGCTCACAGCTAGACCTTCCCCCCAAAATCATGTATTTGGAGTTTTAACATGAAAATAAGGTCAAAGGAGCAAAATTCTACTGCTGCAAATCAAAGAGAGCCCACTGATTTTCCAATTTACTGCATTTGAGTAATTTGAAGTATGTATTATCTCTCCGCTTTAAAACACTGCCAGAACTTCAGACTTTGAGGCTTTTCATACTGATAGGATTGTTGCTCTTGATTCTTCCATCATTATTTTTGTTCAAATGAAACATGCTTTTCATGTTTAATTTAAATCCATTCTTTCCTCCTGCCACTGGAAGACATTTTGCATGTGACAATAATGTTTTGTACCCCAAATCACCACCATCTGCTTATTTATAGTGAGATCAAACAATAAGAGGGAGTCTTTACTAAGCCCTCAATTTTACTAAGCCCTCAATGGGGGATGGATAATAACATCATTAGTCATGTGACTGTGCTATGAACTCAGTTTTCATTTTTCTGACAAAAAATTAGAGTGTTCCTTTATCAGTCACTGTAGCTATTTACAGTGTTCTGCAACAAGAATGCCTAAAGAACATTCACTTCCCAGGACCCATCGCTTTTACCACCACGGCTGCCGTTTCACTAGGTATGTAATGTGCATCTGGTCCTGGTATGTCATTACGTGCCAGGATTAAATGCCTCAGCATCTAAGGGGAAAAGTGAGCTGCTAAGAGAATTGTTTTTGGAATTTGCTGAGTTATCCTTAGTGTTAGCCTCAAAAAAAAAAAAACCAAAAAACTCCAACAACAACAAACAACAGTAACAACCACAATAACAGTAAGAACCAAAAACCAAAACTACAACACCATGGTTTTAAGTGGAGCACCACAATCAAACAGTTTAAGAAAAAAAGAAGTCAGACATCGCTGTCAGAAAGCAGAGATTAAATAATTGAAGGAGCCTGCCTTGTGTAAGTGTCAGCAGCAAGACTGAAATAGGTTTTAAACTTGCATGAAGTTTCTCATAAACTATGATACTGAGGGACTTTGATAGTAATAATAAAAAAAATCCTCCTCTGTTCAAAGATGAGTATGTGGGAAAAAGGAAACTTAGGCTGACATCCTACTTCAGATGGATCTCTTTTCCTTCTAATGAGAACATGTTCCAAGCACAGTGCAGCACAAAAGCAGACTGCTGCTGCTCTCAGAGTTCACCTTTGACCCTTAAAGAACAGTGCGTGGGGGGTAGGAAGTTGTGTTGTGTGGGCTTTTTTTTTTGTTTTTTTTTTTCTTTTTTACTTCAGCTACATGTTTTTTAAAATGTCATTGCTGAAATTAAAACTATCCCACTGCAGATAGAGCTCTTTCTGCGACAAAGATATCTTATTTTTCTAACTTAGATCCAAAAGCTATTTTATTGGCTTTCACTGTGATATACCCAAGTGCTCCAAGTTCACAGCACTGAACAGACATGTATCATGTGAGAACTGTGGATAAAGTTCCTGGCAGTTACTCTTCCACTTAAACGTACACAGTTATATCAGTCAGTAAATAAAGCAAAACTAAGCCTTTAAAATATATGGTACTAACTCCTTTTAATACAGTTACACAGAAGTTGAACCACAGAATTGTTCCAGTTCGTAGAGTTATGAGGTTTTGCACTGCTTACCCTACCAGGCAGTACGGCCCAGTGTTGAGACATAAGGACATCCTAGAACATGAATGCGAACTAGGAAACATTAAACAGCATTTTCAAAGCTAACATTGATTGATAAAAGGGGCTTTATTCCTTCTCTGCTCATATGAATTTGTCTATTGAAAATACAAGTTGACAACACAAGTATGCCTATCTGAATTATTTGGTTAGACTTCCTTTTCAGTCAAGAACAGACATAGGCTTTTCTGGATTTACTTCCCCTTAAGGTAGAAGTTGAACAAGCGTAGATGAGTTATGCTGTAGAAGTAGCTACTTTTGTCCATTGTCTATGTGAGAGTGCAGACCACTAGCCCTGATGTAGATGCTGATAATTTAGTGAGATACATCTAACGCTCGGTCTCCCGAGTTCTTCACCTCCTTCAAATTGATGATGCCCAGCCATTGGTCTTGCTAAATGCAGCTGCTCTATAGAATTATAGAGCCATGGAATCTTTTGACTTGGAAGAGACCCTTAAAGGTCATCTAGTCCAACTCCCCCGCGCTGAACAGGGACACCTACAGCTAGATCAGGTTGCTCAGAACCTGTCCAGTCTGATTTAGAATCTCACCCAAGAACGAGGCTTCCATCACCTCTCTGGGCAACCCATTCCAGTACCTCATGACTCTTATTGTAAAAAAAAAAAAAAAAAAGCAAAACAAAACACACACTTATTCCCTATATCCAAACTAAATCTACCTTCTTTTAGTTTGAAACAACTTCCTCATGTCCTATCACAACAGACCCTGCTAAAGGGTCTGTCCCCTCCCTTCTTGCAGCCTCCCTTCAGATACTGAAACGCTGTTATCAGATCTCCCCTCAGCCTTCTCTTCTCCAGGCTGAATAGCTCCAGCTCTCTCAGTCTGTCCTCAAGGGAAGCGTTCCATCCCTTGGATCATTTTTGTGGCTCTCATCTGGACACGCTCCACATCTCTCCTGCACTAACAACTCCACATCTGGATGCAGTACTCCGCGTAAAGCCTCCCCAGTGCAGAGTAGCAGGGCAGGATCACCTCCCTCAGTGTGCTGACCACACTTGTTTTGATACAGCCCAGGATACAGTTGGCTTTCTGGGCTGCAAGGACACATTGCTGGTACGATCTCACCACCAGTTACTCATCCTCCAAACAGACCACCCATCAAATCCATATCTTTCCAATTAGGAGAGAAGGATGTTATGGGGGACCACGTCAAAGGCTTTTCTGAAGCCCAGACAGATGACATCAGTGGCTCTTCTCCTGATGCAGTTACACAATCATAAAAAAGCAACAAGGTTGGTCAGGCAGGACGTGCCCCTGGTGAAGCCAGGCTGGCTATCCCATATCACCTCCTTCTCTTCCGTACGCCTTATCATAGCTTCTGGGAGAATCTGCTCCATGGTCTTCTCCAGCACAGAGCTGAGGCTAACAAGGTGGTAGTTCCATGGTCACCTTTCCTACCCTTCTTAAAAATGGGTGTTACGCTGCATTTTTTCAGTCACTAGGCATATCAGAGTGGCTTGGTGACTTCATCAGCCAATTCCCTCAGGACTCTGGATGGCTTATATTTGCCTGCATACTGAGCAGTTTTATAGTTGGCGTCTGAGTATGAAGGAGAAAGAAACCAGGCAAATCTGTACAAAAAGCCATACAGAGAGTAAACGCTAGTAGTGTTCCAGGAAGAGGACAGACACTTCTGGTAGCTTGCAGGATCAATGATGTATACAGAACATACCTCTAGACCAATTTGAGTGAAATGTTGATTCAACTGAAGGCAAATGCAAAGCTTAAAACTTCAGCCTTTGTCTGACGAACTGACACTTACTAATGCAACTGCCAAAAAAGAGAAACCACGTGAATCTGACTGGACTCTGGGATACTTTTCAAGGAATGTCTAGAGGCTTAAGGTCATCTTGGTGAGCTTACTGAATGCAGTGTTCATCCTACAGTGTTTAAATGGGGTTGCAAATTGAGGCAAGTGGGACTGAGTTAGGCCAGGACTGGATGGATGAGTTTGAATGCTCCAGTGAGAAAAGAGCTGCTTTCTCTTCTATCTCTGTAGTGCATGGAGAGAAATCAAGCCTTTATTTTTGCACTACCTCCCAAGAAATGAGTAAATGCTATTTTATCATGACTAGCTTGTCCAAGCTTAAGCTCTTCACGGTGCTTCTCCTCCAGCCACAAAACTTCACCGCTTATCAACATTTGGACACTTTTGTCTGAATCTAATAATAGCCAGAGGTGGTGAACAGCACAAAAGAAAAACCAGGTCGTGTGCTTTTAGCTAGCCAGCTATTTCTGAGCTCTGCAGCCATCAGCAGGAAGGACTTTTAAGTGGTGTGTGTGAATACAGCTCTCAAAGATGTATGATCCATATGGAAACAGTACCTTGACACAAAGAAGGTCTCATGACCTTTGACTTTGTGATATACCTGCCAGCCAGCTGTGCTAAAGAAATAGCTACATTCAGAGCCTGTAATACGTTGATCCTCTTTTCAGGCTATCCAGGTTTGTATCTTTTTTTTCCCCAAACATTAGAAAATGAATTGACTACAACCACAGCATTCATGTAAAACCAGCATATCTGATATGACTGATACAGATAACAACACCTCTCATCAAAAGATCCCAGGGGTACTATGCATCTTATTCACAATAGTTCCCAGTCCTGTAACAAACCCTTGCTTAAATTTATACACAAACAGCTCCACTGAAACCTAATCAGATGTGCGAGTCCTTTCAGAATCAAGGACTAGCACTGCACCAGAATTATGTTTGTCTCTGCTGATAACAAGGCTTTCTGTAGAACAAAGCATGAGAAGAATCGTACTTAACTGTTTGAATTCCTCAAGGAATTGATGAAAATCCTTCCTCAAGGATAGATGTCAGATCTGGATTTTGTGCAGAACTCAAGGACCATCATCCTGCTCTGGCTGATGATACTCCAAGATGCTTAATGACAGAAGATAAGCAGGATTTTGTGCATCTCAGGGGGTGAACACAGCTGAAAAGATCTGAACTTTTAAATGAGCTTTTTTAACTGGATGATTAACTCTTTAGCAAACTAAGAAGAAGAAGAGGCAGTACAAACAAATGAGGCATTAGAGTGCAAGAAAGAGCTCTTGATGCTCAGACACTATTTTTAAACATAATCCCCGGTGACCTTGGAGACAGTAAGCCACATAATATGCTACCATGAAATCGTATGACCCCACTCTCCCCTAATCTAGCTGGGCCTCGTGTCTGGACTAAAACAGGTGAAGTCACGAGCAATACAGAACCTCTTATTTTCGAAAAGAACAGTAGCAGCTCTTGTAAACATACAAATAATGAAAAAGCCTTGACTCACATTCTTACATACACTGACAGAATGGCTCTGATTGCCAAGTCACAAGCCCATCAATAATCTAAAATGTGCTGCAAATGTTAAGAATGGTCTAAACCTAATTGCACAGCTTGTCTCATCAC
Organism: Tragopan temminckii; assembly: GCA_028571105.1. NCBI lineage: Eukaryota > Metazoa > Chordata > Aves > Galliformes > Phasianidae > Tragopan > Tragopan temminckii. The sequence goes on from JAOWBP010003659.1 coordinate 113,014, forward strand.
GCTGTCCATTTGAATTTCACCGAAGTCTAGAAACTGATATTGGTCAATGTCTGCTATCAGAGAGAGAGAGGGTAAATTTCAAAGAGTTCATTTCCAGTGTCAGTGCTCTCTGGGCACAGATTTAACAACTGTCTGTGCAGTCTGATCGGTGGCCACCCTGCCTGCCAGCCATAGTCTCTTGGCAATATAGCTCCAACAAGTACAGTGAGGAAAAATGAAAAGCAAATTTCAGATCTCTCTCTGCACCTTGGGAACATTCCAGACCTGCAGTTAGACTCAGATGTGACCCTCCACCAATATCACACCAAAGCAAAATTTAACCAACAAACTGCATTCTTACTGCTTTAAGAAATTATGATCAAAATGCAGTTCTGCTTGCAATTGCTTTTGTAACACCTTTTTTAATTGAGCTTCTCTAAAATCTTACTTCCAAGCATACAATAAAAACATGATAAAAATGTTATCTGTATGCATCCTCCTCCCCTTTCCATATACCTGCCCCTTACAGCAGTCTGCAGGAAGCAAGGAAATATTCTTGCATTTATTGGAGCACACTAAACTGAAGGTGAGTCCTTCAGAGCATAAATCCCAAACAGAAAAACTTCAGAGATGCAGCGTGCCCTTTTGTTCCATTCATATGAAACGAGTCTTCTCACCCAACTCATAATTCAGTCCAGGTAATGTCTCTTAAATAATACACACTCCCTTCCCAGAAGGCGGTCATTTATCAGTGTTATCAGGTAACTGCTTATTTTTAGCCATTAGAAGAAATGCAGTTGCCTGCTGAGGGCTGTAAAGCTCCTGTCTTCTGCCCAAATGCAATTTAGGGGATCGCAGTCTGGGGGAAGTGGTCAAACCCCCAGCGGTCTTTAGAGGAAACTTTTCACTGTTTTTCCAGAACCAGAGAAAGAGCCTTGACTGTGCTGTTTCACAGCGTAACCTCACAGAAAGTGAAAAGTTACAAAGAAAAAAAATACATTGGAAATAGTTAAGTGCAAACTCATAGCACTGCCAAATCCGTCTTTCCCGAGAACAAGCCTTCTGTAACAAATCCAACCTCTACCATAGTCTCTGTGCACTACAGAAATCCCAAGCCTGTTAATATGGAAATCTTAAAACAGCATATCATAAAAACTTCTATCAATATTTTCCTGTAAGTCAAGATCCAGTTCGATGTCACCTAAAATATTTTAAAATACTGGGACAGAAGTAGAGAAAGAATAAATGGAAAATAATTTAATCTCATCTCCCCCTACCTAGTTACATTTCAGAAAATTAAACTGTCCAGTTTTATTCTGATGGGTTTCTGAGCCTGAGTTTCCACAAAGAAAAGTCTCTCATGTCCTTGGAAGAGATGAAGGCAGTGCTTTCTCTTCATTCAGACAGGGAAGTGAACACGCTCAGCAAACACTCAGAATGGTTACTGCTCTGCTGCAAGGCTGCTGCCTTCTCTGCCCAGCCATGCAGATGCTCCCCAGCACCTCAGAGGATTACCAGGCTCTTTCCCCCTTGTCTTGCTAGGGAAGGTGGGAGAATCCAGAGCTGGCAGCTTCCCACCAGAAAGCCCCAGCATGGATGGAGGCAGTGCCAAACAACTCTCACAAGCCCTTGGAAGCAGAGAAGTCCTTCCACCTCCATCCCTGGGTTGGAAGACTCTTCCCCCCTCTGCTGTTCTTCTGGAGACATGTGCCCCCTGCCCAGCAGAGCCTGTCCTCTCTACTGCTCTGTTGCAGCCATCAGTGCCTCCAGAACCCAGAGTACAACAGGTAATCAGGCCTGTCACGTTTTGTTTTCCCATCCCACAAAGTCTTTTAAATTGTTCTGCATCTAATAATCCATATCCATGCCTTTGCCCCATTTTCAGGCTTGAATCCTTCTGATTCCTTCCATCAAGTTGACAAGATGAAGGTTTTTTTTCTTAAACGTATCTTTTAACAATACCTGTACAGAATATGCCCACTTGTGCCAGTGATCTGGAAAATGTCTTTTGTCTTTCTACCAGAGAACGTGCACATTTCAGATTTCCCTTAAACTTTCATAATTACTTCTGATCTCAGTGGTTTTACTTTGTCAGCCCAGCTGATACCAACCAGATGACAGAAGTGATTAGAGGGTGGATTTCATCTAGGAAGGAGCAGAGTAGAAAACCAGCAAGAAAATTATTGTAATTTCTCATTTCATCGTAAAGACATGTCGTGGGTATTTGCATATTCTGACTGTGAAATAAACAGAGCTATAATAAGATAACATGGCAAGAAAGGCTCGAAATGCTAGTCAAGACTTAAAATGTAAATGCTTATTAAACAAGACATCTTTCCTATGAAGAATGCTCAAAATAAAGCATCATATTGGGCACCTTGCTCAGTGAGTTTAATCTATTCTCAAAAATAAAGCCTGAGAAACTAAACATAAAGTGCCCATATGCATGGGCAAGCGTGTGTATACTGCAGTGAATATGTACACAATCGATTAGTTTGGTTGCAATCCATGTAAATAATAATCTAGCTCCTGCTGAGCTCATGACATGCTGAGAGCTACTGTCAGCATTTCACTCAGCCCCACTGCTACATCCATGAGCTGGCCTCAGAGCGGAAGGAAGAATGAGGTAGGAGTTATCAAGATACAGCTTATAACGATGGAGCCATAGCACTAAACATCTCTAATTCAAACTGACCGGGTCGTTCAGCAGGTATGACTTGCTGTGACACCTGCTGAAGGAGAGAGGAAGACCTGGGTACTTAACTTTTTAGAATAAATCTCAGTTTTCCTTCAGCTATGTTTAGGCTCTGAACAAATTCCAAGGCACAAACTCCAGTGCCAATTTAATACAGATTTCTATTTGCAGGGACTCATTAATCGTGTGTACACATGCTTTAAAAAAGGTTAAAGTCTTGGCAGAAAGCAGCGAGTGACCGTCAATTCAATGCTAGAAACACCAGCACTTACTCTGAGACTCTCCAGATGGGGAAGCACAGAAACATCAAGCTGAGCTTTAGCAGAAACCACAGCACAGAGCTCCTGCTGGCACGGAGGGCTGCAGGCACAGGCAGGTCAGCAGTTGGCACCCTGAGGGGCTACTGGGATCCCAACTTGCTGCTTTCCCACACATCTCATCTGCTTCTGTACCTCCCTTAACTACATGCTTCAGTCCTCTATTAAGTAGAGTCTTAAAAACACTACCATTTTGAAATTCTTATCTTATATTAGAACACATACTATGAATTCTCCCTTGCAATTCCTATGGATATGAGGATGAAATTGAGAATATAAGTAAATGCCAACAGGTGCTTTTCCTCCTCGTTCTTAAAAGCAGTGGCTCTATAAATGGAGTGGAAGGAGCTCAAAAGAAAACCCAATCCCTCCAATTGTATTAAATAGAACAGAAACAAACAAAAGAAATAATATGAACTGGGAGAAGCACAGGTGCTGTGCAAGCTTAGGTCAGGCTCCGGGCTTGATGGCCCAGGCTCACATTTATTTATCTGTATATAATAAGCCTAAACCAGGAGAAAGTAGTATACAGTAGACATCCCCACATCCTCTAAGATAAAGAGCAGACATTACTTTAGTAGATGCTAATGAAACTCTTTAAGGGTGGGATTCAGTATGAGATGCTTTTCATAGCCCAGAGATCTCAAAGCACTTAACCATTCAAATGAAGTGATACTGATAGCCTCACACACTGCTCAACTGTAGCCAGCAGGGGAGTGGACTGCAAGAAACATTTAGTAGTTTCCTCTATCCCTCTATAAATTTTTAGAGACATGATTGAAAGATACCTTTCAGCTGAAAGGCAAAGGGGCACACAGGTGGAAAGAATTTAATTATTCAAATTGCAATTAGGCACTGGGAGTGAATCACTTTCTTATGGTACAACATTCATCCACTTGGGGTGGCATTGTGCATACGGCCTATATAGAAACTAGTCTAGAGTGCTAGAGCCTGAAATTACTGCCCGTCCTGAAGAGGTCCTGCAGAAAAAGTTGGCTTTAAAACAACACAACACGGGGGAAGTCATGAAAGGAGATCATTGAAGAGGTTAAGATTGGAGACAGCCTGGGCTGCAGCAACCACGTCCTGGTTGAGTTCATGTTCTTGAGGAATGGGGACCTGGCAAAGAGTGGAGTCAGACCCTGAACTTCAAGGTAGAGAACTTCAGGCTGATTAAGGAATTACTGGATGAGAGACCTGGGTAAACTGCCCTTAGGGACAACAGAGCTGGCAGCTCTTTCTGAACACTTTTCTGAGACCACAAGAGCTCTCCATCCCCAACATAAGGAATCAAACAGAGGAGGCAGGAAAGCAGCACAGCTTAGGAAGGAGCTGCTGGTCAGACTGAGGGAGAGGGAAATGTACAGACAGTGGAAGCAGGGACACCCGGTCTGGGAAGAATACAGGGATGCTGTCCGTACATGCAGATTCAGGATCAGGAAACCCAAGGTGCAGAATGAACTGAATTTGGTGAGTGATGTAAAAATAAAGTAAAGGTTTCTACAGATACACTGGACAGAAGAGACAGGCCAAGGGGAGCATAACCCCACTGATAAATGAGATGTTAGACCTCTATACTCTGAATCCTCTTGTCCTGTCTGCTGCAAAAATGAGGACACACGTATGCATATCCACTTTGGCCTAACGTTTTCTTGAGAAGCCTGGAAGGAATAGGTAGTATCTAGCAGTACGTTTGTGGAGGGAAGCAAGAAAAGGTGAAATTGAGAGAAGGAAGGCAGCTGAAGCATCAGGTAAAGAAAAAAATAATTTAGGAGTGATATTTTGTAGAGTTTAATAAAAGCAGATTTGAAGAGAAGCAGAAGTAACATCCTGCAGGGTAAGCAGGGAAATCCTCACTAGGCAGGATGCCCTCCTCAGTATTTATAAGAGTTGTGCTCTTGATTGAACAGGTACAGTTATTTCTAATACTGCAGGAGCCCAACTGCAGTAGTGCACACCCAGCCTCTTCCTCCCATCCACACACATCCACACACAATACAGACCCGTGTGACCCCTTCACCTGCCTCCTGGACTTTCCTAACAGATACAGCTTGTTGGATGTCCTGACTCAGAAGAAAGCAGGGTTCGCTCACCCTCTTTCAGATTAGTAAGAACTGTTTAGCACATAGTGGTCAGTCGACAAATGGGGTAAATCAGAGTAATAGTAAAGACAAGTTCCTGGCTCATGCCTTTGCATAATACACCTCCCAGCAGATCCCAACAGTGATTACACAACTGAAGGAAGTGCTTCTGGGGGCACTCAGAGAATGCACCTTCATCTCATTGCTTTCATCCCATGTCTGTAATGCATAAATAATGTTAACAGCATCCACACAGATGGACAAGGCCTGGAGGTGCCTGCTGAAATAAAGGTTCTGCAGTAGCCTTGAGGGTGCTACTTCTATGTAACAAAAACTCCTTGCTAAGTAAGAAGAGCTGGACTTTTTTTTTTTTTTACTTAAGGACTTTTAAGTGTCCCTTTAGGCAGGCTGCCTTCAGATGGACTCAAGAATGATTATGAATAGGAGGTGGCAGCTGCTTGACATGTAACTGCTCCATACAGCATACTGACATCTTCGATATGCCAGGAACTTCAGAACCGTGACAGATGCGATAAGCAGGAGACTCAGTGTACAATGGGGTAGTTAACACAGAATCCCTTGTCAGTGGGACCTACATCATTGTAATGATAGATGTTAACATGCTTCGGAAAAATAAGCAAGAGATCAAAATTAATTTGTGCTATATTCAGTTTCTCCTATACTCATCCACTCACATGCTTCCACCTGCTCTGGACCTACTGCACAACTCAACAAGGCAGCTTTCAAACATGCTTACCTCATTTGATTGTCCATAGGGAGTAGTTTCTGACTCATAATAAAACTCTCCTTTGCATAGGTGCCTTATGATTAGGGACATTCACTTGCAGCATAAATGCAGTAAGGATATTGTGCTTTATCATCCAAACAATAGTGAGAGAAAAGAGAAATAGGAGGATTTTGAGGCAGACATGGAACATGAGAAAACATCTGCAGATGACCCAAAAAAACAGTTGGGAGAAAATGAAGTACTGCTGCTCTCCAAGGATAAAAAAAAAAAAAAAATCACATGTGGAGGGATGGTTGTGATTACACTTGAATTCATCCCGAATATCTTTTAAAAATCAAACAGTGCAACACTTGTTTTAAATTCCCCATCAGCATCCTTTGAGATTCTGCATGCAAGAGCACTCTGTTCTGTAGTGCCGCGGCAGTCAGTTTAGGGGTTCTAAGATCTAAGACAAACCCACAGTCATTGCTGACACTGAGAGCTGGCAGAGGTCGTACACCGTTCTCACTGTCACTCTTCTATTGTTAAAACTGCTGGGTTTTAACGTGAGGCCGAGACATTTCACTGCCTTCCACCCGTTTCCAAATTTGCCTTGGAAATTGTTTTGCGAAGCAACTGTCTCATTTCATGTAAAAACACTGAAAATGTTACAAATCTGTCTTAGAAAATCTCATTCTCCTTTGCCACTGGAAAAAGAGAAGACCTATAAAATATGAAGTGTTTTACTAACATCTGTCCTCAGCATTTCCTAAATAAAAATGTCTCATTTAGCATATCATCACTTTGTGTCAGTACACAATTAATGTCGTGAACTAAAAAAGCAATCCGTACCATTTGAGAAAGATCTCCAGGTAAGAATGTGCATTCTAAAGCAAATTTTACAAAATAAACAAACAAAAAACCAACCACAACAAACCAAACCAAACACCAACAACAGGCAAACAGCCCCTAAAAGCACCAACAAAACCCCCACCAAACTCCTGTAGTTTCACTTGAGTTTCTCCAAAAGCGATATTACAACTGCCAGCATTTCACGTACTGGAAATTCTTCACTTTGGTTGCCTTTCTTAAAAGAAAAAGAAAAGACTTAAGAAGTTAAGAAAGCAGCAGAAGTGCTCATGCTTATGTTACTTTTAAAGATGTACTTGATCCTGTATCCTTAATAACAAATTCCTAGAAGACAGTTGCCACGGGCCTTTTACAAAATCATTCACATGATTACATAGGGACAAATACCAATATACAGAGCAGCTTGATTTTGTTTGTGACACAAGCATATTCTGAAATAACTTCATAAAAGAAGTCTTTAAAGCGGGCTATCCATGACCAAAACCCAATGCACCGCTTTGGCACTGCCACAAGGGCTGCACTATATCATGATTAGCACATGCGGTCCAGTAATTGACTATCTAAATGCATGTTGCCTTTGGAAAGTGAACTAAGCCTGGGGACATTTTATATCCCTTAAAGACACAGCTAGGCAGTGCGTAATAGTTTCAGATTACTGAAACGCAATCGAAATGGAATGCGACAAGCCCACGGTTCCCCATAGATTCATAGAAGGGCTTAGGTTGGAGGGAATCTTAATGATCACCCATTTCCAACCTCCATGCAATGGGCAGGGCTGATCGGGTGCCCAGGGCCCCATCCAGCCTGATCTTGAACAGCTCCAGGGATGGGGCACACACAGCTTCTTCGGGCAGCGGTGCCACTGCTTCACCAATTTCTGAGTAAAGACTTTTTGCCTAATATCTAACCGTAATCTCCTCTCTTTTAGTTTAAAGCCATCCCCCTTTGTCTTATCAGACTGTGTTAGAAGTCAGTCCCCTCCTGCTTATAAGCTCCCTTCAAATACTGGAAGACCACAGCGAGCTCTCCCCAGAGCATTCCCTTCTCCAGGCTAAACAAGCCCATCTCCCTCAGCCTCTCTTCATAAGAGAGGCGCTCCAGCCCTCAGAGCAGCCTCGTGGCCCTTCTCTGGACACACTCCAGCAGGTCAGCACCTTTCCTGTTCCAGGGCCCCCAGGCTTGGACACAGAAGTCTGCACGAGGAACAGCACTGCTCAGCCTCCACAAGAGCTGAAGGCAGCTTTGCCCTTTACAGGCAGGAGCTGAACTTCCAGGGCTGGCTCCTTGATGGGCTCTCAGTTCCCACATGGAGCAGCTCTGCTACAACACAGCTTTCGCACCTCATCCAGCAGTGTGGAAATGGGGCTGTGGAAAAAAAGCCATCCCTAAGAACGGGTACCAGCCTGAGTCTGAGGGGCCCTCGCCAAAACGTGCTTTCAGAGCAGGCACAGCACATCTATTATTGAAAATAGTTGTTTCTATATGGTGTGCCAAGTTGGCAGAAATGCAGATTTAAAAAGTAGAAGTGATTGCTAGGGAACTGGCCAAGGAACCAGAGGGGAAGGAACTAATAACATTATTTCTTTTAAAAAAATTTATCTTGGACTAGTTTTCTTTTTTATGGCAATCTTAAATAATTTATCTGTCTTTCTAGGTCAGAAAATACGAGTAAATTTTATATGTGATGCTTTCTTGTAATCCAGAGGTACAAAATGGGCTCTCACAGAATGCTGCAGTATTTCACCATGCTGTGCTGGCACAAAGGGATGCGTTTTGGGGTCCTTTGCGGCTCAGGTGCTGCTGTTGTGTCTGGCAAGATGTTTGTGTCTCTGAGAAAGGGAAAATAACAGAGCATAAAAATAATATCAGAGCGTAAGTAAGTAACACAGCCTCTATTTCAGGGACATTAGAGATACCTCCCTGGGGAAAGCTGGGCTGATTTTTTATCCTGTTTGGAGCCTGTCATCTTTTTCAAAGTCTCCATTCATTCACAGAGCTTATTTGAAGGAGCAAGCACTGGCTGTCAGGGAGCTCTGCAGAGAATTCTGACCCACCGCTATAAGGGGAAAAAAAAACTAGCTATCATTAAAAACATCACCACTGTTTTAAAATGGGAGCCATCTCAGATCACTATTTAGAAGCCAACTGGCTAACATGAAAAGAATTTCCAAAAGAAACATTACCTGCTGCCCTCTGCCCTTTGTTTTTTTCGTTATTCCTCCCATCTATACAAAGAGAAATAAAAGCAGGCAGCATCTTCCACATCACATGGAAGTAAATTGCAGCTCAGCCTCCAAGAGCTGCTAATGCTTTTGTACTTAGGATGACTACAGCCAGAAATCGTTCTCACGCATGTGCATTATATTGGCCAGATGTGGTCTAAATCCAGGATGATGGCCTGGAACAATTAAGGACGGTTTTCTGCATATTCAGCCTCTAAGCAGGATGTGAGAGAACACAAGTCGCATTGGTGACGTGCTGCTGGTAGGCCAGGAATATTACACAACTGATGATGGCCGCAGTTCAGGTATGCAAGTACTTGGCCAAAAAACCCACCTCCAAGCTCTGAAAATCCCTTTTATTACTTTCCCAAAGGAGTATCCTGATAAACCATTTCACCTCAGGACAGCTATATTTTGAGCAAAATACAGAGTGCACCGTAGCTCCCTTCTGTCTCTCACCCAGGGACCCGCGGAAGTAAGAATCCCTGGCTCAGGCACAATATCTCTCTTGGATCCATTAGTGGCTAAGCATGAAGAGTTTACCAAGAAGAAAATACTAGGCTAAAGTGATAGAAGACAATGAACCTGACATGAGGTTCAGCTTACTCAGTGAGTGCTGCGATGGCACTGCAGTGGTATGGCCTTAGGTGAGGATCTTGAGCAGAAATTCAACACGAAGAGCAATCTGTCCATGAAAGAAACAGCCACAGTTTGCAAAATTGCTTAAAGAAAGCTGTCACTGAGGCCATCTGTGTTTGCCCTCACCATAGCAGGCATTCATAGTGCTGGAGGTTAAGTAGCAACAGACAGTATCAGAAATTTTTCTTTCAACAAATGCTACATCTGTTTAGTTTCTGGTCAGTAAGTACAAACCCTCCAGAAACGTACAGCAAACTCCTTCACCTATCAGTTGGCTTTAAATAATTGTTAAACTCGTAAGGGTAATGAGTCTATACAGCACTCCAATAAGTGAAATAGCCGTAATTAAAAGGCTACCCAGCATCATGCGCCCAGGGCTGTGTGAGTTACATGATTCCCACACATCCAATGGAAAGAAGAAGAAGTAGGCCCACAAAACCCCCATTGAACCCAGATAGTTATGAATGGTAAGCCCTGAGGTTTGTTCACCCAGTTACACTTTGGAGTTTTGACAGACGAGCAGCAGAGCTGAAGAACACAAGCCATAAGTTCTGGCATCGCTGTGGCAGCTTGCCCTCTCTCCCCTTGCTCGAGCTCTGCAAGCCTTGATGCAGGCTGAGAGGAGCAGCTCTGCCTCCCTGTGCACCTGAAGAGATGGATGAGTGAAATGTTACGGATTCTACAAGAAAAGCAACTGCTCAGTCAGCTTGTGGGGTTTCTTTCTTTCTTTTTTTTTTTTAAGCCTTTCTTTTAGGATGGAATTAGTGAAAATGTCTGAAGATGATTAAAAAAATAAAAATATGTCTGATAGATTAAGCTTTAGCTATGTTCCTATTTATGTAACAAATCAGAGGCAAACTGCTGTTAATATGCTACAGAGGCAGAAAAGTTTCTACTAATCTATTACCGGGGGAAAAAGCTGCATTCTGGCACAGCAAGGACTCACATCAAACTCTTTGGCAACCCTTTCTGCTCAGATCTCTCACATCCCTCATTCTTCCCTTCCCAAGACAGGCACTCACCACCGATAGCTCTTGCAGATGTTTGGCACAGCAGAGAAACCCGTGTCCTATTTTCCTTTTTCTTACTCAATCATAGAGCTGTAGCACAGGACTCTATCTTCACAATTGAGGAGTGCATGGAGTTTGGTTTTACCATGGCTAGAGATAGAGACAGGGAGAAACTCTTCCCAACCAGGCTGCTTAGAAAAGGGTATTCAGAGCTTCGCTGTTAGCAGGAGCAGTACATCTCGCTAGATTTACCTCACTAGGCTTCCCAGACTCTCTTGTCCAGTCTTGCTATACCCACAGCCACCTTGGTAGCTGCCTTGTCTTATTCAAGAAGGCAATAGGAATCTAGGTTCACAGCCCAAAACCAACAATTAACTAGGAAAAAAGCTGTAGCAACTGGACAGATTAAAACAATGAGAAAGGCATTACAACAAAAGTGTGATGACAAAAGGACTAACACAATAGAGAGGCACCATAAAAAGAAGATTGCTCACTTATATCACAGGATTCCAGGTTTGCAGGGGAAAGCTTCACTAAGTAAGGATCTCCACCCAGAGATCCTTCCCCAGAAGAAGTCAGCCCTTAAATGGGGTCTAAGAGAGGTGCAGCCAGGCTCCACCCCTTCAGGTCACACAGCTGAATTGCCTTCACTTGTGCTCCCGGGGCTGACCGGGTCCTTTCCCCAGGTGCTCCATCAGTGGTTCAGGCCGTGACTTAACAGTTACCATACAAAGGCAAAGCCATACAAGTTTCTGCCAGTGGATTAATACCTCTGTACAGAAAAATCAGCGTTCTTTCCTTGGGGAAACTAAGCCGAACTGAAGAAGAGCTTCTCCTTTTGAAAGTATCACATGAAAATGCTTTGCATAAGTTCAGAAGCTGCCGTGTTTCCAGGCACAGCATTACTTTTCACTGTGAGCTAAGCAGCTCTGGAGAACACACACAGTTGTACTGTGATACACAGATCTCTATTTATACTTGGGCTGCCCAAGGGCACCAAGCCTCTTCCTTACAACAGCTAGGTACTTCCTCAGTACCTTTCTGATCAGACCAGCAAAAAGAAGTAGCCACACAGATTTTAGTTTGGCAAACCCTGGCGATGTTTCCAGTTTTGTGCACTGCAGTGTTCCATTTACCTGCACTGCCCCTGCTGAACTGCATTCTTACATTTGATGTGCAGTTCCACTTCAACGACACGGTGCCAAGGGACTACTTGTAAAGAGAAGATGGTCACCAACTTCAAAACAAGTGCCGCTCTTCTCCTGGGAAAGCATGGTTAGCTCCCTTTCCACTCTCCCTTCTCTGCCAGGCCTTCTGCTAAACACAATTACATGCAGCGTTTGACAACGCAGCTGATAAATTACGTGCTGCTCGAACTGAAAACGTGAAAGATAACAGGGATGAATATCAATGCATTCACAGATGACACAAACCCATTTCATCACTTTCAAGGCTTTCTGGCTGCGCTTGGGCTTGACTTGCGTGATGTACTTCCTCAGTGCATTGTCTTAAAACATCTCTAGAGGAAAATGGACTATGCCTAAGAGGTGGCTGACAAAAAAGAGGAAAAAAAATCTCTGAAAACCCTCAAATCCTAAAGGGATACATTTTTAGGGGCATGAAAAACTCATAGCTGAGAAGTAGAAGCTGAAAATCTTCCAGTTTCACTGGAGCTGGAAATTGTGCCTGGATTTCAGATAACTACAATTTATTCCCATCTGGCTGAAATTTGTGTGCTGCTAGAAATACTTTCTTATGACATCTCTAATAATTACAGGTGAACACACCTGCAACAAGAGGATTCTTACTGTTTGGTGCCATTTAACACAGAAGTCAGACATCTAAAATCTGCAACAGACTGCTATCTCTTGTAGATACCATCATTTCTGAAGGAAATAGCAATTTGGGCAATCCACAGCCCTTAGTTAAAAACTGTAATGTAGCTCTATTGTCATTGTCCTGTATTAAACCAGTAATTTTCACACAAATCCTTCCAGTGGAAGGGGGGAAGAAAAATATGAGAGAGGTGTCAGTTTAGCTATAGTGTTGCTAATGGAAAACTTCAGAGAGTTCACATTAGCACAGAGAATGCTCTGAGATCAATCCTCCTAATTCAGACTGAAGGATGCAGAGGGTCTCATCACTGCTTTGAGCTTGCTTCAGAGTTTCACACGTTTCTTCCTCTGTTTGTGTGAAGAGCTCTGGCCAGCGCTCTGCAGACAGGGAGAGAACACCACAAGGGCCCCCATTGGTCCGCTCTCACTTATGCTGCTCCTAAAGTGCTGCTGCCATAGCTTTAAATCCCAATCTGGGCTCTCTGATCTGAAGTACCTTGTGGTCTTCTCATTTCTTTGGGGGCCTGATGTGAGGTCTGATGCTCGTTACTCGCTTTAGAGAGTGCATATGGGAAACATGAAAGCTGAAGGGGGAGATACGTAGCAAGCTTTTGTCATCCAGAAAATTAAGCAAGGTAGGGCAGGCATTGT
>JAOWBP010003659.1:126139-153988 GCA_028571105.1 Tragopan temminckii
CAGACTGAAGGATGCAGAGGGTCTCATCACTGCTTTGAGCTTGCTTCAGAGTTTCACACGTTTCTCCCTCTGTTTGTGTGAAGAGCTCTGGCCAGCGCTCTGCAGACAGGGAGAGAACACCGCAAGGTACCCCATTGGTCCGCTCTCACTTACGCTGCTCCTAAAGTGCTGCTGCCATAGCTTTAAATCCCAGTCTGGGCTCTCTGATCTGAAGTACCTTGTGGTCTTCTCATTTCTTTGGGGACCTGATGTGAGGTCTGATGCTTGTTACTCGCTTTAGTGAATGCATATAGGGAACATGAAAGCTGAAGGGGGAGATACGTAGCAAGCTTTTGTCATCCAGAAAATTAAGCAAGGTAGGGCAGGCATTGTTGCAGTTCAGGGTTTTACAACTCATGACTCAACCTGTTCTGTCAAAGAAAATAGCATGTGGATCATGACTATTGGTGGTAGTGTGTTCTGGGAGAGGTCATCTCCAAACTGCAAATATCCCTTAAGGGGATCTTGGAGATGTGGTTCTGAACTAGTGCAGGAGCAGATGAACAAGAAACTGATAATACTCATACAAAGTGTGCCCTTAAGAACCTGCTTATCGTAGAATTCTGGGCAGCCTGGTCTAGTGGTTGGAAACCCTGCCCATGGCAGGGGAATTGCAACTAGGTGATCATGAAGGTCCCCTCCAACCTAAGCCACTCTATGATTCTGTGATGCTTCTTGCTCTCACCCCTCTCCAGCTACCCAAAGAGAAGCTGCTTTTTCCTATCAGCCATCCACAAGCAGGAAGATAATTGCAACTGCAGGGAAGCCTAATTTTTTTTCTTCAGAGCTCCTTTTCAACACGAGCAGAGCCAAAGCTGCACAGCCAGGCCATTGCTCAGCCTGGCAGTGATTTATGCTATGAAATTTCTAGTGACTCTGTCAACTTATCGCAGTGAAACCTGGAGACAGAGGGGAATTCTCTGCACCTCGTTAGAGACCTCAGAGAAACTGGATCTAAAACAAGAGCCAAGCCAAGTGATTCCCCCCTCTGTTACTCATATGACAACTGAATATTGTAAGGTCAGGAAAAGCCAATCTTTTGCTGCCTAGAGGCAACTGGTTGCTTTCTATTAGCGTGTCGTCTTGCATTGAGTCCTATGCAAATTGGAAAGAGACAGTAGAAAATTCCAGATACCCTGAAGAAAAAAATAGAAGCACTGAAAAAAGTGTATATACCTTTACTAGCTATGTGCTGATCCAAACAAAACCATATTTACATCTTCAAGAGTGAAAAATGTGTTATTTGTATCATTAATTTATCACATGGAAAGTAGCATGAGCTTTATTTATAGCACAAATTCTCTAGTTTTGAATAAGTGACAAATAGTATTAGGGATGGAGCTGAGCTGCATAATGAGGCATTAAAAGCAAACTTTTTGCCAGCTGACATCTCTTTTTAGGGATAGAAATTAAAATGTTGAAAATAGAAAGCATCAATATTCTTGAAGGTTATATCCTAAGGGCTTGTTAACAGTATGTACATAGAGAATTAATGTCATAATGTAGATAAAAAACTCTCACATTCCTTGTGAAAAAAAAGCTTGGAATGCAAATATGGTGTGCATGTGTGTGTTTGTTCATTACAACTTAATTAACACAGCACAGTATTAAGGACCAACAGTGATGCTGGGTATAAATTGACAACAGTTTGCAAGTGACATCTGTACTTACACGTATCAAGAGTAATTGTCAATATCATAAGTGCTGAAATAAAGACTGTTGAAATACTTGACATGGTTTAGTGGGCATGGTGGTGATGGGCTGATGATCTTAGAGGTTTCTTCTAACCTTAAAGTTTCTCTGACTCTATTCTGTGATTTAAGGATACTGAATTGTTTGAGCATGTGCAGAGGTGAGCAATGAAGCCGCTGGAGGGATTAGAAAGCAAGACTTACGAGGAATGTCTGAGGAAACATTGTTTTGTATGGAGTAGAGGATGCTGAGGGTAGATCTCATAACTCTCTACAACTACTTGAAAAGAGCTTACTGCAAGGAGTCCGTCTCTTTTCTCAGGTGACAGGTGATAGGACATGGGGAAAGAGCCTCAAGTTTTACGCAGGGAGGTTTAGATTGGAAATTGTGGTGGGGGAGTCCTTATCCCTGGAAGTATTCAAGAGACGTGTGGATGTGGCACTAAGAGACACGGGTTAGCAATGGGACTCGGGAGGACAGGTCGATGGTTGGACTTGGTGATCTTGAAGGTCCTGGGCCAGCAGGGCAAGCCATGTCACAGCCAGCCCACCCCCAGGAGTCGTGCAGCTCCACTGTGCAGACCCAGCTCCCCTGCTGCCTCTCAGCAGTTACCTCTTCGGGCAGCTGAAAGCAGCGCCGGCTCACAGCTCTGCTGTTGCTGCACCAGATCACACAGCCTGCCTCTTAGCAATGCCAATTAGGCAAGTGACCCCAGATCTAGCTATGGACAAAATGCGAAGCACTAAGGAATATTTTTTGGCTCTTAGAAGTTAAATAATAAAGTCTGGCAGGGAGAGGGTGACAGTGGTTCAACAGGAAAGATCAGAATGCAATTATACGTGGCCAGAATGTATTCAGTAATGATCCATCATGCTGTCTCTGGCTGCTTTACATGCAGGAAGATCATCTGCTTTAATCTTCCTAGTCTCCAGATCCACGCAGAGCATCATATATTATGCAAAGCAGTGCTCTGGGTGGCAGCATTGAGTTCACCATTGCAGCAGGCTCCGCTGTGCGCTTCTGATATTTTTCTTTTCCCTTCCAAGTCTCAGCTAGGTATCCCCTTTCAGAAGAATGCTTTGAAAGTCTCCATCTCAAAGGAGAGGTTGCTGCTGGTCCCCTTTTCCCTCGGTGCCCCTCCGCCCTGCACTGCCTTTCACCACGCAGCCGGAGACATCCTTCAGTGCAGGAAAGCAGCAGCGTGATGCAGCCTTGTTCCTTCCCTCCTGGCAGAAGGATTTGATAAATTCACCCTGGGGGGCATTTGAATTTTTTATTTCTTTATTCTTTATTCTTTAAATTCGATCTCTATTGGCCACCAGGCGCGTGCTGTTGGGAAAACAGTGTCCTTCTGCAGAATCTGGGGGGTGTTCACCATGGAACAAAATGCGCTTTCTGCAAGCCAGTATTCTTGACAACACCGTATGCTAAAAAGAGGGGCTGCAGAGACGGGGAGGGGAGTCTGGGGCTCGTTACAGACTATTTCCCATCCAGAGCCCTGTCGCTGCTGCAGCAGGAGGCCAGGGAACAAATGCCTGCCTGCTCCCAGCACTCAGGGATGGATCTCTACATCATGTAGCAGACACAGTACTGTGGGAGTGAAAGACATCACGCCACGCTACACCTGACAAGGATCTGGCCCAAATCCTTGCTGCTTTTTCTTCTGAGCCACTTAAATTTGGCATATTTTTAGAAGACAACTGCTTGCAGGAGCAGAGTGCAGCTCCATTTGCTTCCAGAGAGTTGCTCCAGATTTTCAAGGAGAGGAGCCTGGCTCCGTGCTGACCTGAGCCATTTTTGCTGTGCAGAATGGCTCTGAACTCCCCAGCGCGTGCAAATGAAGCAACCTTCCTTCCTTCACACCCACACGGTGACAATGGCAGCGACTGCCAAGGGCCACTGCAGGGCAGGCTGGGCTCGGAGCCACACGGGCTGACAGGCAGGCTGTGCCAGGCCTCTGCTGCAAGAACAGCCTGACTGGGCTGCTGATTCCTTTTTTTAAAGTTTTATTTTAGCAGGGAGCTAAAGGCTCCTGAGAGACAGTTTATAGAAAGTGCTTTTGAATGTATGCCTCAGCATAGATACCTCCCATTTAAAACAGAAGATGGCCCCTTTATCAAAAAATGTGACAGGCTATCTTAAGGGTAACTGTCACGGGTTTAGCTATCAAAAGAAGAAAAACCCCTTTTCTCTATTGTTTCGGTCTTCTTGTAATTTTTACCAAGCATTTAGAGGGTGAGATAATGTCAGATCCATCTGTCTTTGGCGTTTTTAGGTATGTATCACCTTGGAATCTATGTGTTCAGGCTGTATGAGATAACATACTGAAATACTTCCATATCCCAGCTTCCTTCTTTTCTTCCTTTTATTTTTATCTCAAAGGAGTTCAAGTAACTCCTAATTCTGCATTCATCTAAATCTGATGCACAGGAAAAGAAGTAGGCCCCTGTAATTTAGCAGCGGATAAGAACTTTACAAGCATAGCTCAAACCTATTCAGGATGAGCACTGCATTAGGAACCAAAGGATACAAACTCTCAACTGCTTTTGAGTTTAAGGAAGTATTTCAAATGATTGTATCTCTGTTACTTCTGTATCTTCAATTCATCAAACGGAGTACTGGAAGCCTAGCTGTCCTTAATGCACAGAACAATAAGTGCACCTGCAGGCAGTGATAAAATATTGGCATAAATCACTGCCAGAAAGGTTGCTGTGCCCTCATGGGAGGAGCCCACTGCTTCCTATGCAAGAAAAGACAATTAACAGCCTACTGGAATCGATTCCCCCCCCGCTACGCCTAACTCACCAAAATCCCAGCAGTGCTGCTGAGGGGAAAGACCGCCCAGAAGAGGATTGAGTTGGACAGATGTGAAAGCTGCTCCCAGATGTAAAACAGCAAGGGAGGCTGTCTCTTGTGTTTTAACAGGGACAGACCTCTGAATCTGCAACGATGACTGTCCTTCAGAAGGAGATCCCTTTCAGGTGAACACACGAGCAATTCCAACCAGAAGCAGCTGTGTGGAGTCTCGGCTGGATTCATCACTTTAAATGTGGTATTCTGCTAATACAGCAGCATGGTTGCCAGTTGGCTCAGAGTGTGGGTCAAGGCCATTTGCATCAAACAGAAATTAAATGGCTCAGAGCAGAGAAGAAGAACAGTCCTGATACTAATGCTTCTTTGAAATCTGCAGTGTTGGAGTTTTCTACTTCAGCTTGGTCTAACAATGCATAAATAACGCTTGGCATCATTGCTTTTGGATCCAAATCATCCTGGAGTCCACAGTTTTTTGAGCAGGATTTTGAAGTGGAAGTCTTTCATGACTGATAAGCGGACAACGTTCACGGGCAATCAGTGAGGCAAGGACATGGCCAGGAGACTGCTGCAGGTGGCAGAACCGCTGCCAGACAGATGTACTGTGACATTTGCTTTGTTAAATTCTACACATCCCATTTCTTTCATTATTTGCTGCTCTTCTGCAGAGTTTGTCTGCTTCTATCCTCCTCTTGTGCTTGGCAAAATGGTTGACCCACCAAAAGCATATGATAAGACATGTATTTGTGATGCTGATCTCAGCTGTGTTTGAAAATAAACCTCCACCCAAAGAAGTGCTGGTTTACTAAGTTTTAGCCTCGGCGGTTTGTTTCCGTCTCGAACCTTAAGCATTTATCTTGGTTTATTTGTCTGCAGGATTAAGGCTTAGTTGTCAAAGAAGGTGAAAATCCCACAGAACGATCTGAATTTGCCCCTGGAGACCCCTGAGAGCCGTCACCCTGTGTGACCTCAGTGCCCTGGGAGGAGTGCAGAGCCCTGGCTGAGCCTGGGAACGCAGATTGGAAGCGGGAGAACTTCTGTCCCAAACAAATGATGTTGGTTCACTTGCTGCCATTAAACTTAGTGCCGATGTGCAACAGCGAAAGCCAAGTTCATCTTAGTTCAATTATGAATATGGCATGAAACAGAAGTACATTTGTATGTACTGTACAAATGGGAAAATAGAGATGCTTAAGTGGGTACGGCTGGTCTCTCCCTACATGAATGATACATTGTAAGATCCAAGTTTCAATGTTCAAAGAGGAGGAGGTAATTCTTTTAAAAGATGTTGGAAGACACTAAACCAGAAACCTAGTCCAGCTCAACATTTCAAGTGTTTCTGCTCAAACAGGCCGAACAAAAAACTCAAGAAGAGTACAGTAAACACCTCATGATGAGCAGAAGGCCAGGCTATCACTTAGAGAATGGAATGCTGTATATCTTAAATTGCACAAACCTAATAGTTATAAGGTAGTTCCATTGTGGCTGCTGAGGCAGTGGGCTGGTTTGCGGGGATTCCCTCCAGACAAGGAGATCCCTGATTTCATTCCTCAAGCGGTGGAGAACTGGGGTTTCCTGCTGCCATTCGCCATGGGCTGACCATGGCCTTGACTGCCCTGACAAGTCCAGGTAGCAAAATCCCTGTGGTGGACAAGGTGGACAATGGGTTTCTTCAGTAACATGCATGCATCATGTGGGACATTTCTTCGGCTTGGGAAAAGGAAGAAGGAATGGACTAAAACCCACAAACGTGGTGGTGAAGCACTTTACTTCCCTTCAGCCTTACTGCATTCACTCGAGGCCCAGGACAGTGTGCTGCCATGTGCCTATCTGTTCTCTTTATAGGGTGTACCACATATTTACATCTCACCAGTAGTTAACACAGAAATAGCTTCCATTGCAACGTGGAAGAACTGCAAGGTGAGCAGTGGCTAACACGAAGCATATGATGCTCTGCAGTATTATAGGCAATGAAAAGTAGGTGATACCTGCCTGCAGCCTGATATTGATGGCAATTTCACTATTGCGTATATTTATGATTTAACGGAGATGCTTCTAGTTTAGAGCCCAGAGTAAGTGAGGTGACACTGAACCCTGATCCCAGGAGATCAATAATCCTTACATCTGCTTAGACAGCAGTATAGTAGCAGGTACCATGAAAAAAAAAAACCAACACAGAACAAGCAAAACACAACCCAATCCAAAAAGATCTCTCGAGTTCAACTAACAAAGAAATGGAACCATTATTTCTCTGGTATTTACCCAGCTAAACTGCAAGTACATAGTTTTACACACTATCTGGTACACCTCTTGGAGGTTGCTCTCCTTTAGGAAAAGGAGTCAAGTATCTTCTGTGTTTTACACTATTTGTACTGATGGGGTCAGATGTTAAAACACTCATGCCAGAGCGCTGGCTGCCTGAAGTACATTCATTATGGATACCATCTTGCCAACGGCTCGTGCTCGATAAAGGTCAGCTGACCTTCCTGAGAATACTTCAAGTAGCAGAGGTTGCAAAGAGAAACAAACCCACACAAATTCACAATTCTGTTACTAAAGTTGTCTGTCAGGAGATATAACACTGTTTGTTGGGAGGAAATGCTTCCCCTGTAAAACCTCTCGGAGCCAAAGCTGTAGGAAACTGCCTCTGTGGTGGAGGAGGATTGTTCATAAAGCATTACTACCAAGCAAGGACTGCACTGGGATGGAAGGATGCACACAGGAAACCTGCTTCCACTTCGGAGGGGAGCGGGAACCTGGGGTGAATGAGTCCATGACCTGAGCTCTGCATGACCTGGAACTGGAGCGCAGCTTGTTCAGCATTCCAGACACAGAACAAGAGTCTCTGCTTATGGCTGCCCAGGGCCTGCCACGGTCAGTGCAAAGGCTAGGTTCACTCTGGGAGTTGTAACCCCTGGATCCAAATGAGTGCTGTGATCCAAGAGGTGAGCTGCAATGTTTTAATGCAATATGAACAGCAAAATAAAAAGCACTAACAGAGTAGGTTAATTCTACTTTTTGAAAGAATTGCTTTCATGCAACTGCCATTGCCCATACCCAAAAGGTTTGAGTGCTGTTAATGTGCATTCCCAGCCTCTGTACACTTTTCGTCTAAATCTCTCAGCACAGCATTTGGACACCTTGCTAAAGTGCCCACTTTCGAAGAGAGCTCACTACTTGCTGAAAGCAATGTGCCTCTTGCATAAGCCAATTTTTTTTTGATAAAATAACAATTTTGCTTTTTCTGCGGAGATTCACATGCTCCTGTCCAGAAAGATCCCATCCTGTTATGGATGGGAAAGACAAATAGATATACAGCTGTGGGGCACAGCTGGATGCACGTGCTGCAATAGACATGCAACAGGTAGGAGGAAAACCCTCAAGGTTTCTAGAAACCTGCCCTGAACTAACAAACGGTATCCTCTCCAGAGTTTGAGATTGCATGTGCAAACCTACCTAGGCAATGACACAAGGCATCTTGTAATCTATCTGAACGTTTACTGACCATCAATTTGACATCTAGCAAGCAAGTTCCTGTCTGAGATCTCTCTCATCATTTCCATGACCTTTCTAGCTTTTCAGGTTAAAAAGCTAAATGACAGCTGGTCACTGAGGAGTGACAGAAACCCAAACTGTCATAGTGGGCAAATACGGATTAGAACAACAGCAGTGGCAGCAAAATGTCACAGTAATTGATATTGCTATTATTAGCATAGCAAGTTGAGCATTATGTCAATGTCACATCAAAACGTACGTTCTTTGCAGGACATGCTGTATGAAACCCTCACAGTGTTTTCCTTTTCTCCACGTACGGTGATAGAAACCCAGTGGTTTCAATTAGCAACCAACAGCCACTTGATCTGGGAGGGCAGAGCCTCAAAAACCTCCTTGTCATTTTGCCTTAGCCAGTGGGACCAGGTTTCCCTCTGTTCCAAACAATAGAGCACAATGGAGCATTTGTAAACGTACTCTATCTTTTGTCAATAAATCTGACAGCATTAGAGATAAATCCGCAGTCCCTTGAGGGTGAGATCAGCACGCAGTTGCATTCCCACACGAGTGTATACCTACCATTAGTCTGAAAAATCGGAACCTACTGACATAATGAGTAGTTGTGACCGAGGCAGAATAAAGCTTTCTGCCCAGTTCCTAAATTTTTCTGTCACTGTTAATCATCTCTGTTTGGAACAGTGTTTCTTGTTTACTAGCAAACAACTGCCTGTAGACAGGCTAAATATTTCTCTATCAACACTACAGTGCACTCATAGCAGGATTCAAGGCACCGAGAGGGATGCTCCTCTCCCCCACCACCTCAGCACGCTTTCTGCAACGCTGTCTTTCCCTGCCATTAATCAGCAGACACAGTCCAAGAACCTTCTCCAGGGGGTCTTCTCCTCCATTCCTTTATCCAGGCATGAATTAAATGAGCAACACCCTGCACTGGTTGAGCGCAATTAATCAGCTTCCCCAGAGGCTGCCAACACGGGCTTGGGGGCACACCGGGGTCCCAACCCGTGGCACACCCTGACGGAAGATGGAGAAGCACAGGGCACTGCCTGCTGAGAGCTGGGCTGTGAAACCCTGCTCCTCGCAGGTGTCGTGCTGCAGGTATCCATCTTCTGCTCTCCTCAATAAACAACACACCTCAGAGAGCTGGGGGAGGGCAGAAGAAGGCTGAAGCTGAAGCTGTTGTTATAATGGCTCTCTAGCAGCTGCCTTTGGAGGTTAATTGCCTTTCTAAAGAGTAACAATTCATCTTTTCCCCCAAACCATAATATCCTGCCATGCTAATTCTCATTTTGAAGACAGGAAAACGAATGACAGAGAAAAGGTTTAATATATATAACTCAAAAGAAGGAATAAATTTGCCATAACTGTGTACCAAACTCCATCAATAAAAACTCATACTGAAAGATCACAACTCACGCTATTCCCAGAACATAAATATTTTCTAGGATAAACCATCATTAGCAAAACTCATCAAGCTTTTGTTTCAATAAACAGCATCTGCCATGAGCATCTTCTCTGAACTAGACAGAATTAAACAAAGTTTGGTCTCTCATTTATTAAAGGGGCAGCCTTCTGGGCTGGTGTCTCTGGAGTTTTCCCAAAACCTTTAAAAGACACAAAAAGAGCCCATCTAATTTGACCACCTTAAATATTCTAGCAGGTGTTGTGTTGTGAAAGCACAAACACACTGGACCTGCTGGATATCATCCCAGAAAGGCCAACTTTACTTGCTCCTGGTTGCTTCAGCTGTACTACCCAGCCACACAGCCACTTTCCTGGCTTAGCAGCAGTAAACAGCTCTCATTTGATTGCTGTGAAGACAGTAAGTGAACAGCGGAAGGCAGCTAGGAAGTGACTCGGGTATGCAGGTTTTGGTGGGAGAGCAATCAAGGGCAGGAGCAACACGTCCTGTCCTCACCTTGCTTAATGGTAAGAACAGTGGCCAGTCCCAGCCAGAGCCCTGGGCTCTTGGTGGAGTTTGCCTCCAGCAGATGGATTAAAAACAGAAAATCTCTTCCTTCCTTTCTTCAAAGATGCACAGCTGTCAGCAAAGAGCAAGCAGCTAACCCAAAGTTAAACTTGGCAGGGGCTGAAGCAGCTACTCCCAAATGTGTGATGTTTGTCTCTCAAAACCTACACCATAGGTTACTTAATTTTGTCCTCCTCTCTGGTTAAAACACAGTCAAATTCTCTTCCATTCACCCTGATCCTGACTGTATTATATTTTGTTTACTTTCTCTTAAGTTGCAGTTAAAACATAACCCTCCTCAGGACGTGAGGTTTGCTCAAGTCAAAGAAATAAATTTGTTTGCTGAAACAAATGAAGAACAGCATCATGTTTTTCCCCAAGCTTGTGTTGTTCGGGTGGGTTTGTCCAGCCCTTGCTGGCAGCCTGACACCATGCTCAGGGGCTGCTGTGCTGTGCAGCCTCAGCCAACAGACATTGGGTGCTATGGCTTGTAAAGAGACAGTGGCAGGACAAAGCCAGCCCGAGAGCCCTTTGAAATACTATTTTCAGCTAACTACAGCCCTGCTGAAATAGCCACTGCAGTACCACGGGGAGACAGCTTTACCGTTTCAGATGCTGGAGTGGCAGGAATAAAATGTCATCTAGTTCATGCTGAAAGTGATAGAAAAATCAATGTAAACTCTGAGAGTATTAAAAAAAAAAGAAGAAGAACAACAAGAAGAAGAAGGCAACCCCAGTACAAGAAAGCCATTTTCAGACTGTCTTTGTTACAAGCTTCCAGAAAACAGGATGCAGCAGCATGTGGTGGGTAATGCTCTGCCAGCTGAAAAATGTTATGTCAAATATCCCATTAGAATTTCATTTCAAATTAAACATGATCTATATGGAAAGGCTGGAAAGACCTGGTGTCATATTCAGGCACTTCCCTGGATTTTCGTAACAAGCAGGCTGAGGCCAGGCTCCTACCCCTGAGACAGCTGTGAGAACAGGCACACAAAAAAAATAACCAAGAAAGCTAATGCACAGCTCTCATTCCTCTGCAATATGTTTTTCTCCTCAGTTTTCTTCCCTCAGCTTTAGGTATCTGTGCAGCCAGGTGGACCTTTCAGCTGCAGCACAACTTGCCTCAGCTGCTACCTCCTTTACATTTCCAGGGGGGTCTGACTTCTTTTCCAGAGCCACCTGCCAATGGGTATGCAGTGTTAATCCTGGAGATTTCTCCAGCATTAGCTTAGTCCAGTTCTGCACCGCTCCAATGATAACCAGAGTTTTCGTGCAGCTTTGCAGATGGACCAAGCAAGGAGGAGCTCCTTAAATATTTTAAATCAAAAAGATATTAAACTCAAGTTAAACACACTACTGCAGACAAAGTCAGTAATACTTTCCCATCTCGATTTTTCCTTCCTATTTGATTCCTCTCGCATGGCTGCTGCAGGGACACTGACTGCAGTTGGCAGTATAACCTTACTTATGATGTGCTCAGGAACAGATGTTGTTCTTTGCATCTATCCCTCCTCTCCTACCTTTGGAGCAGAACAATGAGATACGCCGCAGCTCCTGTTCAGAACATGGTTATTAAACAGCAAGGGAAAATGATGCTGGCGTGGCAAACTGTGTATTGCTGAATTACTACGAGACATGGTGATGAGAAAACAGATCTGCTTTGAAGGGGAAAAATGGCCTGATTTCAGTCAAGAGCTCTTTCCTGTTACCCAGCCCAGCTCATGAGCACAGTATTAGTGTACACAGCAATTTGTGGGCTGCACAGAGGGCAGAAATTTGTATCTAGAAGCTGCCACATCCCGCCCCCGGTGGGCTGCAGCCAGTGTCTACCTAAGGACCATACACATGATGAAGAATTTATGAGCTGTGATTATTGGGGATTTATTGCTTGTTCTTATTTTCTGCTGGTCTTTAGAGAAATACAGTAAAATAATATAAACATGAAGTTTTCCTGCAGGTTCCCCTGTGCAGAATGCTGATTAAAGTACACAATAGGTGAGAGAGGATGACAGACATTTTACTGATGTCTGCATCCTACAAATACAACATCCTTCCTCGTGTTGTGTATCAGAGTGGGGATAAAATCTGCCGATTAATTTGCTTTCTTTGCTGAAGTTTACATGGTTCTTCAAGCATCTCCTCCTGCCCTGCGGTACTTTTGTAGGGCCCACAGAAGCTGCAGGCAGTCCCCACACACAGTCCTAAGCCACAGGCTGCAAGGAGCTGAGTCTGTGGTCATACCTCACTTTTAGGTGAGAACTAGAGAAGTCCAGGACTTGTAATGCTGTGTCATTGAGCAGCTTTCCCTGGCAGTAGTGCCACAGCCAGCATGCCAGGAACAGGAAGGTCAGTTTCTTTTCATCTTTCTGGCCCTCCTCTGGACCTGATCCAATAGCTCTGAAGGCATCAAACCACTTAAAGTTGCCAAAGCAGAAGGAGTCTTAAGGTCTTGATGGATTTACCGAAATAAATTTAGACAGGAAGAAGCACTACACAGAATACACAGAACAGTAAAGGTTGTAGGATTGCCCAGGAAGGGAAATAGCAGCCCCAAGTCCAATGAGGCTGTCTCACTGATGTGCTGCAGAGAAGGAGCAGACGTAGACTTGAATCTGGTCTAACAACTTCCATGCAGGAGCCCTCTGAGAAGTTGCACGCAGAATGGGTCAGAACAGGGGCTTCTGGCTTGGTAGTTGAGAAGTTCTAAGTTGTATCTGCTCTCTGTTCTTCCAAACAGCCCAGGTGAAGCAAACTCATCATCCTACATCTGAAGAGCTGAACCTCAGCTGAGTCCCCTGGCTGATGATGCCTCACCACTTTCTCACTTGCTCTCACCAAGGCAGTGCTCAGAGCACCCTGCTGTGACAAGCAGTAGTTCATGTTGCACCTAAAGACTATAATGCAGTAATGAAGCAGGAGACAAGGAAATATTTGGTTCTAGCACTCCGCTAAGTAAAAAACTGTTTTTAGCTCAGTGTCAAGACCTGCATTCAACATTTGTCCATCCCTATCTGTAGGTGCCAGACTCATTAAACTTCTGTACAAATTCTCTGCCATTTTAAATTGGACAATGATCTTAAATCATCAGCTGCCCCGGATGAGCTGTGCATAGATTCAGACACTCTTTGTAAATGGTAGCTTTGTGACAGCACTTCCTCTCTCGACTTTCTTTCTGACTGCTCATCTGACAAGATCCACTTAGCTAAGAGAGAGGAAAAGAACAACGTTTTCATACAGGCACATTCATCTGTCAGTTGAAAGTCCTGCCATGTGGACTAAAGTCAGGTTTCACTTTTGCTGCTCTAGGTGAGCTTGCATAATCAGCTTCACTCAGAGGTGATGGGAAAGGTGAAGCCCCTGCAGTGCTGGCCCAGATCCAGGCGTACTCCTTGCCCCCATCTGGAGTCACAGCTGATCCTGTGGGTGCTCTGTCCCCAGTAAATGTCCATGCAGAACACCAGTCTAGCTGTTATAGATACACTCACATACCAAGCGAATCATAGAGTGGCTTGGGTTGGAAGGGACCTCAAAGATCATCTAGTTCCAATCCCCTGCTATGGGCAAGATTGCCATCCACTATATCAAGCACCAACTCAGGCTGCCCAGGACCCCATCCAGCCTGGCCTTGAACGCCTCCAGGGATGGGGCACCCACAGCTTCTCTGGGCAGCAGTGCCAGTGCCTCTGAGTAAATAATTTCCTCCTAACCTAAATCTCCCCTCTTTTAGTTTTGTACATTTGTACATTAAATCTGGACAGAAGGGCAGAAGCTTGTGGCAGCTGAGAAGCACACTGCTGGCTGCAAGGTGCTGGGTATGCTCCGGGTAGGAGCAGTACATTGCACATCACACAGGTGTGCCATCTGCATAAGGACACTCAGTCTCTGTTTGCAAACCAATAGTTTGCAATGCAGCAAATATTCCCTGAAGCTGAGGAGTTATACTAAGCTATTTAATAAGAGAACTCTGCTCCAAAAATCTCCTTTCCCTGCTTGAGCTGACAGAAAACACCGAGGTGTCATTGCTCATGATGGCACTCCTAGAAGATTTAAAACTGGCTGCAGTAAAACACAACAATCTTCTTTGCAGAGGAGAAACTGGCTTTGTCTAAAGTGTGCAACCCAATGTACAATTTTCCTTCCTAATTTCTAGGCATATGACAAAGGAGGCAAGAAAAGAAGAGATTAAAAAGGAAATCCCTAGCCATCGTCAATGCATTATCTTGCACAAAGGTAAAACAAAGCACAGATTATCAAGGAATGTGAATACACCACCACTGCCTGCTGTGTCCTCCCAGGCATGGCTCCACTGCAGCAAGGCTCAGTGCCACCAACCCTCTGAGGCCATCAGTCAGCAGCTCGGCTCCCACCTCTGCCAGCATCCGCTGCTCCCTACTGTATCTGTCATCTCCAGCAATGACCGAGAAGGAGCCTCAGGAAAAATCACTCGGGGGCATGGATGCTCAGGATGTAATAGACCTGACAGCAAGCAGCTGTGCGGGCTGGACTCATATATATTAATGGCACGTAAAACATTGGTGTATTGTCTGGGATCTCCCACGAGGCACTTTACCAGCCAGCATTTCATTGAGCATGAGCAAGAGGGAAAAATAATAACAGTTTAAGAATAACAACAACCAAAACCTAGTCCAGACAGAGAAATGAGCCTGGAACAAAATCCACTCCGCACAGACTTCTAAATACATTTGAGATACTGCGGGGTAATTCTACCTTCCCTCCTGCTGGGTGGCTTAACCTTGTTCCTCACTGGCAGCAGTGGCAGAGTGCTCAGTGAATAATGGGGCACTGCCGCTATGAGCTGGGAGCAGGACAGCACACCAAGCTAATCACTGCTTGATTTTTTCTTCTTTAATGATACACGTTCTCTTATCTTTTGCAGAGAGAAAAGGGAAAGTGATAGGAAAAGCATGAGTGATGGGGGATAGAGAGAAAGGAAAAGGGGGTTGAAGAAACTGACCTCCCAGTGTGCTTGTCCACGCTCCTGAGTCTTCAATAAAGGGAAGGAGGAAGGTGGGAGCGGGGAAGGAAGTGAGAGAAAATCAGTTCAAAAGTAATGTTCTTGAAATTCACTCCCTTCAGGCTATTTGGTGATGCTGAAGAAAAGAGAGGACATGCATACAAACAAGGAACCGTAATTTGGAATAATAATGCTCTGTGGCAGAGAAGCACTTTCTGCGATGAACCAGGCAGAGTCTGATCCTAAAGGCAGTGAGGTCTGCCCACAGCCCACCCAGGGCATCATTAGGTCTGAAGAGAGAACACTGCTCTCTGTTTCTTTCCAAGTCACCGTGGCTGCAATCCTTCAGACCCGCTGCCTTCACCTGCACTGGCAGAAGCTCAGAGGAAGCAAGGAATGAATGTGAAAGGTAGCAGAAGGATGGATTTTCACAATGATTTTTTAGGTCTTAACTGGCTGTGCAGGAAAACAAACAAAAAAAACCCACATATATATAAATATATATAAATATATTTAATAATCAGGACTCACAGGACCTATGGAATTATGTTTCCTAAGTGCCATTCATCCAGTTGTAGCTGTGAAAGAGGTGGACGCTAACATTTCAACCTACAAATCTGGGCAGCTAGAAATGTATCCGATACGCATTAGTTAAGTAGCGCAAATGAAGGCCTAATCCAAAGCCACAGATATCACTGGGATCCTTTCCATGATTTTTACTGGTTTGGAAACAGGCTCCTGATTAACATAAGCTCCTAATCCTGCAATTATACTTTGGCAAAGGTCTGTCTCCACAGAACCAACGCCAACCCTGCTGCAGTGCTCCTGGGTAGTATTTCAGGACAATTCTGGGTTTTATGATCAAGACAGACCTTCATCATGACCAACAGGTTAGTAAAGATTTTGTACAGAAGCAGAAGGGATCTGTGTCTCAGGCCTGGCCAGGGACAGGCAGGCTGCATTGCTCTGCCAGGGTTCTGGCCACAACTTCAGAACAGAATTCTCCATTTCATTAAGCATCTAGCACCCTTACAATTGGCAGCAAAATTGGAAGTTTCCTTTAATTTAAGCCTATTCTGTGATTAATGCTTCTGTTCACTATTTGTGATGCTGACTTCGATTGGCAATGAACATATGAGCATTGTAGAGCAGTAGATTCTCAAGTACATTTTTCCTTTATCATCTTCCTCACACTCACTACTGTTGACCTGAATTGGGTCTGAGAAAGGCACACATCCATTTCAAAACATTCTTTCCTGGAGGCAACTTACGGTTTGGGAAGAGCCTTTATTCAACAAATGCTCAGTCCGGAGAGAAACTAACAAATGTCATTAAGAAGGCTTTGTGGAAATAATCTTCATCCTGGAGTTCTTCAAAGCTGAGTTACATGCACATTTCTACTCTCCCTTTTGCATAGGCATGGGCTCTGTAGATGGACAGAACAGCACCCGTGGCATTACTGTTCACTGTCAAATATGCAGTGCTGAGGATGGGAAAGAATTCCTCCCCTCTTCTTTGACCCCCTGTAGAAGCCTTTTTAGAGGACTCAAATATGGCATGCCACATGAGATTTATTTTGCAACAGGCCCTTGCCATAAACTTTCCATTGGCATTAAGACCTGAACTGCCCAGAAAGGAGCTGTTATGAGTCATGGTTCTTCACCTAGTATCATTTGTTGATAAATAGCTCATTAATGCCATAAATGTGCAACTTCCAATTGACTTATAGGTAATGCCAGTTATCTCTCAGGCCTCTTTTAGAGTCTAGAAATGATGGAGTCTTTAATACTATACTTGAAAGTCTTTCCTCTAAAAAGCCCCCCTATGTTTTTTAATCTTTCCCCTTCATTTCTGGCCACGTCTCCCTTTTGATGTTAAGTACTGGCACCAATTGTTGGAAGACAATTTTCCCTCTCTACAAATACAGACACTGGCTATTTCAGCAGCTTTCCTTTGAGAGAAAGCTCATTCTGCCTGTTTTTTAGCCAGGCTGACATTCTCAAACTGCCTTTAGACTTGTTTTCATTTGTTTAATTATGTGACTTGCTTCCATTTTATAGCATGGCCTTAGGAGAACAGAGAGCCAGAGGAAAAACCCCAGAGTGGACTGCAGCTGGAAAAGCTCTCCATTGACTACCAGTAAGTCTTATCCCTCCATCAGCATTCCCTGGCAGTCACTTTTCCCTCCTGATCTTTTAGTCCTTCGTCTGGTGAGCCTGGCAGCAACAATGCCAATTAGTGAAGATTACCACAGCGCTTTTTCTCACAGTGTTCAGGAAGGAAAAAGAAAAAAAGGAAAATATATCAGCCGAGGGTTAGCAGCCAGCCTGTACTTTCTTTTTCTTATCTTATTGCGCACCACAAATAGCAATCTGTACTTACGTTCTGCTGCTCAGCAACAATTTACAGCTTTCATCTCTGTCTCGCAGCAAAGATGAGGGTCACTTAGTGCCTTTGTCCCATCCTCCAAATGAGACCACCAGATCCCCATTTTAAAAGTTCAGATCACCCTTCTCCCTTGTCTTGACAGCCATTTTGTTGCCCCCATTCCTGAGCATTATGCACACACCTATCTGCCTACTTTCTCTTCACAGCTCCTAAGACGAGTCCTTGACAAATTAATCAGTGCCTTGTCCTTTCTGCACAAGTGACTGTCAATGAAGCAGATGGTGCTGTCCCTTACAATGCCTTGTGTCTTCCATCTCTCTCTGAACCCATGCCCTCCAGTTTCCTGACAGGGGATGCTGGATGGTTAATTTTTCACTTATTTTTTTCAATACTCACGATATCAGACAGTTACTACAGGACATCACTCACCTGGTCACAAAGACAACTATACATCAGACTTGAAAGAAGTATGTGAATGAAGAGAAACTCATCGAGAACTGAATCCTCCTGCAAAGCCTGAGGGACAGTTAACAATCTTTGGCATAGGAAAATTCTCAGATCATAAGAATTCAGGTAAATGGGACTGAAGAAAACTAGCACATGCCTATGGCCCTGACTCAGGCGGGTTTGAGATGTACCATGAAGGAACCATCACCCTTCTCTGAAATGGCCTTGTTTTCTACCTGAGCCTCATAAATCTGTTGATCATACAGCTTAACCACCTGAACTGTCCCACAGCTACTGAGAATTTCCCATTTCATCAGGAATCCAATAGCTGTGGTAAACCCACACACTGGCCTTCACAGAGCACAGAGAAGCCTCTGGAACACCACTCCACTGAGACCACCTGCCCTGCATCAGACAACCAGCTTATCTATTGCACTGTTATCAGACATTACAGCCATCAAAAGAACTGTGTAGGAAAGACTCATTACTAATGCTTCTAGCTTAGGCTGATGAATCAATATCCATGATAACATCAGTGTCATTCACGAATGAGATTTCTGCTGCGGTGCATCAAGAAGCAGCAGCCAAATGGCACTGTGAACTCAGTGTGTCACTGAAACTCCTACCTGAGCAGGCAAGGAAGAATGGAATAAACTTCAGTATTTCTTTCATGTGACCTTGAGCACAAAAGGGCATATGCTAAGTGTAAAGCATGCATCCATTTAACATGTTGATATTGCTGCAACATTGCTGCACACATAGAAAGGGCTTCTGCCATCTTTCCTCCCTCCAGGAACTTGGCTAATTTGATGTTTCTAAGCTCTGTGATCCTGAAGGACACTGATCTACCCACGCAGGGTGAGCTAAGACTCACTGCTGATGTAACAGCCATGGTGCCCTGGCTCATCTCCAGAGACAGAGACAGCCCAAGGCTTTTCCGCAGCATAAGCAAAACTGAACTCAGGGACAAGAAAGCTGAGAGAGAGCCAGAAACAGCCGTGGTGAGTCCTGATTACAGAAAGGATGCGCTTCTCCTTTTTTGAATATAGATTAATGGCTGCTGCCTCAAACACTCCAGCTCCTCTTTCTGTGTATGTGACCAGTCTTACTAAAAGGGACTCGGTGTTGTGGGCTTTTTCTTTTCATTAGCATCATCCTGTCAAAGATGGTTTTGGCAGCACTTGCCATGCAAACAGAACATTCCTCCTCTGCTCCCAAGTTCTTCGCACACCTTTATGTTGCATCTAAGAGTATTGAGAGAGCATCAAGGCAAACCAGATCTCATTTCACTCCTTCATTTATTTCCTGCAGTTCAAGAGGTCTGGAGTCATTCACAGTGTGAGACAGGGACAAATTCAAATGCCTAGGGCCAGACCCATTTGGATTTGAACATAAATATAAATCACCTCTGTTTCTGTTTTTATTTGCTGCCCTAAGCTAGTCATTAACACATTGAAAACAATCTGGGTGCAATGATTTTCTCCTGATTCAGCTCCCTTCCCCTGCAATCAGCGCTCCAGGAGAACATATGGGCTTCTTCTGTCACTTGGTTCCTGATTTACACCAGTGTAAATTTACAGAAGTCAACACAATTCCTCAGGAGCTGCATTGGGTTATACTGCATGTGAGTAGCTGCTGAAATCAAACGAGCCCCTGTGCTGCAAGGGGCTGCTCCTGGTGCAAAAACCCCAGATGCCTGACTTGGGCAGGGCAGACACCTCTGTCCCACTGTGCAGGCGGCTGAGGGCTGCGATCTCGCTTCCATGTATGAGGGCTGCAACTCTCAAGTGGCCTCTGAGTGCTTGAGAAAGCTGAACAGTGCAGCTAACTCGGGAGAAAGAGCTTGGAGAGGCCCTTTTTCAGTTTTTGAGTGGTGTGCGTAAATGTGTGCGCCTGTGTTTGGGGTTGGAAGGTTAGGCGTTTTTCAGAGTATGCTGTGGAAGGAAGAAATTACCAAGAGAACAACAAAGAGAAAAGGCTATGCAAGACAAGCACCCTGTAGGTTTAGATGCAGGTTAGTCAGTGCTGTTCTGGACCACATCTTCTCATCTAGCATTCATTATTAGTGCTAATTCAGGTTTCAGCTGCACAGGCAGTCAGTTCAAACAGTCTCTGGTTGGGATTTCTGCCAAGCTCCTCCTTTGGAGGCAATTCCTACTCTGCTCCCCTGTTTACACCAAGTTTTTTTATACACAGCTCCCACTGCCAGCAGATCCAAGTCAGTTAAAGAGGCAAAGAGGGTACAGTCTTTCCTCTTTTATCTACAGTTCTCATTCTGCCATCATCACTGTTTCATTTCCAGTTTTGTCCTGTCGAACATTCTGAAAAAAAACTCGTATGATTTTTCTGATATCTCCACCATTTTTTCTTTGTTAACTGGTATGAACAACACAGCTAATCCTTAGCATTTCCAAATCAATCAGCTCCATTCAGATTTCTTCAAAAATCAGAGTATTCTTTGCAGCTGATACCATTGCTTTCTTATTACAGATCCTCTGTTCCGTAAGCCTTCCTGGATAAAAAGAAATCTCTCTCTCTCCAGAGCTGATTCTGTCTAATTAGGTGGAGAAAGCACACGAGATCTGAAATCTGCCTAGAACAATGGAAAAAGGACAGATTTTAGGAAAACACAGTATTCAGATAAGTTTTGTGAAAACATGAGGAATAAGTAAGCCAGGAAAGGAATGATTTAGGCTCGTAAATTCTGTTTGAATGGGACATGGGAGATCTGCACAGTTCCTCATACCTCCCCGTCTCATCAAACCAGTTCTATGCTTGGTGGCACTTTTCTGGTGGGCCAGAAAGGAGAGAGAGGCAAGAGAGGGGCAAGCCACATCCACTACCTGTGTCTGGGCTTCAGAGGCAGGCAGCTTGTATCTGCTCATGGCTGCCACAGCGAAGAGGCAGCGAAATGGTGTGGGTGCTGCACTTCAGCCAAAGACCAGTGGAGCAGGGGGTATGTCCCAAGAGCCACTGGAAACAGTTTCTCCCTTAGAAAAGGCACCACAGCGTCTTTGCTAAGTGCTCAGGGCAGGAAGGACACTGATTTGTACCGCCCAAGCCAAGTGATCTCAAGGGGCATGAGCAGAGGAGGTTACAGTTAGAGGTGTCTCAAAGTGATTTCCTGAGCCAGACTTTTGGCAGGTGGAAATCAGCAAGGCTCCTGTGAAGCCAATCGATGCTTATTGACACAAGCTGCAGAGCCAACTGCCCCTCTTCGAGAGAAGGTCCTGACTACCACTTTTCCCAGAGGAAAGCTGGGTTTACTAATGATTACAAATCTAAGTCATTGTGATTGAGACTTTGTAAACTGTAAACAAAAGCTGATTTACTAATCATCAGCCCCCTACTGACCTTATTGAAATCTCCTCCTGGTTAAAAAAAATCAATTTTCCATTTTTTAAAGCAGAATATTTAATTATCATCCGTATTGATTTAAAAGTATCTCAAATCACACTGATGTTACTCAGAGAAGATACAAGACAGGCATGACAGTACCTGCAGGATGCACTCTCACGCTGCGCATCCATTTCTGACCAGGCAGGTTATCCTGAAGGGCTTCTCATAAAATGCTACATAGCATGTATTTTATCCCAGGGGACGTCTTCTTGAGCTGTAATTACAGCTGTGCTAAGAAGTTATTCATCTCCTTTCTGGATGTTACCTTCAGGGACATAGAGACACAGATGGTTGAAAGCTTTGGGCCGATGCCCTGTCCTAGCACGCTTTTTTTTTTTTTCTCTCTCTCTTTTCTTTCGATGATTTTACATGGCGTGGTCATTACCTTCCCAAACGGATGCACTGATACCACATGGGAAAAATATATCTAAGAAGGAAGAGTTTGTACCTAGCTAATGTGATAACTGTGTAAAACCCACTTGGACCAAGTCAGTCCATTTCGTTTCCATACATCTACATGTTTATTGGCTTGTCAACTGAAAACCAGACAAATGCTCTCAACTGAGAAGCCTGTTGATGACTGCCTTAGAGATATTTTAAGTGAAAATGAGACTTGCTTTCCTTATGCATGTCTAGCTAAATATGCAGTACCTTAATTTTATAGGTAACCCGGGAAGACTGTCTAGCTCCCTAGGATAAAAGGAATCTTCTTTCATATACTACTAAGTAGTCAGAAAAGGAACTGTTTTCTCAGTAAATTGTATCTGGCTACAGAAAGGCTGGCTGCTGGTCTAAATACAGGGATGGTAAAAGCATAAATCACAACATGAAACATTGATTAGAATAAGCATATCTGAGGTACGAGCACATTTATACTCAATTCAAAATACCAGAAAATAAGTGATAAAGCTTGTAAATCTGCTGCTTCGGAATTACTGCTTTGGAAATTGTCATCTGCAGAAGATAAGGGGAGGGAAAAAGATAATAACTGTCCACCTCGAGATTCCTTGAAGTTGCTCCCTCAGGACTTAGAAGGAGAGGACTGTACGTGACAGACGAGGTGTCAGGGACACTCACAACTCTGCAGAGAACAATTGCTACTTCAAGCAGCCCTTCAGAGCTAATAAGGAATGGGAGCACTCAAGAGAGCTCCTCTTTGCCCAACAGACAGCTGCACCTTTTGTTTGCCACCCAAAACCTAGCAACCATACTCCCAACTCCTGAGCATCCCCTCTTCCTCTAGCAATTCCCTCACCCTCCACACCTGAAGCAAGAAACTGAACTTCTCACACACACTCGCTAAATCGCTTACAGTCAAGCATTACAGAATTTTTACAAAAGGATGTGAATTCCCATATACCTTTTTCAGGCAAAATTCTGTGTATGTATTTAAGAACCCATCAGCAGGACAGATGAAACAAAAAGATAAACATTTTGACAGCCCAAAGAACCTGTGACAGATGCATAGTCAGCAGATCTGCATGAGCAAAGCCTGATCCTGCACCTTGGGCACGTGCAGGAGACAATGCCATCACTTCTTCTGTATCCTGTTCTCCTCACACTTCTTGGGGAGCTTCCCTTGGGGACCAAGCCGCTCATACCTAGTGGCTCTTGAGAGCCAGCATGGGCAGCTCTGTTCTTATGTGGAACAGAACAGGGGAAGGGGAGATGCAGAGTGCTCCCCAAGTTCTGTTTTATGAGATAAACATGCCTGACACTATTATTTTTAGCAATCAATATTGACTTAAGGAGCGACAGTAGTTCTTCCAGGGTCTTTAAAGTTTATCATACCACTGTGATACTAATCTCTCTTACTCTCCTAATGAAACTAAATTGCTTCCCTTGAAGGATCAATCTTTTGGGCGTGATTCTGATCTCATTCATGCTGCTTTATTCCATTGCCTCCAGCAGAGAGCTGCTTTACACCCGCCATCAGAATAAGCCTCTTTCCATTCACAGCAAGCACTGTGCACGTGGCACCACTGGTGCCCAAGTGCCTGGGAATACAGCCGGACGTACTCTGAGAGCCTTTCAGTTCTTTGAACTTCTCTATTGTATAGCTTGTGCTCACATAAGACAGAAAATGAAAGCCCAGCGCACTTGTGGAGAGTAACCAAGCAACAGGGCACAGCAGGGAGACCCAGCTATCTGGTGCTAATCACACCCCAGGGAGGGAAGGCTCATGAATGAAGTGCCGTTTTAACATTTATCATATTTCTTTTCATTTAAAGGTAAAAATAAATTATTGCTATAAACCGCTTTGATCCCTGGAAAATGCCTTCTGACATGAAATCCACTCCATCTGGCTCTCGGAGATTAGCATACTGCATACCCAGCTGCCACTCAAAGCACTCAGCCCGGAGCACTGGATCACCAGCACTTCTCAAACCTCACAGCCCGCAGCCACCTTCTCTCAGACCTGATCTTTGCCATGAGGTCACTTCCATACGTTGCCCTGGCAATGAGTCCCATGAGGCTCCAGCGGGTGGCCAGAGAGCTCCTCGCTGCCTCAACGCGGGGTGTAGGACTGACAGAAGGCTGCCTTTATGCCCACAAGGACTCCGAGCTTCAATGTCCCTAAGCAGTAATTAAAATGACAACATGTAATTTTCGGCAGCCTGCTAAGAGCTGCATTTCAGCTCCGCTGGAGATTGGAGCAGACCAGAATTTCCATAGCAGGATACAAACCTACATGTCCCTCTCCGTCCCCCAAAGGAGGTGCAAGTAAAAACGTGTGTTAAAGTGCTAAATACAGCCCAAGCAGCTCTGTGCTCAGCTCACATCACACTCCCTGTCTTCTCATCACATATGCCAGTCTGTGAGGGACTCTGGGAAACGACCACCTTGCTCACCTCAGTGGCACTATCAGCAAAGCAATATCAGGCACACAGCAACAGCAGTTGACAGCATCAGGCCCTGAAACACTCCAGTTAGTGCAATTATTCAGAAATTACATTTAGCCTTTCTGTGGAACGACGTATTGTACAAATGTATTTATTTTTTCAATTTGCTCTGCCCCAAGGCAGGGGCTAAATGGACTAGTTGACTCTTATTTCACCTGCAAGACTGTTCATGTGGGTACTGCACTGATTTCTTTAGTCCACTGCAGCATGGCAGTATGAACAGGCAAAGCATCAGCACTGGTGCTGAGCCTACAACCATTGATCAAGGTCCCTCAGTGACCAAACACTAGCTGCAGCAGATGGCAGCAATGTGAAGAGGAGGTATTCATCTCTGAACTCAGTTATAAGACAGGAATGCCTACTGTCGAGCACGTCTATACGTGAGCCAAAAGGTTTATTGCATAGGCAATGCCAGAAGACAATTATGACAATTAGACAGTCATTTTTGACCTGTTTTAAATGGACTAATAGCAGGGATTATTATCACTTTGTATTTTGTTCCAGTGATGATCTGGATCTGCCTGCACTGAGGATTCTGCACAAGCTGTGCAAGCACGGAGACCATTTCTGTCTAGCTTGGCATGCTGCTCAGCTACGGGATGGGGACAAGGAATAGCAAGGCTGGCAGAGAGCAAAGGGACCACCCCAGGCTCACTGTAGCTGATGCTCAAAAACTGGTAGCACAGCTATATGCAAGGACTGTTCATTTTCATCACCATATAAATAATGCTGTAATATTAGCAGTTTGTGGTTTCTGCTTCATCTCTGTGCCTCATTTCTCGTGGCATGTGGAGTAAGGGAATTCAGAAGGAAATGTAATTATGCTTCCCATCTCCAGTCCTGCCAAGCTAAGCCAGAGCTGAGCCCTAGAGCTGGGAGGCAGGCTTCTCTGTGTTAGCAGTGGGTTCCCCTGAGTATAAATCCTGGAAGAAGAAAGTAACACTCATCAGAACCAAGAAGGGAACCAGCCACTGAAGTCAGAGACTGTTCAAATGAGTAAAAACAGTATTTGGTGCTTTATTTAAAGCCAAGAGGAAATAAGATTTCCACTTGGAGAACGGTGCAAGAAAACAGAGCTTAGCGCTGGGAAAAAACGTCTAGAAGGTTCACAGAAGACTTCAAAAGCCAAGCTACTCTGAAAGGGATGCAGCTCCTCCCTGATCCACCATGTTGCTGAAGGGAGCACGGGGTGCTCATGCCTGCCGGACACTGTGATTCCAACACTGAAGTCACTGATCACACTGGTACATACAACAACAAAACAAAACAAAAACAAAACAAACAGGAAAAAAAAACAACCAACAAGTTATATTCAGTTTAGTGGAGGCTAAGAGCATGCCGATAAGACATAAGGTCTCGTTAATTAGTTGTTGCTCCAGACAAAAACAATTGCTTCCCATAGAGAGCAGAGGGGGCTGGGACCAGAAGGGCAGGAGCCATGGGCCCAGGTCTCTCTCTGCTTGTTGATCACCTCTCAAGGGCCCAGCCACAGCCCCTGGGCCCAGGAGAGTTGTGGGCAGAAATGAGCACCAGGACAAGCAATGGAGAACATACACCAAAACTGCTGATGGTCTTCTGGACTGACTACATGGAAAAATAAATGAAAATATGAAGGGCAGCAGCAAATCTTGGCCTAGTAAAGCCTCTTTCGTAAATTCCTTGCAACCTTCCCAGTAAAACATTTTAACAAACTCAGTTGATTACAATGATAAAAGCGCTACAAGTGAACAACCATCTAGCTCTAGCTGCCTAACGAGAGCAGCTAGAGATCAATAGATGAGAATTCTCCTACTCTCCTGTCCTTCAGGATCAGCCTTAGCAGCATTTCAAGGGTTTTACAGGCTGTACTTGCCATTCTCAAAAGAAAAGATTAGAGAAAGCTGGTCTATTGCTCTAAGCATTAACCAGAGATTTGGGAATTCTGATTAACACTGATAAACTGGACTGAGTGTCCTATATCTTGAGAGGCCATACTAAGTCTCCCTACCCAGGAATGGAGGGACATAGTGAGAAAGACCACAGACCACACAAGCAGGAACGCAATAAGGGTAACATTTTTCAAGTGAATTAGGAGAACATACCAGTAAGAGTTAATACACATGGTGCTGCTTCCCAGCATTGACATACCATGTCCACCACAAATGCCAGAGGGCACAAAATGACACTAAAGGTTTGCCAACATGAACCATTCCTTCATCCTTTAAGATTTCTCTCCAGAACACTGCAGCTCCCATTAATTCACCACAGAGCTCTCCAGAAACGATACGTGCTTTCTGGGGCTTCAAACACAAAACCTGGCTTGCTCCCCTGCAGGAAGCTCCTCTGCCATCACTACTTATGGGACTCTCCATGAATCCTGCTTTAGGTCAGTATTACAGTGGACCTTGC
Source organism: Tragopan temminckii (assembly GCA_028571105.1). NCBI lineage: Eukaryota > Metazoa > Chordata > Aves > Galliformes > Phasianidae > Tragopan > Tragopan temminckii. The sequence goes on from JAOWBP010003659.1 coordinate 152,664, forward strand.
TTTCTATATTGCAATTAAATTTAGCTGAGGTGAGTGCCTGCCAGTAAATCAAGGGGAAAATCCTGGGAGTGCCTAGGCACGGTCTCTGATTTTTCAGATTGTCCAGCTCATCTTTATGGATACACAAAGTTGCAAAGCATAAATCATCAATATCCAATTTGGGGAAGTCACTGGGATGTAACTGCTGCGTAGGCAAATGAAAATATAAAGCTATCAGTGATATATTAATTTTATAGTGCTCCATATGAAGCGGTAGTTTATAGATGCAAAACTTCCTTGCCTAGAGGGGCAGCTTTACTTTTATCTAGATTAATTCCTAAGAAAAGCCTAATACTATCTGACATTTTTCAGATCAAAGTAATTTGCTTATTTGGAAGATGGAAGACAGCTTTGCAGTAGTAGTAAGTGAAAAGGCAGCCCGAGGAACTGAGGTACAAAATCCAACTGCTCCTCACATCAGTCGGAGTTTCTCTGAAAGCACTGTCACTTAAACCGTGCCATTCACTATCTCAGATATCACTCATGGTTTTCGGAGGGCACAGAAAAGACACAGCAGAATACACTGAAAATATTAATCTCCTTGCTTTATGGGCCATTTTCCCTGACAATCATTGGTCTTTTTTGAGGATGAAGGTAGCAAAGATTTTCAGGCTGAGATTGATCCCATAAGAACAAATGTCTCAGCACAGAGAACAGCTAGAGATACCAAAAGAAGCCTTGCTTGGTTTACATCACATGAATCTGCACAGAGATGGGTCAGTCAGTATCTTACTGAATGGGAAAATTAAAGTTTCTCCAAGGAAACGAGCTGAAATGTGATTGGGCTTTTTGCTTTTAATTTCCTAGTGTTTGCCATCAGTTATTTGATGTTCTGAATTCTTATTTAAACTCTGTTTAACAAACAGAGATCAACAGAAAAAAAATTAGAAGTTCAAAATGAACACATAAGCTCCTGTAGAAGTCTCGTCTGTACATCTTCATCTATACGGATCATAGCTATTGGCACAACCTGATGTTGTCATAAAAAATACCTCATAAAGTGTGATATCCCAGCTGAAGGAAGGCTTTTGCTTCCCAGTTTCTCCTGAAATGTCTGAAAAAGAGAATTACTCTTTTTTTGTTGTTGCTCTTTTGTTTTCTCACCCAAAAAACATTGCAGAGGGCAGCTGCTTCCTTCCAAATCTTCACCACAGAATGGCCTGGGTTGAAAAGGACCACAATGACCATCTAGTTCCAACCCCCCTGCTAGTGTGCAGGGTCACCAACCAGCAGACCAGGCTGCCCAGAGCCACATCCAGCCTGGCCTTGAATGCCTCCAGGGATGG
>JAOWBP010003659.1:165878-176330 GCA_028571105.1 Tragopan temminckii
GTGGTTATCAATCTTTCTGTCCTTATCACCCCATCTCAGCATTTGTAAGTTTGCTTTCCATTTTAATACAAACCACCAACTTTTCTCTGGCACAACACAAAATCAATCACTGACCAAAGAGGTCTGGGACTCAGCCAAGAAATATCACATACAAAGTATAAAAGGTTTTAAGACACAAGGCTTGATAAGATAGTTCCTCTGAACATTTCATTGGAAAGAAATTATTCCAGCACCATTAGCAAGTGTAGTGAATACACTAAAGGATGTTCTCAAAATGAAACCTACCTATTCCATTACATTTTTTTTCCCCATCTTTTCTCAAAATTCTTGTAAGCCTTGCACAAGATAGACCACACCATAGAAAGAAATGCTATGTTTCAGGCTGAATAATGTTGAGGTTTTTGTTTCAGTGAAAAAAACACAGAAACTTTTTTTTTGAGTGTGTGTGTAAAAGATTTGAAAATATTCCTTGATGTTTTTTGAAAGAACACCTATTATTCAGACAGGCACGCAATGAGTCTTCACAGGTATAGATAGCCTCAAGTGAACTCAAACACTCCCAGAGCACCAGTCAGTAAATACAGAAAACATGTCTGAAGGGAAGAGCTGGACAATTTCTTCCACCAAAACAAACAGCGAGATTTACTCAAAGAAGCTTTTAGGGCACAGGAGACAAACAAGGGCTACCTCTCTGTTCAGATACAGTTAAGTGAATTGTTCTTACCAGTGGAGATGGGGAAAGCAGAATTTTCCCAGCACATACACAATTGGGCTCTTCCAGAGGGAGCTCGGAGTGGGTGTGTTGCCTGGGGTCTTGCTGCTGGTGGCTTCAGCCCCTCAAGCACCCTGAGGAGCCTTTGCAGGATTCCTCTGGCCACTTCATTTCAGGAGAGGTGGGCACCTGCCATTAGAATAAAGCCTGTTAGGACACAGCTCAATTCCTCTTCCACCCAATGCTGTTGTGGTGGCATGAGCACCTGCTGACTTTTCACAGCGCTGGTGTGCCAGGCATCACTGATAAGCTCTCTCCTCCCATAGAGCAGCACAGCATGCCTACAGTCCACAGCCTGCAGCGACAAGCTGCGCTCACAAACCAGGCTCTGCTCCCTGAGCTTTATTACCTTTTTGATGCTGTTGTTTTACTGGAGAATAATGGGGGAATTTCCTCCAGCTCGTGCAGTATTTAGGGCTTGTGTGTGCTGGCAACATCAGCTGCTAGCTGAGGCTGCCTAATTTTGTGCTGCATAACGACCTTACAGCAGAGGAATGGGATCCACTCAGAATTCCTTGTAGTGCTCTTACAAATTTCATTTGCTTGTAAATTTAGGCAAGCAGCGGATGCACTGGATGCCAAAGTGTTCCGTGCCTGTGCTGGGTTGCTCTACAATCAACAGCAGAGGTGCCCATTTCTGCCTGCCCAGGCTCGGTTAAAGAGAGAAAAATCAAATCTGCTCCTGCCATTACGTCCCCCAGCTCTCTGCCCAGCCATTAAACAAATGTGACTTTTATCCACAGAATAGATGCAAACCACAGGTGTAGCAGTTTCTCAGTTTCTAAAAAAAAAACAGTTTTGCAGCCATCCCTTGGAATAGCCTCTCTTGCTTGTGAGCATGGCAGAGTAAATAAGCCAGCTGTTTTGATGATGATTTTTAGTTCCTTACAAAATGCATTTTGCTGGGCTGGCAAAATCCATGTGTGACTTGTCTCTGAGGTGCTTCTCCTTTCCTTCATGGCTTGTCAATGCACGATTGCTTCCCCTAGGTCTGCGGGATGTATATTCACACAAAAAGGGGGGAGTGATTAGTGTAATACCTTTAATCAGAGATGCAAGGACACTCAAATCTTCCTCCCATTCATATCTGTGTTTTCACCAACACCTGTGGCAACAGCAGCCCAGGAGTGAGGAGGAAATGGAAAATCGCAGGAGGAGCTGGAAACCACAAGTTTTCTCCTACCCCCTCTGATACCATTTTTGTTCCAACCTCATTCTCGCCCACCGATCTACAGCCCTCACACTCAGTTATATACAAGGAGGAATCTCAGTTTCACAGGGATTTCTAGAAACATCAGCCCGTTGCTGTTACCTTGGAAAAGAGGCTGACCCACACCTCTCCACAACATCCTTCCTAAGGTTTTCAAGCTCTGCCTCAGTCCTAGACACGCTGGGAAAGCTCACAATCTCAAAGTCTCTTTAAAACCTGCCTGTTCTACCCAAACAGTGATACCAGTGCCAAAAACAAGGGTGGCTTGAGTGACACAACTGTTTATCCAAGAGAAGATGGGTGATGTAATTTCAGCCAATGCAACCTACAAAGTTACATCCACTGTTGAAATGGCATTCATCTGAGGTGGTTTTTAACCTGTGACCTACAGGTGAAAAGCTCTGCATTTCCCTACTTTGAGATATCCATTTGTTCAGCTTCAATATTTTATGTTCCCTATGGCTTTGTTGTTCATGCAACATTTAATGGATGTGCACACAGTATTGTGGATCACAGCATATCACATATTTCTGCAGAAATAGCATAAACTGTGATCACATGGAAGATCTCCAAAAGCAGTTTTATGATGCCATCAGTATTCCTTCCTATTCTCAGTCCCTTTGTGGTTATGATCATCACTTGCTCTGGACAGCTGAAACAGGATTTGTTCAGTATCTTATATTGGAACCACTCTGGGTGGAAAGACAGGAATTTACTTAAATTATTTATTTACTACATTGTTGGCCTGGGGGCAACCAGAGCAGGATGAACCGCGCTGCTTCTTGGGACTGAAGGGATGAAATCCTTTCTTCCAGCAGAGTTTTGACCCCTAAAAGTAACTTTTTATTCTCTGTGCTCCACGGAGGGAAAACACAAAGCAACACTAATTCCCTCTTCTGCTTTATCTACAGGCAGGCTCAACTTTCAAACAGCAAAGCAGTTCACAAAAAAAATGATCATCAAAACCTTCAGAGTTACTATAGAATGCAGTGGCAGACAGAAAGGAAGAAATAAAAGAATTTCTTTATATCTCATTTTGATCCCTTAACACCGATTGCTGGACTACCCTCCATCAAAAGGAAAATTTGGGCTTCGTTGACTCAGATTTTATGCATTGCAGGGACGTTAACAGTATACTTGGTGAGAATATATACACTGTACTTGGCCACAGTATTTTTTGCTGTACATGACAGTGTACTAATGTACCTCTTGTAACAGCGAATGCTAAACATGAGGATTTTGTCACCCAAAGCAACTGCACTAGCTAATAACACAGTGGAAGTATGAACACTGATGCAGATCTTAACTGTAAAAAGCTCTTTGCAATCTGCATCAAGGCGCAAAGCACTGAAGAGCTAACTAGGGTCATTACTGGGATGTCGCAGTAACCTTCCTCTGATCTGCTCACCAACCTTTCCCAGACAGGTTTTCTTATTAGAGAGCTGCCTCAGCAGGCAGTCCATCACAGAGCTCAGCTCCTGCTCAGTCTGGTGAGCTTTGATCCTGGTTTGCTCCGTGGAAAAATCTATCTAAGGATCTTTCCAGAACAAGTAGGTGCGTAACCTCCAGGATCTTCACACTGTCCTGCTGCTCAGTGCTTTGAGCAGGCTCGGGGAGAGGACAGGGCATGTGGAAGCAATCAGAGTGACAATGCTTACTGTAACAGAGATATTCCATGGACTTGCCTCAGGGATCCCAGCACCATGTGTGTTAGGGACTGGCAAAAGGGAAAAAAAAAAAAAGAAAAGCATCTGGATATAGCTCAGGAGTCTGTCAGCAGAGAGAGGAATACCTATTCTAACATAGAATCATAGAATCCTTAGAGTTGGAAGGGACCTCTGAGGACCATCTAGTCCAACTTCCCTCCAATGAACAGTGACACCACAAACAAATCGGGTTGCCCAGGGCCTTATCCAACCTTGCCTTGAGAGTCTGCAGGGATGGGGCATCAACCACATCTCGAGGCAACATACTCCAGTCTCACCACCCTCACAGTAGAAAAATTTTTCCTTGTAATATGTAACCTAAATCTACCCTGTTTGATCTTGAAGCCATTTTCCCTTGTTCTACTGCCACAGACCCTGCTAGAGAGTCTGTCCCCTTCTATCCTGTTGCTCCCCTTCAGATACTGAAAGTCCACTATCAGGTCACCTTGCAGCCTTCTTAGGGAAATCATGTCCTCAGACAGCAAGCACCCACAAAAGCACACCCATGGGATTATGGCAATCTGAGAAGTATTAGTTGTGTTGCTATTCAATGGTAAAATAAAGCTTTGGCCTCTGAAGACAAACCATAGTCATGTAACTGGGGAAACTGAGGTCCCTTTCTCCCTGCAGTAAAGAATGATGTAATTAATTCAAATGCTAATTAAAAATTAAATAATTGATAATATTATTACTAAGGAACTATTTATAGCAATGCCAAGAGGCCTGGAAAAATCTGTCAGTAATTAACTGGCTAGGGTGTAGAGGTAAGCAATTTTTCCACATGCACATCTGAAACAAAAGTGCATGTTCCAAATGAAGAAACAGATAGCGCAGGAGGGAGAACATGACTGTGTTAAACAAGGAATAGGTCAGCGTAGCCTGAAGTTGTTCATCAGAACAACTGAGAGCAGACGAGAAACGAAGACAGTGCTTGGCACCATGCAAAGCAGTGGAACAGATGAGAACTCTAATGAGAGAACAAAGAACATTTTTTTAGCATCACAAATGAAATGGAAACATTAGCTGTGAACTTGAAATGAATCATAGAATAGTTTAGGTTGGAAGGAAGAAGAGACTTTAAAATTCTACTAGTTCTATCCCCTTCCCGCAGGCAGGCTGCCCAGGGCTCCATCCACCCTGGCCTTGAACACCTCCAGTGATGGGGAACCCACAGCTTCTCTGGGCAGCCTGTGCCTCACCATCCTCTGAGTGAAGAACTTCCCCCTGACATCTAACCTAAACCTCCCCTCTTTCAGGTTAAAACCATTCCCCCTTATTCTATCACTAGCAGACCACGTATACAGTTGATCTTCTTTCTCTTTATAAGCTACTTTTTAGTACTGGAAGGTTGCAATGAGGTCTCTTCACTGAATAAATTCCCTCAGCCTTTCTTTGTAGGAGAAGTACTCCAGTACTTTAATCATACTCGTGGCCCTCCTCCTGCACCTGCTCCAAAAAATCCCTGTCTTTCCTGTGCTGGAGGTCCCAGACCTGGACACAGTAGTCCAGATAGGGCCTCAGAGGGGCAGAGCAGAAGGGGACAATCCCATCCCTCTCACTGCTTTAGCCCCTCTTCTTTAGCAGCCAAGGGCACTGTTGGCCTTCTGGGCTGAAAGCACACACTGTGGGATCCCATCCAGCTTTTCGTCCACCGGGACTCCCAAGTCCTTCTCTTCTGGGCTGCTCTCAATCAGTTCTTCTCACTGATCTTCACATACCCAGGATTGCTACGATCCAAATATAACACCTTGCATTTGGCCTTGTTGAACCTCACTACGTTCACGTGGGCCCACTTTTCAAGCTTTGTCCAGGCCCTTGGGCATAAAAGCACCCTATCCATCACTGCAGGTTCAGAACCAAGGAACGCTCACTTGGCACCTGAAGTCCTGTGCATCCCTGAGCTCCTCCTCCTGTTCAAGATGGTGGGAAGCTGACTCACAAAAAAGGCAGCAAAGTAGGTACTGTTGGTTATTTCACCTACTCTGCCTCCAGCAACTTTTTTCCTGTTTTCTAAAATCAGAACTCCGGTGGTTAAACCTGTTTCCCCTGTTTGCAAGGCTCTTTCCCTTTCTGGTATTCATGAGTGATTATATGAAAAATGAAAGATATTTGGAGAGGGGAAAGGTACAAGAAATTCTGTTATTGGTGATCATCACGCACAATTTACAGGAGAACTTAAAGCAGTGCTGCTCAAACTCAGGCTCCTGCTGCTATTAAAAAGAATTACTATTTAATGAGCTTCTATTTTCATTAATGGTGTGAGATTAAGGCTGCTTGCCACCAGGTGAATACTAATAGATGATCTGTAAGCAAATGAGGCTCTCATTCTCCTAATTTTAATATATGATAGAATAAAACATGCTTTCTAATTCTCCATTTTGCTAAGCAGAAGCTTCACTGCAGAATCCTTGCTTCAGCAATGGAAAGCATTCGGTTTTACTTTGTATCCTTTTCCTTTAAGGTGTTATTTGAAGAAAAAAGTTTTACCATAATGAAAAAAAGAATAGAAACATGATGGTGAAATAATTAACTATACAGAAGGGTCCCCTCAGTTTAGATATTCCACTGCAGTGTGTGAACTGAGGGCAAACAGAGAAATGATTCCAGCTCATAGCAAATGTTGGGCTGACAGGTGAGGTTTGATGGCGCGGCCACACGAGCTGTGGGATACTGTGAGAAAAGCTGGCAGGGAGATTCACAGCACATTAACTGCACCATAGGAGCTGCCTGTGCAATGCCTCCTCCTTAGCTAAGTGTGTAGCTGACTCCCCAGTGAGAGCGGAGCTTCCCATTTCCAATATCTAGAGAATCACCACACTGAAACAAGTAAATCAGTGGATCCTTCTGCAGTGTTCCTCCCAAGGCCTGCTGATGGCAGGAGTCATGAACATATTGTTTGCATCTAATGTGGGCTGTATTACTCTAGATTGCTCTGAAGAAGGAACTGGACCTAAGCACCAGCTGAGCACAGAGGATCTCTGAAAGACACACATGAATAACTGGGTAGGAAAGATGAAGCCAGTACGCAGAGAGGAGCCTGACATAGTCAAGTAATGGATCAGCTGGAACACCTTTTCAACAGCAGTTTGGAGAACAAATACAACAGTGTTACAGCAAAGACACAAAGAGAGTTAGCAAGAACTCAGGAGAAGAGAAGCATTTTTGTTGTTAGGATGTACGCAGTAGGCCATATCTTAATGATCTTAAAGAAATATCTGCAGTTCTTAGAAATATCCAATAAAAATAATGTCTAATGATGGTTTAAATGAGAGGCAGAGCACTAGTGTTTTTCACGGTAAAATAAGGTGGTAAGGACGGCTTGAAAGGAGAAGATTCAGAGCTCTCTGTTAGCCACCAACGGCTTGAGCTGAAGAATAAGGTACCTACAAGGGATAGTAGATTTTAGTTTGGACTGAATGGATCATATGTATCACAGCGCTCAGTCTCAGTCATCCGGACAGAGAATGTAACTGAATTTAAGTTCGTAAAGAGAGAAAAGAGCGAATCAAAACCAGAGCCAGCTTAAGACTCTGCAAATTGGTGGGTCTAGCAACATTTTTGTGTAGTTCAAAACTCAAAGCGAAACTGCAATGATCTCTTACCTGTCCTGAGGTAAAAAGCCATTTTAGAGGGCTGAATTTGTACAACTACAGCTAAATTAATTGGAATTACAGAAATCTTTTTTTCATTTTTGAATGTTATTATAACCTCCCTTTGACCAACCCCTTCACCAGAGTTGTATTATTTATGTAACTGCACTGTTCCAAAGTCAAAATGTAATAACAAATCGCAGCCAGTTAAAGCACTCTTTCAAACACACAGGTTCCAGAAACAATTATATTTTGCTTTAAAAGCAAAAACACTCCGATCTCTACTTATCATTGCTGCTCAGAGCACAGTGATCATATGTAATTCAGCATTGCTGCTGTCCCAGATAGGTGCCTGGTGAATTGCTTTGGACATTTTCTGTTGCAATTATGGACAGATTGCTTAAAGGTGGAGTCTAGTAAGTAGAATGGCATCGTGGTATGATTTATGCTTATGTATAAGAAAATGTAAACAGGTTTAACCCTCCCGTATCTAATGATATGTCAAGTCCTTAAACCGTGCAGTTGCTGTCATCAAGTAGTCACAATTTTCCTTTCACAGTAATGCTGAAAGGAACAAGCCGTGAAGGTGTGACCAGACAACAATGACAATCATCATTATTTTTAACTGCACAACACTAGCTGCTAACTTTCAGCCTTTTGCTTACAAACATTATTTTTCATGTTTAATTCTACTCGGTATCAATCCTTTAGCCTAGCAGACTGCTAACCTACATCTGCTACCCAGTGGAAGAGACTCTGCAGTAGCAAGGGAATAAAGACAGGTTTTTTGGTAAGGAATTTGAGCTTAAAATCCTTGGAGCAATTCAAACAGAGTTCAGCAGCTCCCTCTTCTCACAGATTATAGGTAGTCACGAGTTCCAACAGATCACAGGGACGTGGATTCAGCTAGTTTGTTTATATGTGACTTTGACTCATGTCTATGTGTTTTCCTTCTCGTTCAACATTGTCCTGGGACGCTCACCGCTGTTGAGAAGAATCAACATACTGTGTTTTAATGGAGGTCTTTTTTGTTGCTTTCTTAAGTTTCCACTGGGATGATAATTTAGCTTTACAGTGATATGAACAACACCAGACAAAGTCAGCTACTTTAAAAAGAAAAAGGCACAAAAAAAAAACCCAGTACTGAAAACAGTACTAAGTTAATGAACAAGTAAAATGCATTGAGACCACAGCCTTGTTTTTCTCACAGTATCCCTCAGAAAGCAAACCAAGAGGCTTTAAGCATGAACTGTGGCATTTTGATTCTAAAAACCTTTCTCCCTCTCCCCTACAGTTTTGCTCTTGTCTGAAGCTTTAGAGTTTGCCCTTCCAATTTTGGTCTGTTTCAACAGTCCTTCAGAATTTCTGTAAGCAAAACTTTACAACACCATTCAGATCTTCCCTTGATTTCCAGAGCTGATCAGGAGGGAAGCTGGCCCTGCAGGCATTAACTGGCAATTTGGATTAAAATACCTCATCTGAAGAAACTACTCCACAGATGAACGGTTACCTTGCAGGAAGAGAAAAATACACTGAAGGACCATTGTGCTGGCATATATTTACGACCTGCAATAAAAAAGCCCCAGGAGTAGTTGCTTAGAACTACAAAAAGAAACCTACTTTGCCAAAGAAGTAGGATGAATATCAGGTATATCCCTGGTTTAGCTCCAGGGTGGGACTGGCCCAGAGTCTTTCCACCTTGCCAGGGAGAGCTGTGGGAACCTGTGCTTTTATTTCAAGTATACAGCACTAAGAAAGAAAACTACAGAGCATTTTAACCTGAAAATTAAAAGTGGAACAAAGAAAACATGACGCTCAGAGGGTATGACTAATGAAGTTGTCTTGTGTAATGACATAACAGAGGTAGAAGGTGAGGGACTGACAAATGCCAGACTGTTGTTCAACAGGTTTACTACTCAAATAAACAAGACACACAAAATAGAAAAGGAAGTACTTCAGTCCCAGATTTAAGGATGTTCAATCCAAGATTCTGTAATCTGTGCTGTAGAGGTGGGACACATGCCAGAAACATTTTGTCCGTCCCCTCTTTTTCTGTGATCAGTAAATCTTTTTCTCTTATAAATTAAATAATTGCTTTAAGGACAGCCACAAAACATCCTGGCTTTCATCTACTTTTTAGAAAAACATTCCTTCCATATATTTTTTTTTAAACTCATACATAAAAGGAAACAGTTCAACACCGAAATTAGTATGAAATCCTATACAAAGAAGATCTGGTAGTAATTAATTACAGTTACGTTCATTGAGGTTGTCAGATCTGTTCCTTCAAGACTTAAAGGTTGAGGGAAAGGCCCATAATATCATACCAGGTCTGCACCTTGCCTGAGCTCTGCTCCCAAAACTAGTTTCCCAGCAGGGCTGTTGCTCAGTGACTTGTTTCACAGAGCAAAACACTGGTATGCCACTGGTACACATAGGTTTGTCCTAACCCTGCTGCTACAAGTGTCTGAGGAAGTTCTGCAACCTTTCCTACAAACACTTATCAGAACATTAACTTCTGCTCCTATTCCTCTTTTGCTCTGGGACTAAAAAAGTAACCACCAAAAACCCACCATGTCCTGTTTCTACAGCCAATCTATTTTAAACTTCAGTTTCCTGTGCCTGCTGGAAAGACACCTGCCAGCTCATTTGGAAGTTCCAATCAAGTGCAGAAAACTGAAAAACAAACCCAAGTTTCCCCAGCACAATTAATTCTTAGCAAACCTTCTTGATTAGCTTATTTTTGTCAGGTAATTAAGAACCTTAGCAAACTACTCATATGCTCAGGTTATAAATGTCATTTATTTTGTAAACCATTTTTTAAAACTGCCAAATAACGCCAAAGAGAAGCCATAGGAGTGGGTGGTTAATGGGGAGATAGTGGAATGGAAGAAGACTGACAGCTTCTGAATGGGGAGAGAAGGGAGTGGAGTGTTACAGACAGGGAGCTGAGCAAAAGGAGTAAAGGAGAACCAGGAAAGAGAAACTGCAAAGCAGTAAAGGGCTACAGTGCAGAGAACTAGATGGGAAAATGAAGATACAACGTGGAAAGGGAGTAAATAAGATGATGGAGTCTGGAGCACCTGGAGCACCTCTCCTCCTTTGAAGACACGCTGAGGGATCTGGGCTTGTTTGGGTTGGAGAACAGAAGACTCTGCAGAGACCCCAGTGCAG
>JAOWBP010003659.1:202845-214671 GCA_028571105.1 Tragopan temminckii
CCTTCATAGAATAGGTAACACAAAACTCATCGTGTTTCAGGAAAGATGTTCTGCCTCCTTTCTCCATTCCTCTTGCTGCTATTGTTCCAGATATTGAAGTCTGGTACCCAGGAGTAGCAAAACAAATGCCTCTTGCACAGCAATGAATTTCTCCAAAGCTAAGGAGAATTTGCATGCAGTAAATACTTGGATTGTTACTTTCAGGAGCTTTGAGGTGAGGCACCAGGAGCAACGCAAACTAGGATCCTTCAGCCTGCTCATACTCCAAAGTCTTCTGGAAATATGGATTTTTTATTCCCCATAGTCAATCTACAAGTTAGCTGTAAAGAAGTTAACTTGGCTACTGAGAAATACAGGTGAAATGGTTTCAAAATCTGATACACATTTTCCTTTTGAAAGATCTTCTAGCTAGCAATGACATCTATGGTGACAAGCTAACAAATGTACCAACAGCAACCTCATTTGTAGGTTAGATGATTTGAAGCAAGCATTTCAGAGCATTAAGAGATTACTGCTCACAGAGAGGGAGACCTCTCCTATGCTCTGCTCTGTTTTAGCTGAATTCTTCTCTCTTAAAATCTTCCGATGCAGGAATTTTGCTAGGGCATTATCTCTTTGACAGGGAAAATTACTGCTGAAGATCTCTACTGCAAAAGACGAGTGTTTGGACCAAAGTGAATCATAACGGTTAGTTTAAAATTATATGTTGTTTGCAGGTTAAACAGTGGATATTTTACTCTCTAACTTCTCTGAAACTGTCAGCTTTCAGTGTGGCAGATTTATCCATAGTAACGTCACTGGATCTCCTTGAGAGAAGCTGTCACCATGAGCGAAGGAGTCACAGATACCAGCCTGAACCCTCCATAAGCCTGCAAGTGACTTTGCTTGGAAGACTCAGAACCACATCAGCACTGCGACTTCTTTTAGGCACCATCAACTGGAATTTCTTGAACCCTTTCCCTGCATTCTCAATGAGAGCTACACAGATACTGGACCAACTGTTTACCCATTAGCAGGTGTGGGAGGGTGGTTATTTTCTTAATGAGGTCATAGACATGTGGCAATTTTTGAAAGAAGATGCCTTAAGAATCCAACTGTGATTTCTTTCCATGTAGTAATGCGTATTTTTAGCTAGTATAAAGCCACAGGGTACCATTGAGTTTTGCCATATAACTTTTAGAATACCATTTCATATAACTGATTCTTTTGCCAAGAAACTCCCTATGAACGCTGCATGAAACCTAAATGACAATGAGGTATCTGATACAGCTCCATTTTCACATTTTCTCTGCCAACTACAGAATCTCTAATTACAATTTTTAAGCATCTGTGCCTAAGTTTAGTGTAACTAAAAAAGCAATGGTGATGATAATAACCAAAGCCAAAAGTGTATGGTATACAATATTCTGTTGCACTCAGCCTTATCCAATTTGCTCATCACAATCCTCAATTTCTACTGCCTAGTCAGAATTCAATGGCTGCTTTTCCAAAGCTCTAAAGAGAATCATAGTGTTGATTATCTGTTGGCTGCTGGTACCCAACTGCTTTACATTAACCCTAAGAATTTCTGCTCAAGGACAGATCATACTTATTTTGGGCTTTATGGTGGTTTTTTTTTTCTTTTTTTTTTTTTTTTTTTCCTATTGTTCATTTGTAAATTTGACCAACTTTTATCACAAGTGTGTTCCAGCCTCTGACCAGCTCTCTAAGGTACAAGCCCTGTAATCTCTAGATATGACTGGCCTTTAACGTGAATTCCATAAGCCACTCTCATCCTGAAAATAAGGCCTATAGCAGAGAAATACAGGAGCCATGCCCCAGGCTCAGTTTAATGTCAGGAAAACATAAATGCTTCCTGCTCCTATATCATTCTCCTATCGTTCCAACCTCTGTTCAAACAAGACATGCTGATTAGAATTATTTGTACAAGAGCTTCTTAAATTGAAATGATCTTAATTCCACAGCATTCTCAACCTGCTCAGGTGTTTTGTTTAGCTTCCCTATGAGTGAAGTGTTTATTCCCATAGAATCACAGAACAACCTGATGTGGAAGGGTTCATTGAGATCAACCCCTGGTTTCACACAGGACTGCCCAAAAGCAAACCCAATGTCTAAGAGCCCTGTTCAAATGCTCCTTTAACTGCAGCAGCTTGGGGCCTTGAGCAATGCCCTGGGGAGCTATTCCAGTGCCAACCACCCTCTGGTGATTAATCTTTTCTTAACACCAACTCAACTCTCCCTGACATAGATTCATGCCCATCTTTCAAGACCACCTCATTGCCTCTCCCACCTTCATTGCAGAAAAACAACAAATATAAAAGCCTTTTGTTATCTACCTCTTCTGGAATTTTCAGACATATTGTCAGTCTCATTGCCATTAATTTACACGAAATCATTTTAACTGAGCAGCTAATTTGTATATAAATTTATGTATGTATATGAAGATACTGAAGTCTCAAAGCCTGTTCGGTACATAGGCAAACACGACATTCTGAGAGCTGGGATGTGAATGGAGACATCCCTAGAAGGAAATCAGCGTGACAGAGATGATACAACCAGCAGAGTCAAATTAAAAGGGAAAAGAAATAATCAATAGTCAACCTCAAAATGCATTACAGCCTACATTCCTGTCATTGCCTTGATCATTCTCATATATACTATTCTTTCTCAATTTAGGATGATACAGAAAAAAACCTGTTAGAATAGATCTATCTCACTTCCATATCCTTGCAAAACCAAATGCCCATGATGGTTACTACGGCATTGTAAAATTAATACAACCAAACACAACTGGCTGAATTTATCCTGTTATATAACTTCGTATATCAATTTATTTTTTCTTTAAAAACTTAATCCTTGTGTGACTGCTTTGCAAATATTTTAGCTGTAGACCTTACAGTAAAAACTTCAGTAGAGGGCTGATGGGGTGTCAAGTGTTGCACTTTTTCCAAGCTAGAACATTAAGCTATCAACAGAAAGAGTGACCTGAGTTTCAGAAAGATCCTTAGTGGTGCAGCTTTCTCTGCAAATGAATTCTCTCAAGGATAGCACAAGAGCTTGTAGATTTTCTCTACATTACGAGCTGTAAATCATTTACTGTCCCTGAAATGTTGATACAGTTGCTAGGCAGAGGCAGATAATTTATAAAACATCCACGTCGCCAGGATATCTACATTTAGGCATTTGGGGAAAAACAGAAGAATAAGAACCACCCTCTCCACTCCTTTCCAAATAATAATAACAACAAAACAACATCTTGGGCAAACAGGGTGAGATGCAAAGAAAAAGAAGAAAAAATAACATGTACTTAATACTGGATATTGCTCCACAAAATAATTATGCCTAGTGAATTTTTGACGATCTTGGTAGTAATACATACAGTATAAAATTGAAGACATCCAAATTGATAAAAAACAATATTCCAAATTCCCTGGCTGTTCAGCTGGGAAAGATATAGGTGGCACAGCAGATGACTTTCTTTTCTTCAGTTAATAGATAATTCTTCTTTCTCATCTCTTACCTTTGCCTTCAGTTAATTCCACTTTTTATTTTTCCGTCTAGCAATGTTCCTGGCTTTTTTTTTTCTTTTTTTTAAAGGAGCAGGCTAACCAATTTATTTTGCAATATGCCATGTTCTGCAGTATGCCTAGAAGCTGATGCTGTACAGCATTCAACTGCCTGCATCTTGAAAAATGACAGAACACAGTCCTGAAAAATTGTAGCTTCCTTTTACTTGGCTGCTAGATTACAGCTGCATTGCTCATCATACACCACCAAGATATGGATGCTGCTTTTAGGAATAATACAACAGAAAATTAGACTGAGAATCTGAGCCAGAAGCTACCTTACTTCTGCATGAGAAAAGCTGGTTTCCCTGGCTTCATGCTGCTTAGTCTTTGCTTCCTCTCAATTCTGAAATGCACATGCTTTCGTTCAACGAATTCTGCCTTATTTATCTTCCTCTCTCCCTTCTATTATTGTTATGACTGCCAAGAGCAGCAAAATTAAACTTCAGGACTCAGAAATTAGATGTCTCTCTCAATACGCCATCTTTTTCACTTCCCAGCTTTTCACATTGCTCCATTACAATGGCATGCTTGACAGCTTTTTCATTTTCATTTCATTTCACTGGATTTGTTCTTAAGAGAAAAATAATTATTCTATCTCAAACATGACTGGAAGGGGTATGGCCTACAATAATACTCTCTGTCCCCAAAGTATGAAATTATAAATATGCCTTTATTTACTTTACACAAAGAAAATATTTATCTTTACTTCTCCAGTGACTGATGACAAAGCATTCCATGAGTCCTTCCGTGCGTTTTATCTGACTCTGAAGTCATGGCTAGATCATTTCTGAACATCTGTGAGGGCACACACAAGTCTTGGCAATTTGAGATATTTAGGTCCAGGATCAAAACATTTTGGCTTGAAAAAGTTGTATCTGAAGCACTGCACACCTGCCAGAGATATTTCACCCACCAGGACGGCCACTCTCCCTCCTTGCATTGCACATAAGTTAACAGGTTCTTTTTTATGTACAAGGTGAGAAAATACATTCCAAGAAACTAGTTCTTTGATAGTCTTTCCCCATGGCCCCCCACCTGCAGTCCTGATTAAACTGGCACGTTCAAAGTAGCACACTTCATATTAGCAGGTATTTTCTATAAGCCATTTTTTTCCTTTCATGTTCTTCTAACTTTTCCTCAGGTGTAGAGACTGCTGAACTGCCATTAAGGTTATTTCTGGCTGGAAAATAGGAAGAACGACTGATTTTCATTCCAGCTGGGATAAATCCTTTGACTTGCAGGACTTCCCAAACAACTCTAATCAATTAGGGAATACATTTGTATTTTGACTTCATCATCAGCTAATTTTGATTCCTTCAGTTTGCTGATCAAGCTCTGATTAAGTATGTTTGTGACAACATCCAATCCTTTAATGATGCCATATTGTAAAGAATCCATTCAAAACACTTTACATTTCTAACTTTGCATGACTTGGAAAATATAACAAAAAGTTATACAAATAACTAGAGGACCGGACTGACCAGCATGAGGAAAACCTGTTCTGTTCAGAACCAAAAACTTATTTTACATGCATTGTGAATATTTTTATAAAGATCAACTCATGCTACAATTGCTTCTTCATTTAAAATCTGGCATTCAGTTGAGAGATTAGTGAAAATGGATAAAATGGAGAAAAGAAATGGATGGAATACTAACGGCTACCTGAACTGAAGATCTCCAAATGGCACCATATCTTTTTCGTAGTACAAACCAAACAAGCCTAAGAACACAGGACTGAGCTGCAACTTCATTTTTTCACCAAAGAGTGTTCTGATTAAAATAAGATTACCTCTTCAAAAGGGCTCTATTTTGAAAGAAGACAAATCATTTTGATATCTTAGGGAGTGACCTCTAACTGTTTTAATGCAACAAACATTATGACAAGAAAATTTTCTAGAACTTTCTAATTGTTATTTTATTTTACTTGTTTAAGTAACAAATCAATAAGCAGCAAAATAAATAATGAAGTAAATAATGCATTTTTCATATTCACAGAAAGCAAGGCTAAAGGTTTTCTGATTCTTTTTACCCTAAGAAATCTCAGAGATGTAAAATATTTACATCTACTCTGCCCCTAGAAATAGGTTTGCTAATAGAAAACCATAATTCTTCTCCAGTTCCACAATCTGGAGGAGAGATCTGGTCTACTAAACATGTTATCTTACTTGAAATACTATTGATGATATATCGATCCAGGTAAGCTTTAACAAAAACTGCATACACTGAAAATTCACATCTACTTGGGAGCAACCAGTCAAAGAAATGCGTATGCTCTTGGAGATGACGCCTTTCTCGTATCATGACATCTAGACACGTTATTCTTTCTATGGTCTGGGTGTCACCATGATAAATTCAGTCATACTAACCTAATAGAGCTTCACATATATATTCACACATGCTTCTTACTCATGTTAACATTGCAGATACTATCAGATGCACAGAAACCCTGTGCCTCATGGGTCTCATAACCCCCACATACAAGTTTTCAAATACCTGTTATGAATCTGTATGCATCTTGCCTGCAGCTAGACTAATTTTAAAGCAGAAAAGTATTTTTTCCACAGCATCCTAATGTGACTACCACCAGTCTCTACTTCAGATCCGTGCTAACTGAGAATTAATTCAAGGTAGACTGAATAAAGGCGAGAGAACCAAGAGGGGTAGATCGTGCAAGGCAATTACATTATTTTCCCACTTGGAACTGTCGCTTAATTGTAAGCTGCTGCTTAGCAATCCGAGAGAGGTGGGATTGCATTTTCCACCTCTGCTCAGTTTGCCCAGTCTTTTTTAGTAAAATATTTGGCTTTCAGGAAACTGTGCCTTCTGCAACTAAACCATTTTACTCTAAAGAGTGCCTGGAGACTATTTCTCAAGCTCAGGTAACAGTGACAGATTTCAGTCTACTGTGGTTAAAATGTTTCACTTCAAACACGTTTTTAGACAGAATGCCAATATCTGTCATAATCAACCTCAAGCTCTTGCTGAGTAGCCTTCTTGCCTTGGCTAGACCTCCTGAGGCCTAGGTTAGACAGCTCTCGCTAGAAAGATTTTCCATTTAAATGCAACAACCCTTCCAGTTTGGAGCAGTAGCTACTGTACGAGAAAACAGAGACAGTAAGTAAACAAATTCGGTGGATATAATCACATCGCTTGAAGGCAGTCAGTATTTGCTTGCCGACTGGTTTAAAGCTGCACAATTGCAAAGCAACAAAGCCTCAATTACCAGTCTAATCATATGCCTAAGAACAAGTCAGCTCAAATGAGATATAGCAGACCAAGTAATTAATTCCTTTCACCACCTCAGTGCAGGCAAACGTTGTGTCTCTATTGAATTCTTTTCATACTTTATGCTTGATCACGTTTTTGTTTTACACTACACATCGTTCACAGGCAAGGTTACATTTCAAAACCTAAAAGAAAACTTAAAATTTATCTCACTGCAGAAGAGCAGGGCCTTTTTCTGTCTTTTCAGTTATTAGTATTTTGACTACAAAAATACATTATTTATTAAACAGGCCACCACTAGGAAATTTTTCACATCTTTAGAAGTCAAATAGTAGAGTTCATAGATAAAAACCTAACTATATCTTCTTTAATCTTGAGGCCCTTTAAAATAGAGAACAACCAATGGAAAGATGAGCAAAGTCTTCACTTTCAACGTAGAGCTTTGAGGAAAACACTGGATCCCTTTATGTACAGTGGCATGACTGCTTTAACAACAGACTGCTGTCTGGCTGGTCTGAGGTTATACTGTGGATACCCTCCTCTTTTTATAGATATCCAGGGGAAGACACCATAAAATGCCTCTACAGGCCTAACTCCATGATGTAGATTTTGACAGAGATGCTGTTTAGAGCCACGGAAGTAAAAGCTTCATAAAACGTGAAGCAAACGGAATGTGAATTGAATCTAAATGGGCCCCAGCACAGTAAAAACAAAAGCCTTTCTCAAAAAGTGAGCTGTCTTTACAGTCCCTCCCAACAATTTGTACTTGCATTTGACTATATAATTTTGCTGATCAAGCACTCTTAAAGTAAGACAGTTGAATAGAGCAGTTTCCTATCCTCTATAGATGAAACAATATAAAATGGAGATGACTAAGCATCAGTTACTCGTCTTTGCTGTAGTTATGGTATATGGCCAGCAGCTTTTATTGGAGTAGGTTGGAATTTACTGCTCATCTGAGATAAGGAGTTCCTTCATTCCAACTTTTTGAGGCTGTATTAGCCATCCCAGAGGAATTAGTAACATAATACAACCACATACACAGCATTAAAGTTTCTCAAATACCCATTTGAAAATATAAAGTTATTGAAAACATGGCAATTCATGAAACTGTTTACACGAAACTGTTTTTAATCTTGAGATATTTGTCCTAACTTGGATGGTTTTGATATGTGTCTGCAATTCTATCCTTAAAAATGACTTTAAAAGCTATATAGAAAAAAATAACCAAATAGACTAAAGAACTAGAGGTTCAAATCTATTACTGTGACACTATAATAAGACGGTATTATTAATAAAATGTTATAACACCAAGCATTGCACGAGGAGATAAAAACGTAATTCCCATCCAATGGGGAAAACAGACAATCAGTACCTTAATTCAAAAGTATGCTTTGTGTGACCTCAGCAGAAACGTACCTATCACTTCAGTGGAAGATGCTGCTCTGCAGACAGCAGGTTCCAAGCCTGATTGTCAGAAGACTGGGTTTTCAGGGGTGGTAAAAAAGTTTATTTGAAGAATACCTGCACCAAACTGTTTTGAGAAGATGCACAAGGAGAGATATGAGATAGAGAGATAAGAAAATTACTCTTATAAGGTCTCATCACCAGATCATTCTGAGTCATCTAAAAGTGCTCAAAAGGCTTTCAAAAGCAAACTACTAGAATGAGGAACAAGCAATAAAACTAAGAGCACTTGTAAATGAATGTCTTGGGGAACTGGTGGAGGATAAATCCTTTTTGGGCTCAATTTAAATCCAACACACTCGCTTTCTGGATTTTGTCAGACTGTACTGTCTTCTAAGCACCAGGAAGTCTCTTTGTCAGCTTGTACTTCTGGCAGGTTGCCTGTCCCCACTTCTCAGCAGTCTCCACTGTGCTGCAGACTCTCTTGCTGCTGGGCTCCCCTGTCTGGCTTTCATTGTGCCCTGGAAGCTGCTGCACACCCATTAAGATCAGAAGAATTTCCTCCTTACTAGCAGCAAACTCATGTAGAGAGATGTGAAGGTAGGGAAACTTGACCAGACGGCTAATTACCAGAACTCAGACCCTCCTGTTGCAATTGCCACGGTGCTCAACGTAAACATTTACGATCCTAGGTCTCTCTGGAGAGATCAAAATTCACAGATGAACTGTGCATATTGGCAACAGTATATCAAAGCAGTTACTTGCCTGCTCCCCCAGGTAATCCTTGGGTCCCTGAGACCTGATTTAGCTCCTTTACATCATAATCAAACAACTGTTAGAAAAAAGATTATTATTCAAAACCAGTCTGACCACTGAAACTTGTTTTGATTCACCAGCAGTGGCACTGCTCCAGGTTTCCATCAAACACCATATTGGTAGGGAATACGGATTTCGTACAGCAACTGCGATCCAGTGCTGACACTGAAGTTTTAGGAGAAAATGCTGTTCTTGAAAACTTTTTACTCAGGTGCCCTCTAGAAACAAAGCTTACTCAACCACTCGTCTATCGTCTCTGCCTAGCCCCTGCTGTTCCTTGGATTTTGTGAACACCCATAAATGAACAGCACTGCATCCCAGTTGAGGGCGAGGCAGGAGTGCTTCAGTCCTTGGAGCTTACTTGGCAGACATTAGCTACCAATTAACACGTGCATATATTAGGAGCAGCTGCAGAACTGCTGTCTCACTGGTGGGGCTTGGAGTATTGCTGGGAAGAAGGCTGAGAAAGAAGAGACAGCAAAATCTGAAAGGAAACCAGCTTCAGGACTCTTTTGAATGAGCAGCAATAGCATGCTGCTACTGAGTAAGGCTGCCGGCCTTCCTCTATAACCCAAACTTTACCTAGCTTTTGTGTTTAAAAACCTCGACTTTGAGGGAGTAGCGTTGTAATACTGTTGTCCCAGGACACGGGAAAGGGACTGTTCATGGGAAGACGTCATGTATTATTAGAGAAATAGAACAAATAGTCCATTTTCCCTGTATCTTATCTCTTCTTGGGTGGAAGAGCATCCTTAAAACCTTTTTCTTTTTCTAATTGTTCTCTTCCTTTCTTAACATTGTTTCCAGTTCTTTGGCTGCCACGTTAATTTACTTTTTCTCCCTTTCCAGGAAACAGGGCTTCTGGCCTAAGGCTTCCATCACAACGTTCTTTTCAAGTCACCTAACTACTAAATAAATGGCCAGATTTAGAATACAATTACTTTTACCCTTTACTTTTAGAACATCCGTAAGACATATATAGAGATTCCTGAGGTCTCTTCCAGCCTTAACTATTTTGTTTCTATGGCTGTAACATGTTATCTTTATAATTCAAGAACAGAGATATTGACTGCTGAGAAAACAAATGCTGGCAGACGTAAAGTCATTGGTTTTGCCACTTCTATTTAGAGCCATGAACACCGTTGCTGAGGGAATTCCCCAGCAATGCAAGAAAAAAAAAAAAAATCAGCAATAAGAAAGAAGTTCATTGCTTTTTAATTTTTTTTTTATTTATTTATTTTTTTTTTACATTCAGTCCTTGAGATTTTCCAATTTATCTCTCGTTTTCAAGCCAAAGCACCTCACAGAAATCTATTTTTGGAGAGGTTGTTGGCAGAAAGGATGACTCAGTTGAAATAAGCTGAGACATTACACAGCAGTTTTCAATGCAAACAAGTTCACCACTATATCAATACAAACTTATTTGGGGACCACTAAACACATGGTGTCCAGAAGCAGGACATTGATGACCACAACTATCTAATTCCCTACTGATGGCACTGTCCTTTGAGGAGATCGCCGCATGACTGCTGTTTGCAGCTAACACTGAAAAAAAACCTCTCAGCTTTGGTACGCACACAGAAAGTTCGTAACCTCTGGCGCAGGGCAAGCAATGAGAATTTGCTATGCACCAGGAGTTTTGATGAGGGAAAATGCAGCACCTCCTCTTTTTCTCTGGATTAAACTGGAAAAAAATACCCAGAGCTCTTCCATTGTTGTTTGTTTTTCTCTTAGAGGAGTCATTAAAACTGATTGCTCTGGCTGATTTACAGGAACTCAGGTTAAAACAATAAAGATCTAAAATGCTTACTGAGAGGATAATGCAATTTGCTTTGCTAGTTATATCGTTGCAGGTGGGCACAGCTCTAAGCCTGAACGTTCCCACAGAAAATATCCCCAAAGCATCATGTTAATAGACAATAGAAAACAGTCAGAACTGTTTTCAAAGAAAGGATAATTCCTGGAGGCAGAATATTTGCTAGTGAAATGAACTAAATTAACTTTTTAAATTAACAGTGTGACTTATGCTGATTATACAGAGTAACCCCTCCACCTCCTGTTACAATTTGTTTGCTACTCATGAGAAGAACAAACTAGATTAACCCTCTACCCTGACTGGTAATTTTGTTGCTCAAATAATAATAATAAAAAAAAGCCGTATGATCTGAGATACTTTCCATTCCTCAACTGAATACAGATGTGCACCATTCAATCCTTTCCAAATTGAAAATATTCATTGTGAGTCAAAACCATACACATCTCTCCAACAAGTAACCTAAGAAAACCCCTCCTTGCTATTGTTAGGCCAACGATATAGCAATCAGCATGTATCCACTGCAAATGTCTAATGGAAAGGTGGCAGAGAATACTTGACCTTCTTGGCTAGAGCTATGTAGTACAGCTGTATTTCCAACACCTGACTGTTCCCTTCACATACTCCTTAGGAAATAATACTCTCTGTTTTCAAATACAGTAATTCCATCTTTCCCATTGGGATCAGCTAGCCTAGTGGAAATACAGAGAATGGACATAAATCCGTTTTTCTTAATATTTTGCACCAACCACTTTCTCAAGCTGTGTTGTGTGAAAAGTATTGCTGTATGCTTTTGATATCTTGTGTTCCGTTTCCCTACAGTTGAGTCCAGGCTGGCACTGTGCACCTTCTGTTTACTTGCTGTATAAGATTGCCCACAGCTAACAAAATGCACACGCATTGTTCTAGTCCTTTATTATCTTTCTAGGAAGAACGCTTCAATGGCTAAGTTTCCCCTTGTGTGGAAAAATACACATCATGGCCTGAACAGGTAAC
>JAOWBP010003659.1:220008-238324 GCA_028571105.1 Tragopan temminckii
AAGATTCATATAGCAAAGGACTTGCTGTTTGGTTGCAATCAGATGTCTAGGCTGGGATGAGAGACGCAACATGGATCCGTGAAGCCTCAGCTGCACAAGAACTGTGATTACGAAGGAACAAAGTACAGCCTGAGGTGTCGTATTATGATTATAAAAATTGATCTGTGCCATCATTAAAAGAAAAAACTGAAGATCTTTTCAAAGTTTGCAGTAAATTCCTTTCATATGATCATATATTGCTGTCTAGATAGAGATTCCTATACACTAGCAGGTCAGGCAGATTCATTCAATACCCAAAAAGCGCTACACATCCCAACAGAAAAAAAAAAAAAACCAAAAAAACCAAAGGGAATGTATGATGCAAAGTAGAGAGGACTCTTATTCTACTCCTGCTATTTTGAGAAGTACCAGCATTAGCTGAGAAAGTGCAGCAGTGCATAATTCACAATATAAATTAAGGAAGAATTATCTTCAGGTATTTCAGCTGTTGGCATAGCTGACCTGTTGGCTAATATCTCCATCCTTTTTTCCTCTATCCTGAGTTTGCTTCATTAGTGTACTGAATAGAGATTTCATTACACAGAGATGATTGCCTCTTCTGCAGAGTAAAGCTGCTGTGGAATCTTCCAATGAAAATGCTAGACACTTCTAGAGTGTTGACACTTGCAAGGACTCAAAATTTTACAAGTCAGGCCCCAAAACAGAACTGTATGCAAGTCCTCGGCCAAAAGCAGTCCAAACTTTCTGACATTCCAGGTTTTTGTGCATTGAAGGACACTTTTCTCTTTTTGGAATTGCTTTTATTATCTCTCAGCTGAGACCATTTGCTCTATTTCAGAACTAAGTGAACTTAATTTTTGAAAGTAGTGCTAAAGCCTACCAACCAAGCCCAAGTGAAGAATCTCCAAGAACTCAGTCACAAAACCTCCCTAGATTTGCTGGCAGTGTTTATAGTAACATACAAAAGGGAATTGCTCATTTTCCTCGTAACCATCTATATTAAGTTTGTAACATCTATTTGCCATTTATTTTAACTCTTAAATTACCATATGCAAATGGTCTTCAATACAAATTGTTATTTTTAATTAAGGGTTTTATTTCTGGTCTTTTGTGAATTATTTGAATGACTCCATAAAGAAACAACCTATTCAGTGATAAGTGAAATACATTGCATTTACCTGCTAAAGTAATTGACACTGTGTCCCACCTCATCCTCTTAAAAGTATTTCAGCAGAGAGCCACATTGCCTCTGGACAGCAGAGTGGGACTTTGTGTCTTGATAGCCTTTCAGTGAAAACTTATCTAGTGTAATGTCTTCTTTAGCTGCTGATTATTCCCCTTTGTCTAACTGTAAGTTGAATGTGAGCATGTGCAGAGCCTGAGGACCCTCAGTTGGCTTTGACAACATGAAAATTTGCAGCTCTCTGTCAGGGATCTATTTTTCCCAAGGGCTTCACGGAAACCAAAAGGTTTTCTCAGTGTCCAGCCACTGTGCCAGAAGAGTGATGACACAGTGTAGAAGGAGTCAGGAAAAGAAATATTTTCAAAAATGATTCCTTGTGCAGAGAAGCTCTGTTTGGCTGTAACAGAGGATGTGGGGTATTTCAAGTCCAGTGCAAGATGTTTTCATTATTTACTAACAGTCCCCTTAGTGTGTCATTGCAGCCAGCCTTGAGGATTAAGGAATCGGCAAATTTATGAAGAACAGCTTTTAAACAGAAGACTCTGGCACCGCTGTGAAGCTGGTCTGGCTTTCACATAGTGCTATGCACAACGTGGCAGCTGATGCCATTTATCATTTCCCATCTTTGTGCATGAAGCAGTATCAGGATCATGGAGGATCTGCAACCCACTTCTAATAAAAAGCTTGGGAGCAGGAACATCAGCTCACGTGGCTGCTGGCTGCAGGCAGCTGTTCCTCTCAGCTTGCCTCTTCCCCCAGGCCAGGAGGTGCTGGCATGGCTGGTGGGACGCTGCATTGGGTGGGAAAGTTCAATTTGTAGTACGGTATCTTCGAGAGAATGTTTCTTCAAGCATCCCAAGTGTAAAAAAGTTACATAATTTTTTAAAGCATTTTAAGCTTTCCTTGTGAAGAAAACCTGAATTGTCCTATATTTTACACTTCAGAAGAAATACGGAGGAAATTTTTTCAGATATTTACGCATAAACACATGTGCACGTATTTCCATGACTGCATCTCTCAATATGCTGAACCAGTTTCTCAGCAGATACAAATAAATGAAGTTCCAATTTTTCAGTGTAAACAGTGACTGCATGGGGAACAAGACCAGACTAAGCTAACTGAGATTTGTTTCAAACACGTCCCAAAGCTCCAAATGAAATATATTAGATGTGGTGGAACTCACCTTCATATGAAGTGTCAGGTAAACTTTTTGAGAATGCAAGGGCGTATTTCAACTCAGGTCCATTTGAAAAGAGCGCACGCAGACTAAGTATTTTCTTCAAATACCCAAACCAGATGTATTTTCAGCTTCAAGTTCCATTGCAAACATTTCACACAGCTTAAATTCAAATCAATTTGCAAATTCAGGCGACATTAACCAGTAATTTCAGCAAAGCAAACTCCAGAAATTGTGCCTAGTCATATTACATAGCTCTCTGAATTTTATCTCTTAAAATATACAGAAAGACAACCCTAAGATTAGCATTTAACACAACACCCAAGTATGTTAATTGTGATTAAGACCCTAATTCCTCATGTGGAAATAAATCAAAGCACTCTTACAAAAACCACAGTCAAAGCTTTATCTTTTATCAAATTGCTTTTAGATTATGTATGATTAGAAGAGCTGTTTGGGGCATGTTTGAAAGGAAATGAGAAACAGCCTGATACATACATCAGAGACTGTATTTTGTTTTGTTGGCCCAGAATAGGTAGTGCCTTATTTTTCCTCTTCTGAATTAATTTTTAGTCTATGTATTTATGACACAGAGCTAAGCAGAAGAGATTTTTTACACAGCAGTGCTAAATATTGTAGAGATGCAAGGAGAAAGTCTATCAATTTCTAGTTATACGTTTCTCCGTATGACCATTCATTATAACAAATCAGTAAGTTTCTGCTCTACTGGAAGCAGAACAGAGATTTCTGTTATTCTTAATCAATAATAGAGTGTGATATTCCGGTCAAGTATCAAAGTTGCATAGTTAATTGTGTCACTATGCTATTATTAGCACACAGTGTCAGACACATTTGAATCTTCCATACTGAACAATCACAAGAGCATTGATGAGAAACTCATCCAGCAACAGAAGTAAAAACAGGTGGCCAAAGCAATGTGTCCATGCTGTAGTGCAGCCCATGGGGGTCGATCCCTTAGGATCCCTTTTTCACCTTTAATGCTCAGAGAAGAGAATTTTTACCTTAATTTTCCAATAGAATACACTTAAAGAAGAAACTCTGGAATCTTCTACAACAAAGCTTACCTCATTTACCTGTGTGGAGAAAAGATAAAGGAACAAACCACAAATAGCAGATATTAATGACTACTAAGTGTTCTTAGGGAAGATGTTTTATGGTGTTTAGTGCAATGTTTACATGCCTAGGTAGGTTACATCAAGCTAAGATAGAACTGCTCATTCATAACCTGAAAGAGGTGACACAGGAACCTCTGTTTGTGATTTAGTGATCTGTAAAAGCAAGTAAGGTCAGCTAAGCTGCACACCAGTATTTTTTATTAATTACATCTACTTAAGCCTATGCCCCTACTGCCTGCTGACAACATAATTCAGAATGGATTTCCCCTCAATCTCTGCCTCTCAGCTGGCTTTGGATAGCTGACTGCCAGGAATGCCATGCAGGGTATCTGGAGGATGTTCGTGGTGGAGCTCTGTCCCTTTGGAAGATGGGAATGAACAAAGATGTGCTGAAAGCCTCACCAAAAGCTCTTTCCCAGCTATTCTACATTTTTAGAGAACTTGCTGTAAGTTAAAAGAGCGTGAGAAGAAGAGTGTAGCATCGGGTTCAACACCAGTTCAGATGCAGCAGCAATGATCTACATGTACCATGTCACCTAACTCTCCCCTTTATCGCTGATATTAGCTTTCAGAAGGAGCAAGGAAATACCCAAGCTTCCAAACACTGGAAAGCAGTATAAAACCCGGTGCACTGTGAGAACCAAAGCACCCTCAAGGGGACCAGCAGTTTTAAATGAGATTTTAATGTTAATAAGCGCTGACTGACCTTTTCCATTAACTTGCTCATATGTCTCCAGCAGACAATGGAGTACCAATCGTGCACTAGCAATAGATTAAGTGGACAAACTCATCCTTTAGAAGTAGTTGACAAATCCCAGCTAAAAATGCAACTGGTTTCCAGAAAGACAATTTGGAATTTTTTTTTAGGTCTCTATCAACCCAGATCTGAATGACAGCTGAGACTCCAGCCTGTGTCTGAGAGATTGTTTCCATTGGAATTACTCAGCGGTATGTTAAGAGGTTACAAGAGTAATCTGGCACGTTGAAGACATAGGTTAAGCCTCCTGCTTTGTAACACAACCAGAGAAGCCTGATGAGGAGACTTTACCCAACTGTGCCTACATTTCCATCACCCATAAAACGGGAGTATTAACCCTTAGTTCTCAGGATGAAATCAAAATAAACACATTAGGAAAGACATACCAATGCAGTAGGACCAACTAAGCCCATGTTTGTGTATTTTTTTTTCATTATGTCCATCACTTGCTGCAGAAAATCCAGCTTCTTCCTGCATCCTCAAGAAATTTGCACCAGACTAAACTCAGCATATACAACGCATCATTCAATACCAGTCGCCAGCCAGAGCCTCCTTCCTGGCTGATACCAGCTGGTTTCATGTATACCAGCTCAGTTCTGCATGTGCTTTGGCAAACAAGTCCTAAATGTAATATGTACTGCTTGGAGTCCAAGATGCATATTTAACTCAGCAGTCATCCTTTCCTTTGAGAATTCTGTCTTAATGAGTTAATTGAGAATGTTTTTAATTGAAGTATAAGATTCCCACTTTGAGGCCATTACCTTCTGAAGTTAATATAAGCAAGAGATCAACTTTAATATTACCTCAAAGTATAATCATTTAAATCAACAAAAACCAAATTAATTTTATATTTACTGAGTCTGCAGATGGGATAAGTTAGTTACAAACAGATAGGAAAACAGGGTTACAAATAGAATGAATGAAGTCCGTTGTGCTTATGAGGGGCTATTGCATTATAAGCAGCCTCTCCTTCGAACAGTTCTCATAATTTGGTGCAGGGCCATACGTTAAAATGGATTTCACTGAATTAAATCATTAATGAGCCAGAGAAAAATCTATTATTCCTTGAGACACTGAAAAAGATTAGGAATAAGGCTGACCTACATAGATTCTCTCAGCCAGCTGAAGTCCTCTAATTCACTGAAATAAAGCCTGTTGAAAACCAAATCCAGGTGAGATCTGGACAATAACATAAAGAAAAGAATAGAGAAGGGAGAATTCATTGTGGATTAGGCATTCCCCATTCTCTCATTGCCGGACAATCTTCAGTGTGCATTCACTTCTTTGGTTTTTCTTCTCTAGATATTTTCATAAAAGTTTTCTTAGGTTCATAATTTTACTCAGAGATAAATTGCTGAACCTGAAAAGAGCTGAGTAGAGACACTAATGGAGACCTGTTTCATCCATGCCTTCACCTAACTCTAGGGAGCAGGCATAGCTGTATTCATCTCAGTGAATGCTAAAACATTTTAAATATCTGTGATTCCATTCATGATGTACCTGAAACTACCAAAAGAATAGCATATCTTTTAAATATTGCTGCTTATCTTCTCTGACCTGTATGATTCATAACTACAGCTCCTCCCTTCCATGAAAGCACTGCGGGAGAAGACAGAAACCTAATCTTAGTTATCTAAGGTAAGTATGTACCACTTTCAGCGCAACATTAGATCTTCAGATAGTACAGTGAGCAACTTTTTCAAGTAAAATGTGATAGGAACCTACACCAGAGTCCATCCAGAAACTATGAATACTGTAACTGGTACAGCAAAATACCGAGCTGCTGGAAATGCTTGAGTTTTTCACAGAAATGTTGAGGTCAGCAGGGACCTCTGGAGATCATCCACACCAACCTTCTCTGGTAGGAGCATGGCCTCCTACTACAGAATGCCCAGGATTGTGTCCAACCAGATTCTGAGCACATCTAAGCATAGAGACCCTGCAACCTCTCTGAGAAAACTCTATCAGTATTCAATCATCCTCACAGTAAAAAGGTTTGTAATTATGTTTAAACAGAATTTCCTATATATCTATATCCTGAGATTAAATATAGATATATATCTATATCCTGAGATTAGAATCACATTACTCTGAATCTTGTCACTGTATATTCTAAAAAGTCTTCTCTTGAGGATGCAGTCAATATATAAGCCAGCTGAGGCACAGGTAACGTTTGCAACATAATGAAACAAAACAACAGAAATCTTGGGATTCCTAGTGTTAGCGTACCAGATATTTGATTGATATTTGTTTTTAGTGGGTTAACGCAGGAACCACAGAAGACGAACTGATTTGGTCTGTGCTATAGAGCAGTTCTTAGTATAGGGAGGCTTTTATTTTGAGAGAGAAAAATAAATTGCTGACAGAGGCAAATTAGGTTTGGTTAGTGTCAAAATTTTCTAGTATACAAGAAAAATTAGAAGGTCTTCAAGCTACGATTGCTCTTGTAAACCTCTGTAAAGAGTAATGTGACAGCCAGAAATGGTACAACTCAATGCACTAGAAAACAATTACGTCACTTTATAAACATGCTTAGAATTCTGATCTTATATGATAAATCCATTGTACTCCATAGGGAAAAAAACCATCAAGAATCAACTTTTCTTTGGGAAACAACAATGAATTTTCTCAAGGGTAAGTAAGAAAAGGTAAATCGTTGACTATTTATGAGAGACCTTGGAGCTGAATGAAGAGGCAGCAGGAAAAAAGTGTCCTAGAAAAAAACAGTTACATCAGTTCTGCCAAACTTGCGCAAGTACTTCACCTTTCTCATACTGAGTCCATGGATAATCACCCTCTTTCCTGACTTCACTGTATAGAAGTGCTTACAAGCTGTCTCACTACCTACAGACCATCATATAGCCCATTACAACGATACACCTGCACACTCAGAGAAAAGAGCTGGTGGCTTTTTGTCATCTTTGCATGACGCAAAGTCATTATTCAACTAACATGACTGTATATTTCTCATATTTTCCCTCTTAAAACACCATAAAAAAGAACGTAAAACAATCCAATGCCAGGAGAAGTCTGCCTTCAATAATCCTTTGTTTTCCCATAAAACGAACAGAGATGCACCTGGGTATAAAAAAAACAAACCTTAACCACACTGAAATAGCTTGGGAGGAGGCCAGATATTGCACGGTCATTTAAAACCCCGTGACCTCTTCTGACTCTTCTGTTATCTTGGATGTCAGTGCTATTTCAGCTAATGTCTGTCTTTGTGATATCGTACTCTGAAGAATCTTCTTATGTGATTAGAAAATACACAGCACCATGAACTTTAACTGAAATCTAAGTAATTCGTCATTACCATGTCATCATCAATAATTTTATCTAAAAGCAGGAACTATTTGCTTAATGTTCTTTCATTTCTTTCTCTTCTCTCAGACTCTCAGAATTTTTAATCTTTCTATCATTGTCACTAATGCTTTTATCCATCTGTTTTAAAAATCAACACGATTCTTTCTGTGAACTCTACAGTCTTAGGGTCTGGTTCAATTCCATTTTCACCCTTCTTTCAGGGATGCCTATGTAATGCCTGCTGGTCTCCAAATAGATTTCATCATATTTTTGAATTTTTTTTATACTCATTTTTATTTTTTTAAATATCTTAAAAAAAAATCCTATATTTTTTCTTAATAAAAAATCTTCACTCTTTACACGTGTATTATTAGTAGTAATATACATGAACTACCAACTAATGCTATATACATTATGAAACAAAAATAGACATTAAAAAAGGATAAAAAAGATGAAAATGAAAGCACTATTTTTAAAAATTACTTCATTTATTAATGATACAAACACTATTTTCTTGACACACAGCAATGGATTGTCAAGAGCATAATCTACCTCAGAGATCACTGTTCTCATCCATGTGCAGGTTACGTCTCCATGTCTCCTGAGGATGGAGAAAACCATCCTCTGTTTGAGGAACACTAAGAGATTGTGACAAACTGGGACAAAAGACCATAGTCCAGTCAAGCCTCATCTACCTAGCAGTACTGCGGTATTGCTATTTCTTTCTCTTGTCCATGCATTTCCTCTCTTCTGCACAGTTGACAAGAGGTTTTTCTTTTTCTTTGTATCAACTTGAGATGCCCAATCCAGATTTTTCTTTTCTTATTTTTAGCATGTGATAGCCTTGATTATTTATAAATGAAGAAAAAATGGTTTAGGTAAAGATGAATGAGGTTCTGTGTTCAGGAAACTTCTCTTATAATCTTGTTCCCTTCCAATAAGTATGTAATCATTCAAGCTCCAATAAATAAGACTCTTAGCCATATTTGAGCCTTTTTTTTTTTTTTTTTTTTTTTTTTTTTTAAATAACAGATCCCATTTCAGATATGTTCCTTTTTGCAAAGATTTGTTCTGTTTATTTTTTAGTCTGCCACAGGCCAAAACTTTTCAAGAAGGGTGACTACAGAGTAACCTAATTGGAAATATGATCTACATTGTATCTTAAAATATTATGAAATGCTGTGGTGCAGGTTCCAGACATGCTACCAATTTAAGCATATTGTTGGATCATAGACTGTATTTCATTTTCAGAGTCAAGATAAATTTTGAATGAAATGCTATTCACGGTTCAGTATTGTATAAGAACTTCAGAACTAAGTCACTGCTGCAGGGACAGCTGCCCTGTTAAGTATATTTAATAAACACCACTGTAGATGTATGTTTCATTTTGGTTTAACTGCTAACTTTTGACTCGAACAACTGTCAAGGTACAGTTAAACTCACATAGGTTTAACTTCTGTCCAAAAAAAAAAAAAAAATCCAACACAAAAAACAACCCAAACAAAAAATATCCCAAAAGAAAGTCTAAGAAAAACAATCACCCACAAAACAAACAAGTAAATAAACAAGAAACCACTAAAACGCACAAACACCCCTTCAAAAACAACAAATGCTCTCATTATAGCAGTATTAAATGTATCTATTTCTCATCAGACATAATTTTTTTCCAGGGTTTTCAATGTAAAATGGAAAGGAGACTAAATATATTCACCTCAACCTCATGAGACCTTCCTCGAATAGATGAAAAGCTTACTCAAGCTATTAGTCTTTTTCAGTTTGGCTGCCACAGCAAATGCCCTTCTGTGCTCCCAATAGCCTTCAACTTGTTTTTCTGGATTAGATAAATATTGCACTTGAAGCTGTCCCATAAAGTCATATGCTTTTTTGTGTGTTTCCCTTTTATTTCGTACTGTACTTCTGAGACTAATGAACTCATTCCTGTGGGCTCACTGCAGGACATACATACAGAGAAGACCTGAAAATTACATTTGGGGCTATTGTCAGGCAGCAGACAGGCATGTTTGCTTCCAGGAAAGGAGCCATTTTGTGAAGAACAGAGCAATACAACTCAGAGGTTGAGTGTTACAAATAAGCAGGGATGATGATGGCCACTGTAAAGCTAAAAATTTGAATCCACTGAATCTCAAGCCTTTGCTGAGATCCCTTTGCATATCATCATGGAACCATGCAGCTGAAACTCAGTTCCCTTTCACAACCTTGACAAGCTGCTGGTTTTTAGTTAGTAGGTCAAGCAAAGTATATGTCTCTAACCAGGATACAGAAACAAACCAAGAGCCTATTTTAGTTTAAAAAACAATAGAAATATAATACTAGCATGGATAGATTGCAAAATATTTATGAGCATTAATGCCTGAATTAGTAAGAGTCCTCCAGCTGCGCAGATATAAAGTTGAATTTCCAGGACATAAACTGTTAGAGTAGAACTCACCTGTTTTTTTTTGTGACCAAAAATGCAGGG
Source organism: Tragopan temminckii (assembly GCA_028571105.1). NCBI lineage: Eukaryota > Metazoa > Chordata > Aves > Galliformes > Phasianidae > Tragopan > Tragopan temminckii. The sequence goes on from JAOWBP010003659.1 coordinate 230,044, forward strand.
TATCCCACTGCTGATTCGATAAGGACACTTTCCAGAACAGCTTTACCACCTAAGAAATAGAATAGAATGAAAATCCCATGGAAGGTTTATATTAGGTTTTGACAAATGCTTTCTTTGCCACCACCACCCTTCAGGCATTCTAGCAATGTCAGCACCTTATCAACAGACAACAAAAGCTTTGCTCTATTACTAGTTATGTTGGCTCCAATACAGCTTTGTATCCTGCTAGCACACACAAAGCCTCACCAAAGGTACCTTCCTGCACTGGGCTATCATAGGCAATGATAACATACCACAGAAAATTTACACCATAAGAAAATCTTCAAGTTTCACAGCAACAGTATTTCTCTCTTCTTCTTTTTCTTTTTTTTTAATAAATGTTCTGTTTTCTTTGGATCATCAGATCAGTTCTAGAAAGTAAGAGTTCTTTCTGTGATATCCAAGTCGAGAGAAATTCTGCCTGTGACCATATAAGGGTCACAGGTTTCATTATACCTGAATATGTTTCTCTAGCCAAAACAAGTAGTAGTAATGTCCCTGAGATATTCTGTAAGAAGAAGGGTTAACCTGAGCACAGTTCCTCCCTCACATCAGAAAACACTTCTTCACCTCAAAATTTGAAATCGTAAGAACTGATTGCAGGATTGTTTTTAAACTTAAGGCATCGAGACATTTACAGCCACAAGCAATAATCTATTTTCCATCTACGGTACAGAAAGCTCTCTGTTTATTATTCTTTCTGTAGGTAGTTTTGTAATTATGGGACCCATGCCTATGATTTAACATGACATTTCTCAAGTGTTTTACAGAGAATTTAATTTGCGCGCTGGAGAGGATTTGTAAAGATCATGGTAGCACAAAATATCAGATCAGTGTGTTATTAAGAGATGATGTGAAGGTCAAAACCCTTCAGTACCCTTTGGATCAAATAACCATGAGAGCATTTTCCTCACTTGCAAGAAAAAACATCTTGTGACCATGACCAGGTTTACTCAGAGTGCCACGGCAAAAACCAAAAGCACAACTGTGGAGTGCCTTCATCCCATCTTACAATCTTGAGAAATAGCTACTGCAGTCACTACGAGTGCACACACATCAGGCTTTAGGGTAACCCGAGTAATGAGACAGTACATTCACACGGGGATTGCCTACGATGCGGATAAGAAACATTGCTACTCCTTTCCAGATAAATCTATGGGAATTTTGCCACTGACTTCAGCAGAGGCAGGATTCCTTTGAAAGCTCATAACTACATGTCTATCAGCGTGCAGCCTCATGGCTGCGGTTGAGTGCTGGGCACAAAGACACGTGCTGGGTAGAAACATTCTGCTGTTGGCAGCAAGTCCCTGGAGTGCCACTCACTGACTGCTCCACCGGCTACCTCCAGAGCTGCTGGCTGCAGGCCATGCAAGGAATTCCATATTCCTTCCCACTAACATTTCTTAAAAACACTTCAACTGAGAATGAAAGCATTGAGAAGATTGCTAATAACTTTGTAGTTAATTTCTCTAATGCATCTACTAGCAGAACATCACTGTGTGCTTGAGTGCGCCACTCACAACACCTCAAGCTTGGCAATAACAAACCCAAACACAGAGCTGATCATGGAGAAACAGCACTGGCAAATCACAAATAGATCTAAATTCATGCATCAGTCTTTATCATGGTATGAATATCCTGAGTATGAATCTATCACCACAATCTCCCAGTAACTTCTTTTTTTCCTTGGGTTGAACCACAGTTTTGGCACTGAACAGCCTTGAATTTTGGGATATTAAAAATTCACATCAATATGTTTGTGATGTGGGACACTAATTTTTCCAGAGCGGCAAATTTATGTTTGGGAAATCAGCTATGCTTTGAATACCTGCCAATGAATGAATATTCAGACTGTCCTAAGGCAACCCTTGGACTGCGGCGTGCTGCTTTGTTATCAGTTTCTAAACGAAAGCTCCTCTCTACAGAGAACAGTGGAACAAAACATTTTCCATTGGGGCAAATATGAGCTTTTACCATTAATAAATGTTTGCTTATATGGCTTGCCTTCTTAAGTCACCAGTTATTTGTAGGACAATAGGCAGAAGTGGGTGGAAGCAAGTTCTGAATGTAAATGAAAATTTCGTATACAAAAAGCATTACTGAACTAAGTCTAAATTCTGAAAGTGGAATTAGTTTGAACATAACTGCCCCAGGATAACTCTTCCCTATTTTCTGTTAAATGTGCTATTGAGAAGTAATACCTGTTCACCTGCATAAGCTAGTAAAATGTGGAATGCTTTTATCACTGTACCCAGGAAGCTGAAGAAACGCATATTATACTAAACAAGTAGATATCAATCCAAATACTTCATCCTTGCCTGAGCTGTGAGTGCGAGTCATCAGTTTCTGTGAAACATTTTTAGAGTGTTTTTAGAGTTTTACCTAAACACCAAAAAGCAATTACGCTCTTTGGAAAACAAAGGAAACACTACTGTGGGATAAGAACAGAAAGCAAAAGAAAGGGTAAAGAAGGGCAAACCTCAAATAACAAATCCTCTGGCAGTTCTAAGGATATTAGGGACATTGCTTCCAGGGAAATTATGCTGTATACACTTTCTGCAAGCGCAGCCATGCATACTTGATTATTCTTTTTGCTTTTAATTCATTAGACTATAGGAACTAAACCTATCTTGAGTTCTCTTGACAGGTAAGTGGATATTTACTGCTGTTTTGAAACTTGTTCCAGCTAGTAAAAACACTTTTTTTTTAGTTATTTTACTAAATAACTAAGCTCTCAGATGCAGATTCAAAGAAGGGCTATAGCTAATGTTGAAGTGATACTCCAAGTATCAGCTCCAGAAGTTTGGAGGGATAATACTTCTGCTGCTCCAGAAATATGGGTTGGCATCTTAACAAATGTTCCAGATTTAAGCTTCATGCATTATCATGAGAAAGGAGGTGTGACAAGCTAAAAACCTCAGGCTTTCCTGGAGGGGGAAGATTCCAGCCTTTCTTCTGTGAGGTGTAAGACACAGGGAGAAACTTTCTGGCTCTGTGCTTCATTTCTCATGCTTACATAACTCTGATGGAGAACAATCTCTGTCATTCTCGAAAATATTAATGATGTTCTTGGCATCTGAGATGAGTCATTGCTTTGTGTTCACTTAAATATTGTGGTGTCCACATGAAATACTCAGAAATAACAGAAAATTGTGTATGAGTTGCCCTTCAAACTGAGCTTGGCTTCACAAGGTTAGATTCCAAACACACTGAGAAAAACTGGAGTATGCCGAATTATGTAAACCATACTGCCAAAATCCCTAGCCTTACTAGATTCTTTAATCTAGAATATCAAATGACTACTTGCACCCTCCTGATTTCCATTTGAACTTTGTAATTAACCTTTTTTTTTTTTTTTTTTTAATTTGTTCTTACTAGAGTGAATATTAAAAGCTGAATTCTAAAAAAATTCAGGAATGTCCCAGACAAGGGAAATCTAGTGTTCTCTAGAGATATGTAGGCACTTCAGCACATCAGACCTACATCTCCCTTCTAATGAACATTTACATCCTTCTAAATGTCACTCCTGCAGGAACCAGAAAAAAATGTCCCAGAAGAGAATGTGCCTTGTGGACATCAGGCAATAAAAGACATCATTAAGTACAGTGGCGAATCAGTATTCAGAACATCATGGAAGCACTTCATGTACTTCTTTTGTAAAACAGTTGCCAAGAACCTCCAAAGAGAGCAACTGTTGAGACTGCAGTGACAGAATATTTTCTTTAATAGCTTGCTTGAAAGGAAAAAGGAAAAAGGGCTGAGAATTCTGCTTTTTAATCTCTGATTTGAATGTGTTATCAGTTTCCTTTTTTTTTTCATCCCTGTTGCCTACAAAGAAGTAATTACCACAGAAAGTTGGATTCAAAATTATAATGAAGATTAGAGAGATCGATATTCACTACAGAACATGAAGTGCCACCTGAATGCTCAGTAGCATCACTAGCATTGTCACAGACAAGCTGTATGCTGGATTTGGTGGTGCTGGTGCTGTTAGAAATAGGTCCCCCCATCTCGAATACAGCTATGACTGGAGGCAGCTTTGACTACGTACTTAGAGAGCAGTCTCTGAACTGAACAGTTCTGCGTGTCTCTCAACAAGAAACAAAACTAGATTTTTTGTGTCTGCTTTCAAATCTAGTTACATTCTAAGGAGAGGCATGTCAGAATAGCTGATTAGGATAAAGACCCATAAATCATGACTAACCTGGTTGAATCAGCTCTTCCCTGCAGGTTTGTACGGAGACAGAATTTTATCTGCTTCTCAGAGAGCCAGCCCAGGAGGCATATCATATCACCTTTATAAATCCATGCTGAAATGTGAAACAGAATAACGACAGTGGGATGATTATCATTGTAACATTAGAAATGCAACCTTCCCTCCCTCCTGACTGTAAGAGAAATGGTTGTCTTTCTGTTATGTTTATCAAAGATTTTAAGCCAAATACCAGATAGCATTCCACTCTGCAAGAACTCAGTGAACGAGCAGATCAAATAACTATGTCTTTAATGGGAAAACTATAGCTGTGAAATGGTTTTGCCATTTTGAAACAGATCTACCTTTAATTAATTGTTGATTGCAGCTTGTGGGTGAGCAAATGCTAGGAGATATTCAAGATCTGATGAGATGGATAACCCAGGTGCTAAAGGTGCTGGATGACGTCATTGTGAGGTCACTTCCAATTGCTTTAAAAGGTTGTAATCAGGGGAGACTCCTGAGGACTTGAAGAAATCAAATGTCACTTCTACCTTCAAGAAGGGCAAGGAGGAAGGTCTGGGGAATTCTAGGACTGTCAACCTCAAGGTTAAGGTGAATTGCAGTAGTCAGCATGGATTAGTGAAGAGGAAATTGTAATATTTGATTTATGTGATAACCATCTACAACAAGATGATTGGCTCAGAGGCTGAATGTCATGAAACTGACCAGAAGTCTTGCATCTGGAGAGGAGTAATTTCTTCTACCAGCACCAGTGTGGGCTGACCAGATGATTCTCTGTTTTGCAGAGAAGGTCCTGGTGGACATGGGGATGAACATGAGCCACAAACATGCCCTTGTAACAAAGGCAGCCAGGAACATCTGGGACTGCATTAGGTAGGGTGTTACCATCAGGTCACCTTCCCCTCTGCTCAGTTCTGCTAAAGACATATCCGTTGTGTTGCATTTAGTTCTGGGCTCCTCAGAACAAAAAGAGCATTGAAGGGCCATGAAGAAGATTAAGGTCTAGAAACACCTGTCATATGAAGAGAAGGCTCAAGGCAGAACTTATCAGTACATATAAATACCTGATGAGAACACATCAAGAAGATAGAGCCAGACGACAGGACAAGAGGCAATGACACAAACTCCAATACTAGAAATTTCATTTTAGCACAAGAATGGGGTTTTTTACTGCATAGGTGACCCGCCGGAGCGGGTGAGGGGTCTGCATCCATAGCGATGTTCAAAACTGGATGAGACACAGTCCTGATCAACTTGCTGACGCTGACTTAGTTTTGAGCATTGGAGTTGGAGTAAGAAAGCTCCAGAAGTGCCTCCCAACCTCAGCTAGGCTGTGACTATGCACTCAGCAGATAGTGGGAGATTGATGAAGGAGAGAAATAGGATGATAAAGAACAGACTCTGACCCTGACTCTGTGCATAATTCCACTGCAATCAATGAAGATACTTGAAATCAGTGGTGCTTCTCATGATAAATGAGAGTGGCTTTATTTTTTCAAGAATTATACTCAAGCGTCCTTAAGATTTGCAAAACCACAAGCGGCAGAAAGTACTTAAAAGCACTGTGTTTGTTTTTTTGTTTGTTTTGTTGTTTGTTGTTTGTTTTTTAAATGACATTGGTGTTGATCAGCAAATAATATTTTATCCCCAAAAGATAGCATGTTGCAAATCATGGAGCTGAATTTGATCTCTGATATTAACTGTTGGGCAAGGATGTTTAGACTCTAACAATCTGTCTCTCTCTCACTCCAGTAGTCTTTAGAATGAAAGCAACAGATGATGAACATTTGCTGATAAACTCTCTGAAAGATTTTTTTTTCTCATTTGCTGTGCTTTATATGAAAGGTGCAGTTTTCCTCAAAGGCAGGCAACGCATGAAACTTCAACAAAGGGGAATCAGACAGCCACCCCTCTGTGTCCACGCTTGAACTGTTAGATTAACAAGAAAAGCAAGATATCTTATTTCTTTCAGGATGTCGTAGAAATAAAAGGATAAAAGAGGAAATACTCTGTCAAATAAACAAGAGAAAGCACATTTTGTTTAGCATTGGTTGTAGCAGAATATTCAGATCTACAAGAAAACAGAATTGAAAGCACACCGTTAAATGTATGTGCCTTCAGAGTAATCATAACAATAATACAGGAATGGCAAAAAAAAAAAAATCCAGAGAAGAGCTCTTTAGCCATAAGGATGCAATCCAAAATAAAATCAAATTAATTCTAATTTATGTTTGCTTTAATGATCTCTTTTACCCAGAGACAATCAGTGATGACTGTGACATTAAAGCACCAATGATCATGATACCAATGAAAATATCCCAGTGTGACAATACGGATGAAAGATGAATTCCTTCAGCATCCACCTTTGTCAACAGCATGAATGGAGCAGGCTCTTCAGAGCAGTAGCCTGGTCTGTTACTGTGCACTCCATCACAACAAGAACTATCGCCCTTAACAGCCAGGCACGCTCTGAGCAAAGCTAAGAGGACTCCATCTACCGTTTCCAAAGTCAATAGAAAAATCTATGTCATCTTCAGAGTCAAGAGGCACTAGTTCACAAGCCACAAAATACAGTGAAATCTAAGTCAGCCAGGAGCTCTTAGCAGACCATTTCACTTCATTTGCCCTCATTTAAAAATCAGGGAAACATAAACCAAAATGGCCACGATGTTATAAAAATAAAAAGAACTTTTGGTAAATTCTGAATCAAAAGGTAAAATAAAGAGGCTCTACTCTATAAAAATATTACCACGACAACTTCTGAATATATGTGGTCTAGAACAGAGATGCCACTGAAAGACTGAAGGTGGCTCCAAAAACACAACAGCTTACAAGAAGACAAAGCAGCTAAAAGAGGGATATTTAATCTTGTGAATGAAAACAGATATTTTAAATACATTCTCTCCGCAGTTTATCAAGGTCTTCCATAGATGATGTAGTTACTGTATAAACCCCCAAACACAGAAGAAAAGAAATAAAGAAGAAGAAAATCAACGTCAGTCAGATTTCAGCGAAGGGGGGACGTAGATCCAAATCAAGTTGCTGCCCAGTATTACTTTTGGCCTCTTCAGATCTTGGACAAAGTCTGTCATCTTACAGCATCTACTTTTCTCTGACTCCTTATCCAAGGCAAACAGTGTGCCCTTCACCTAGTTCTCGTTCCTGCTGTACTGAGTATAGTCTTTGGGCCACGGTCTCCAGCAACAGACCAGCAGAGTATAAGCACAGCAGCACTCTCATCTCCCCTGCAGCTTCCAGACATCACTGCAGAAATCTGAGTATTTGCACAAATACTCTCAGCTGTGCAACGTCACTGCTTCAGCAGTCAAGAATCACACTCGGTTTCTCTCTGCCTCACACTTGCTATTAAATGTACTCATTTTGTTGTTGGGTTGAAACAAACACAGCACAGCTGTGTAACTGGAGACTACCAAGTACTAAATTCATTTGGATTAGGTAATATGTGGATTCCAGAAGACCATTTAAGAAGCTACAAGCAGTGCTCTCCAAACTAATAACTACACTTTAAGAGAGCTCATGAGACATTTGTATATACTGAGTGCAAAGAAAGTACAGAATGGACAACCACATGCAGCCATCTGAAGCATGAGTATCTCCTCTGCACTAAAACTGACACTTAGCTGTATGGGTCACTAGAAGATAGAGAAACTGTAGTTAAAACAGATGTGTACATCCCAGAAAAAAGTTAATACAACCCATATCTCAGCTTTCAGCTGGTGCACTGCATTAGTATTTATTTTTTTAAACACAGCTCATTCCCAGAAAGTTCAAAGTTGCAGATACTCACATGTGATTTCAAAATACTTATTTTTTTCAAGCACTTTTTAGGGAAAGAGAGTCTTTGGGGAAGAGGAGCTAGCAGAAAAGAGCAGTTGGGAGAAGCTGGTGGTTTATCCTATGAGGAGAAGAGAGAACAACGACAGATAATTATCACAGAATCACAGAATTGTAGGGGTTGGAAGGGACCTCCAGAGATCATCGAGTCCAACCCCCCTGCCAAAGCAG
>JAOWBP010003659.1:265105-288517 GCA_028571105.1 Tragopan temminckii
TTTATCTTAAGAATTACTGCATACAACAGTATCAGAGCTCTTTACTATTAACGTTAGCACTATCCCCATAGAAATTTACTGGAAAGAGTTCTGAAGCAAGGTACTGACTACTGAAACAAGCAGCCCTCTTACTGGATGGCAGCATTAACTGCATTCCTGATTAGAGGTAGAAATCCTCCCCAATCCCCCTCCGTTAACCAGTAGATAAACTGCAAGGCTTTTTTCACAGAATGCCTAAACATTTATCACTTCAGAATTAAAAACCCAGATATATATGGAAACATCCTGCACAAAAAAAAAAAAAAACTGTTGCAAGCAGACTAGGACTGTGATCTAGCAGCTTGTAATTCTAATTTTTGTTACACCTTCCCCTAACAGATGAACTACTCCTTCAAAGGCCCTTCCCAAAGAGACGTCCTCACCATAAAGAATAAAAAATACATGCAGTCCATAAACAGATTGGATTAAAAAGCAGTGCCTGAACCATTTAACCTTGTAAACAAACAAGTAATAAAGATATTTAATTGACTTTTTGAGCTATTCAGAATAATCTTGAAGAAAATTCCTAACCTGTTTTTAATTTGTATTGCTCAGAGTGAACCAATTTCCTTTTTTTTTCGGATGATTTCAGTTTACCCATGGTCTCTCATCCTTTCCTCACTTTCTATTTTACCACTCATAACAGAGAAAGACTAAGGAAGCCTATCCCCAGTTTCATTACAGCTAACAACTTTGAGACTAGCTTGGTTTAGGAAGTACCGAAGTACCTTCAGTCTCAGCAATGATTTGTAAGCCATCATTTCTTCCTACCTATTTCAGAGATTCCAGTTATTTTTGCCTTTGCATTCTGTCTGTAGGTATAATCTTCCCCTTGGTTTCCTGCTCCTTGCATGCTTGCCTCTGATCACCTTTTCTTCTCCTTACTCTGTCTCTTCCTTCTGCCTGGAAGTTGTTCAGAAGCACCAGAATTGTGACTGTGCAAAACAGATGGCTGAGACTTAACACATTGTTATAAATAAAGTAGGCTTATTTTTCACTAAATGTTTGTCAATTCCTTCACTCCAGAGCAAGTCCTTGGTGAAAATATCCACAACAGAGCAAAAATTATTTAGCACCAGACATAAATATACAGGAGACAGCATGGAAAAAAAGGCAGGCCCTACAAGGTGGCTGAAGAACCAGGACTTGTATAGATTGTACAAACCATACACACATAACCTAATGTCTCCCTTCTATTAGTTTCCTCTTTTTTTTTTTTTCCCTTTCTTTTCAATTTTCCCTGTAAGGTCTTCCAGAACAAAAACTGCAATTCTAAAACAAATATTCTGTTCCATTTTATAAAGAAAAATGTATTTCTGTTTCTCAGGGTCTCTTTTGTTGGTTCTCTGTCCCAGCTGTTAATTTCTTCTCAGCAAAAAATCTTCTGCGGTAGAATAGAAATAGGTGAATGTGCTGATACTCATTCCTCATTAGGAGTGCTTTGAAATGCTAACACACAGATAGGGCTCTGCCTAAGAAGCGTTAATCCACACAATGCAGTTTTTCCTATTTACATTTCTGTCTACAGTTGTGTATACCTCTTAATGTAATTCATGTGGCATTATTTTATGGTAGAACTGGAGACAGTAAAAGCAGGATAAAGCAATCACGGTTAAGTACCAAAAGAAACATCAAGGAAATTCCAAAACATAGAACCTAAAAAAATTGGAAAAAAGCAAGTACAAGCATATGTCTATCTTTCTCACTGCCTCACCAATTACATGGTTATATTGTCTGTACAAAGAGAAATCGAATCACCTCCAGAGTGCATCACTGCACATTATTACTACTAGTCAGAGAGTATGCAGTTCTGCAAAAAGTTGAGCATTCGTATGCTATTCTACAAAAATCCTGAATGAGCTGGGACCATTCCACAAATTTCGAGAGCAGAAGAGGACAGGGCGTGCAGACAGACCAGTGCCAGAGGAGTACCCAGTTACTCGGGGCAATTTGAAAGAAAGATTTTTTCTAGCAGAATAAATATTCAGGAAAGTCACACAAATCATCTCTTACAAGATGATTAAGCAGTAAAGATAAATGCATAAACGCTACAAAAAAAAAGTGAGCAAGAAACAACAACAACAATGAACCTACACTCCCAGACAAGAGTGTGACTCAAGGAAGGAAAAGATGAGGCAATAGAAGCTGAGATAAAGGGCGTGCCTTAGGGCACTTATGATCCATCTTCAATTTCTCTACAGTTCTTTCAACTTTTGCACAGGTCAGAAGGCATGTTTCTACAGGGATAACTGCGTATAAAGTAGCCTGTTATTTCTGCCCATCTGTACTATACCTAGAACTAAAGCCTGAGTTTAAACAGAAATCAATTAATAGGAATTAAGCATGAGAATTTCCTTAGGAGCGTATTTCACCTGCTTTTCTGACATAATGCACATGTGGACCTGTCTAGCTAATAGCAGGGGTGAACATAGGCGAAAGCAGTTCCTTACTGATAATTGGAGTACAAGGGTCACTAATTATAGAGAACTTGGTGACACATTAAAGTACAGAAACACAGTGTGGACCTAATGACTTCTTCAATTCAACTGTGGAATATTGAATCCACTATCCAACCGCAGATGTGGAATAGGACCAAGTCTCTATTTTAAGACAGGATAAATACTGCATAGAAGACCATTCTAAAGCAACATCATAAATAAAACTAGAAAGCTCATTTTTCCCCTTTGTTTTTCACTCCTTCTTGGGCAGAAAAAATGCTGCTTTACTTTTGAAATCAAATCACATTTCCTATGTTGATGAGAAGTTGGTATTTCTATTGCTGCTAGTAATAAATTTATTAAGTTTTTATGTTTTATAACAATTCTATTTTTTCCTCACATTTGCAATTTTTGCTAGATGTGGCATGCCAATGTCAACTCCAGTCAAAGTATTCAGCTTCAGCTTTTCTTTAGCGGAGGAGAAAGAAAGAAGATCTGGAAGTAGAGAATGGTGTAGTAAAGCAGAACAACCTTAAGAAAGTATTAAACTTGATCTTTGGCAATAATACCAATTACTGGTGTTGTATCCTTGACAGGAGCAAAGTCTGAGCGTTCTGGTTTCTCTTCTCTGTTGGACAAGCTTGCAAGGAGTCAGTATGGGGAACGATGGAGAATCAGCTTCAAGAGCCTGGTCCATCTGTTCGCATAGGCTGTTCCAGGATGTTGGCAGCCTCACCAGAGAAGTTTTGGGATAAATGTTACCATATGAATGAAATACATTGTTACTTTATTTGAAAATACCAAAAAAAGGCACAAAAAGCTCTGAAGAATAAGCCTTTGTATTCTGGAATACAAGAGGGCTTGCATTCCCTCCCTAGACCTCGGAGTGGTGGTGTTTACGTCACTGATTTGATATTAATCAGTGGAATCTTGCTTAGACAAGACTCTCTGTTACTTACTAACTGCAGTGGAAGAAATAGAGCCAAACTGCACCTTTTGATTATTTAATTTAGAACAATCTGTACGAACATCCTCCGCTACTGATTCATGAACAGGTATTTTGCACTACTGAACTTTCCTACACTTTCATCAGTAAAGGGTGAAGAATTTGGATCTTCCTCATAGAAAATACTTTGTGGGATGGAAATAGGATAAATTCATTTGTTGTCTGCTCTAAAATTCAGAACGTATTCTTACACATTCCTTTCCTGATGGTGTATGCAATTAATAAGCACTGCAAGCATCTCTGAGGCAAACTTACTCTGAGTGTTTTTGGTTGTACGTACCAATGCATCACAAACTCTAATCTGGCAAAAATAACTACCACACAGTACAAACAGCACACATCATTCAGGAACCTACTTCAGGCTTTTACTAGAATGTGAAAACCAAGTAAGTGTAAGGCCAAATGTATCCACCATACTGGGAGAGGCTTACAGCTTGGGCTATATGCTATAATGCTTTCAGAAAGAAGGCTTTAAGAGATATGGATTTATTTGTTGTGATCAAGGCACATCACTACACTGGCTTGTGCTGATTTAAGAGGGTGACATCCCTCAGTACATGTGTGCATGCACATGAAATACTGGTTAATGATGAAACAGCTTTCTTCTTCTATATATGGACAATTTATCTTAACATGAAGAGCCTAGCTCTATTGTTATGCACTTGTTTTGTATTTTGTCCAGTACACACTAAATATCATTATGCAGACTTTGGCTTATTTTTAAGTATAAAATAATTTAAAAATATATCAAATGTGTTGAGTGTCTTTCAGTTGATCATAAGTGAAATTTCTCGCCATACAGTGCTTCCAAATAGGAAACTCAACCGGAGAAAATTACTTTTCCTCTGGAGAATTTTTAAGTCCAGTTCCTCCCATCCAGGCAGATCTAGGCTCCAGAATTCATCCTGTGTTAATCTCCTGTCTTTGTAATGTATTTTTCTTCCACTTGCAAGTGACTGGTACCACCTTTATTTCAAAGTAACAGAAGCAAAGATGTCAAGGTCATGCTTTTCCAGTTTGCTGAAGCAATCTAATACCATGACTATCTAGGCCAGCTGCCAGCAGAACTGGACTTGAAATATCTTATAAGAGCATCACTGCATATCTGGTTTAATTCTGTCCCACAATTTAAAAGTCTAATGCAGGAAAGTACATGAAAGAATTTCTCATTCAATCAACTTCACCTTGTTCATATACAGAAGAGCGTCACATTGCTTTAAAAAGATACAGGAAATAAAGCTAACAACAAAGGGCTTTTATGCCTTCTGAAAAAAGGAAAATGAAGCAGTAATGGATCGTGAATGGCTTGGTCGATATATTACAGAGCTGAAAGAATAAGCAAGAAAGAAAGTCTTCTGGGAAGGAGTCTCCCGGCTTGAAGAATGTGCCCTGACCTGCAAATGGTAAGCAAGCATTTATATATTGAGTCTGAAGATGAAACAGGATGATACGGGGTAAGAAGCAAAAAACAAACAAACAAAAAAGCAAAATCTGCTTAGATGACTTATTGCCTTAAACAATACCAGCAACTGCAATATGCCTGTTGATAAATCGACCTTGATATACCTGCTGGATACTAAAGTTATTTCAGTTCATATCAGAGCTCAGTTGAAGAGTTTTTCAAAACTACAGCAAAATAAGTGGATGGAGAACAAGAATACCCTCATGTAGTCCATTACCATCTTTCAGCTTGATTGCTCTCGCAGCTTATATTAATCACATTGCCTACAGCCATTGTGAAATGAACAATTAGGTTACAAAAATAAACAGTCAAGTGATGGCTTACCTCAATTAGTCTTTAGTTTTCCCTGACTCTAACACTTAGGGTCCTAAATTAATTGCCTGTTGCTATTCTTTCAAGAGCTGACCTTAGCTAAAGAATTTTATAGCACTAAAATATGTATCAAAGGCTGTAAGGATTTTGTGTCCATATGTAACTTAGAGGGAAACAAACAAACAAACAAAACTTGTATATACCTAAATTCAATTCCCAGTGGAAAAATACCCATGCTATAATCAATAGAAGATCCACACTGCTGACCTTCAGCAAACAAACCCAAATGTTTGTCCCATAAGCAACAGAGTACTGAAATGACAGCAGCAACAATTTCACCACACATTTTAAATAAAAGCATGTAAGACAAAAAAGCAACGTGTGGTACGGCCATGCTAAACAATTAGCAGAATAAGAAAGGCTTTTATGTGCTGCTTACAGAACACAGCAGTATGCATCAGCTGGAAAGTTATTTTATATAGGAAGCATGGAAGTATGTAAATGCAGGCAAAATACACAGATACAAAAAAAGATGATATAGAAATGTGACAAATATCAGTGGTGAGGATATGAGAGGGAAAAGATAAATTCAAGCTGAAAAAGGGGAATTTTCTTTTTTTTCTTTTTTTTTTTTTTTTTAAGATTTGAATTTGAGAAACAGAGGGAATGAAGTGAGGCTGGGGAATCAGGACTACAGCAAATGCAAATCACAAATGATGAATGAAACATATGTCCAGAAATCCTTACTCCAGAAGAAATTGGAGATATTTTGACTATACGCAGAAGATCTAGGTTGTTGTCAGCTAAGAGCATTGTGTTCTCTCTGAAAATCACTGTAAATGAGATTAACACAGAGATTGCCCAATCCTATGGACATCTGGAAAAGCACTTAACATTAAACAACTCTCTCAAGAAACAGACTCTTGGTTTTTGGTTAAGTTCAATAAGGGTACCTACCATAATCAGCAGATGATAGGAATGCAGTAAATATAGATTTCTAAATCCCAATCTGCGTAAGTGTACAGAGGCCATTGCTGAACAGCGTTCTACAAAAAGGCATGAGCAACATTCTGGAAATATAAATGCCACAAGTAGGTGATATATAGTGTAAATTTGCTGGGTCAGCAGTAACTGAGACTTTGTAGATCTCAGTTAAACTAACATATGTTTCTAGAAGGAGAATAAAGTTAATTCACAGGGTTACTATTGACATAAAAATGAGAAATTCCTGGGTGTAGTCAGAGAGCCCTTCTAGCAGCAGAATTCTGCTATTGATCATCTCTCTTCTTAAATGTGTATTTTGAATAGAACTCATTTCAAAGTAACATTTAGGTTCCTGTAGAAGGAAGAACTAAACGAGTAATGTTCAAGTCTAGTAAAACATAAAAAAGTTCTGGTCAGTTCAGCAGCAGGAATTCAGTTACAATAGGAGCATAATACACGCTTGTACTAGCAGCTCCAGTTAAAGTCCTTTCAACAATTACAAATGAACACCGGTTCATTTGCATGAGGAGTTGACATCATCCAAAATGGGCTGTAACAACAACTCATAAAGCTTCTCACTTGCCAAGTCTGACAGCTCCGAAGTATTACTTTTCAAGAGCAAAATACCTACATTTTAACTGCATTTCAAGGTCCAGGAAAGGGCATTTCCACTTGTTAGAAGAACTTGCTAATGCGCTGCTTTCTGTAAAACTGCTTCTTTGCCATGAATTTTGATAATACCAAACTCCTCACCATCCCTACCCCCAACGTGTAAAGCCTCTGCCATTAAAAGACTATATGAAAATAGTCCTTCTCCATCCCTTCCATTCATACAAGCTAAATATGCTATGGAGATATATACTGAGATAAGAGAATGCAATACCGGAAAGTCAAAGCTCTTCGGCATTAATAAATGCCAGGAGAGGCATTCTCTCAGCTATACTTATCTGCATTTTATGGTAAGCCCTGAATTCCATTATAGCACTAACATCTCCATCTAGAATAATGCCATCATTCTAGATGAAATCATGGGGATTTCTCTGATGATACACATCACTGGAGATTGCCCCTTAAATAGAATTTGAACCTAAGAGTCAAACTCTTCATTTCCAAGATTTATCTTTAATCTGAAATTTTTGCAACTTGACTCCAAGCCACCGAGGATCTCATTAGACATATCTTTTGCAACAAACACTTGCCTTCCCAAAGTAGTTCCCCAGCAGCATTATGATTTGAGTGTACTTGGGGAAATTCTCATCAATAAAGGACGGAAACTCTTATCTATTCACCAAAGAAAATGTTATCAAAGGGGTACTTTGAAATTCTTCAATCTTAATTAACTAATTACATTGCAAATCAAATCTAACTTTACTACCTTACCACGGCAATTTCTCTGAAACTTTGCGTCCGTAGAAGAAGTTTCAGTATGCATAGTTCCTGGTGCAATGGTTAAACAGCATTTAACTGCACAGTAACTGGCCTAGTCAGATGGAACCTTAATTTTCAAGCTACGCATGTATATACCAGCAAGCTTATCCCTGCTATCTACCTAATTTTCCATGAATCCCAAGTTAACTCTTCCACTCTTTACTCTTATGCTTCTGTAGGCAATTTTTTTCTCCCCAGGCTAAGGCAAAACTGAAATAAATTCATCTACACAATCCACAGGACTTGCTATATTGTGAATACTTTGTTTATCAAACCTGTAGTCACTCTGAAGTCTCGTAGGTGTTCCAGTCATACCAGAACTAGGAATGTAGCATATTCCTTTTTAATTGAAATCAGTCTGTTAAAAGTGATTGCACTTGGAGCTTGAAAAGCCCATCTAGAAACATAGGTGGCATCAGCAGTGCATACCATCTCCTAAGCTATTCAATATATTTACCAGGAGCCAAGTTGGTTTCAGAAACACAAATTTCACACTGTGCTGAGAAAAGGGGTATTAAAATTTAAACTGTTTTAAAGGAATGCAAAGGTTGTAGAAAACTCAGATACAGAGGCTTATGAAGGATCAAAATTTTATATTGGAATCGGTGTTGCATCAGTTTTTTTTTTCCCCCACTGGAAATGTTGCTAATATACAGAGTATATTAGAAAAACAGAGTAGCTGAATGTGTAATCAAAGTTGCAATAAAACCTTGATGCATCATAATCTGAACACGAATCTAATCACACAGGCATCCATAGAATTGCAGAAAACAAATGAGATTTGGGCAAAATTCACCCTAGAAATAAATTCAGAGCATACCATCTACTCCATCTCCACAGAATTCTCTCAAGGACAGTGGACATCCCCAGTTACCAGAATGCACCCTTCAAAGATATTTTTGCTAGAGGAGGGTGTATAACTTCTCTTGCTGCTTAGTACAAGAGGAATGTTAATGTGCAGCTACAATGGAGAATGGACTTAAAGTTACTTCAGTTATTATGGTCATGGACACAAACAATCCTAAAGCTCTCAGGGCTCTCCTGAAACTCATATCTCCTGGGTAACTCATACCTACAGACACAGGTGATAACCAGACGGTAGATGCTCACCACCAGGCAGTGCCACTGCTTCGCTCCCACGTGGTGACGAAGGAGATTTCTTTGCCCAAAAGCTTTTCATTCACAACTTCCCCAGCTTTAAGGCTGGAAAAGAGGTAAAATCAATGACACATGTAGTTCTATAAAATGGTTCTGCTAAGGTGTTATCTTTAACAAAAATACTAATTTTTGGAATTATATGAGATTCTTTTCTTCTCAAATTACATAATTAACTTTTAAGGTTTGTGGGGATGAGGACAAGCTAACAGACATTAAAAAAATATTTGCACAGTGGTTTTGTCTGGATTTTTTCTGTTTTGATGACCGCTTATGTTGTATTTCAAATGAAAGCACAGCACAACATAAGGATCTGTCAGTTTGGGCATCATTTGCAACTCAAGGCTCTGTTTTTTTCTTACCATATGACAAAAACCCCTCTTTTAAATGCTGTGCCGCTGGAAGAAATTAACTTTTTTCTTTCAGATCCTCTGTTTCCATGGGGCTGAGTGAATAAAATAAACAAGATCTTCGGGGAAATACTCTAGTTCTTTGTGCGGTGTTAAGCAAGCGGGCATTCACCTGAAATGTTTGCCTCCTAAGGGAACCAGATACAAAAGTCCTGAAGGGTTTTCCCTGCGGAGTCAGAAACATCGTGATAAAGGATTTCCAGCTGTTAGTTAATCTGGACTGTATCCACAAAACATCCTCACAATTACGGCTACAAAAAGCCAACTAGTCTGACAGTTTATCCCAGAAACAGTTACAATAATGTACAACCAAAAACAATTCAGCCAGGTTGATTAATGCATGTTTACTGCAAATACACACTGCCGTTTCAAGAAACTACTAATTACAGACATAAAGCTAAGTCTGCACAAAGGGGGGCAGTGCTGATGGCTCATGTTCAAGACAACTTTTACTTATGTATCATCAGTCTTACACTGTTGTTGGACTGCCGTAGGCAAAAAACATAGAACTACAGGTTATCTTACTGTGACCTTTCCACTTCTTTCCCATACGCCACAGTAAAAAGCATTGCTGGTTCACCGCAATGCCACTTCAGAGTATAAAGTTGCAGTTGCACTGAAGCAAGCACACTGTCATGAAAAGATTAGTAGACTGTTGCAAAAGCAGAGTTGGCCTCACCTGCATAAACTTTCCAAAAGAAGCTATTTTTCCCTGGTGTTTTTTATTCAATTACAAAAAAAAAAAAAAAAAAAAAAAAATCCTAAGTAATCAGATGGAATTAAACTCAAATACATATTGGTTATGTGTGAGATGTTATTTTTTAAATCAAAAGCATGTCTTCAGTTAATGGGGAAATTTACAGCCATGAGAGACATGCATCTTCCATGCAGAACAAAACGAAAGATGAAGAGAGAAAGGAACTTCATTCTCTTAAACCCACAGCTCCCTTGGTTCCTCTCTGCTGCTATCCCCTTCCCACTTGAGGTGCACCAGTTTCTGCTCTCACCCCATGAGCTGCCATCTCTGCCGAGAAGGAAACTCCATCAGAGATCTCAGCCATCAAATTTGGATACACTCAGCTGAATTTATGTGAGATGCCATTTTTCAGTTCTGTCATCAGGCCAAACGTAGGCATAGCCATGACAGTAGATTAGCCTCCTGCCAAATTTTCAGTCTATTGCAAAACCCAAGGGATTCTCAATTAAGTGGCTGTAAGAACCAATATAGCAGAAGAACGTATTTCACCCTGTCTTACTTAAGAAATAAAGATAAATCATTTTTACTTAAATTAGTCCAGAAATCTAGGCTGAGGATTATCCCTAACACAGTTGTTGTCGAACTGTATGCCAAATGTCAAAACACATCTAAAGCCATCTGATATTACGGGGAATTACTTGAGAGCTGCATGTACCAGAAGAAGAATTTACTCATATCTTGTTAATCAGAAAGATTCAGAAAGATTTCTTATAGAACAAAAGAAACAATCAGAGTAGGAAAACCAGTCTCAACCTGCAATATATATTGTAGAGAAAAGTAAGAATTCATATTTTGTTCAAGCTGATCCTTCAGTTTTAGGCAACTGCATTAGCAAACAGAGTAACTATAACAGCAAGACCCAGTACCCCAGGCCAGACTAGTTTAACATATAATGTCTCAACAATAGCTAATATCTAGAGGCTGCTTTAAATTTAGCTTATATTTTTCTTATAGTTTTGAGAAGTTCCATCACAAAACACGATCTATATTAACAATCTATACTAATGATTCCCTTTTCTATCAGAAAAACAGTATTCCTCATTGCGAAGAAGTATAATGTTCTGTCTTAAATGAGATCTTTCCTAGAAAAAAATGATTATGTTTCAATAAAGTAAACTTAGACTCATAATAACCAGGAACAGAGGGCTATATTTATTTATTTACAACTGTCTGTTGCTGGATAAGAGACCAATAAAAATATAAACAAACAGAAATGAATCCTTTGACTTCATTCCCAGAGATTCTGTGCTATAAAAACATCCAATTTATAGTATTTAATTATTTCCCCCTCACAAATTTTAAACTTCTAAATGATTAATCCCTTCCCCTTCTCCACAGTATATCACCACAGTCACATCAGGAAGAGTCGGAAGACAAATCTGTAGGGAGCCAGACTCTTCTGCCTGTGGCATCTCTTCCCTACTCTTGGGTTATTCTGATTCCAGCACAGCATTGCATGGAGCTGAATCTGCATGGTTCCAATGGTAAGTGACAGCATATATGATTTGATAAGGCACTCGTGAGCTAATGAAACTATTCTGGTTCTGCATATACTAAAATATGCATACGATGAATAACTAAATCCACAGGTTCTCAAGCCAGTAAACCTTTATCACCTGAAAGATTCTGCTGTGTAATTCCACTAACTTCGCAATACTCACCGTCAGATATCTGTCTGTCACCCAATTTCAGTCCATCTCTTAGTGGAAAGCATTTCCCCAGTACACGTTGAGCTCTTGGTTAGAAAACGGTTTTAAGGAAATAACTCATTCTGATTATGCCAAGCCAATTCTGGGGTATCCTTTCTCAGAATGCAGTGTTCATTATTATCAATTGGATGATGTTTTAAAGAAAATTATGTAAAGCAACAAGAACTCCAAAAAACTGGCCTCAATGTTCTCAATTTGCAGAACAGCTGGTACTAATGGGTCAGTAAAAATTCTGCCATCTACATGGACCAGATGCTAGAGTGCTTCATAGAGTTATTCTTAAAGACTCGCTTTTAGCACTCTTCACTATTCCCTGTGTTTGTTCCCACACAAGCGCCAAGATCACTACTCTGAAGACTAGTGATGAAACTAGCAATCTGAAAATAGGGAGACCCTTCAAGATGGAGCACAGGCTCAGGATGGCCAGCAGTTGGGCTCATCCTACCCACAGAGCTGAGTAAGCAGGAAAGAAGGATGGATCATTGTCTGAATAGTGTATGGTGTTCTTAGCTGACACTGTTGCTAGTGAGTTTTCTAGAGAAGCACAAGTCCATAGAGCTCAAACAACCTCTGACTGGCAATAACCTGCAGCCTTCTACAAGAATGGAAAATAAGGCAAATTTACTCTCCCATCGTTCACTGCTTATGCAAGGAAGTTATTTCAATGTGAAGACTTGGAAGCAAATCTTTTGAGATGCAAGTCAAAATTAAGCGTTAAACTAAGTTGCCGAAACACTTGATGACTGAATTGTTCACGATATCTAAATAAAAACACTAAGAGCTGAGAACTACTGGCCTGCTTTTGATAATTTAGAAGTATAGGGTGTAAGACCTCTCAAAAACTCATATACACACATCCCTTGTTCAACACAGTAGGAGAATGAGTGGTGGCCTCAACAGTTAGACCCATAGCAAAGTATTTTTATTTACTTCACCCACATTCAGGATGAATTTAATCATAAAAAGAACTTCTCAATCTACCATGTTGATATTATTTTAACTACATATATTGAAGTGCAATCTTTCATAAGGTCAAGACTATATTGAGCTGCTGGAGAGTTACAAGGCATCAAAACAGTCTCAGAAGAACAACTGTTTTGCACAAGTCATTTGTTCAGCATCTTATTAATACACTGAGAGCTCTTCTCAGCAATATAAAATCCTGCTCTTTGGATACCATATGATACTGTAAGAAAACGCTAGGAGAAAACTCCAAGAGTTACAATAAATAAAACACTTATCGTATACCCGTAAGTGCAGAGGTCTTTCTGCTTTGTTATGCTCCAGTAATGGACATAATGGTTTTATTTGCATAAAACCCAGATCCCATTATACTGTAGCTGCTGCTTTCTTACACTCCTAAAATAACACTAGCTTTCTGAACTATCATGTCTGGGGCTGTTTAAAAAACCTACACAAACATTTGTTATGTTTTTATGAGGTGATTAATTTGCATAATACATTTAGACTGGAAACCAAAAAATATTCAGAGTAAAAGACATTTCTGCCTGCAGATGTGAATTCATTGGACTGTCTGACTAAGGAAAGAAATGTGTTCCTGCTGCTGTTAATATACACCAACAGGCTTTCCCTAAATGACAGAAAAATTAAAATGAGTCACCTTCGGAAGGTAATACGCAGGAAAGTAACTGCAATAAATCTTTCTCTTTTTCTCCGAAGGCAATTTTCATATGGTCTTATTGTTATAAGAAAAAAATAATGTTCTTTTTAATCTTCTTTATTCATCTACTCAGAGTGCACTTCAGCCAAACATTGCTGTGGAATCTAGTTGAGCAATAGTAGGTGCTGGGGCTGGTGGTGTTACGTCCTCATATCTTACGCTTTAAGGCTGGAAGAAATATATTATTTACAGTCATATCCCTTACACACATTATGTTAGTGTAGCATCATGCATTAGAGACTATAGATCATATGGCAAACAAAGATTATTTGAGAAGTTCCTCATCTTGGATCAAAAGACATCAAGTACGTAAAGTGCTCCATGAAAGCACCATCCTTTAAGCCCGCATGTATTTGTGGCAACTTGTCCTAATCACACTCACGTAGACTTTTCTGGAATGGTTTTAAGGTTGAAAGTGCAAATCAGAAATACTACTATATCTGGCAATATCATTAAATTGGAAGTCATGCAGGACCTCACCTCATAGAACTGAATAAGGAAATATCTAATGAGAAAGTCTAATGACAACTCTTGCTCTGCTACCATTCAAAAAGTGCAGGGCAGGTCTTTGGCCACAGATGTCTTAACTCTGTCATGATCTACTGTTGCAGAAAGGAAGAAACCTCACTGAAATCACTGAAATCCAGAGCAAGTTCAAAACGTATTCTTTACTATAGCACTCTAGTAAGGATAAAGTAGAATACGTAAAGCTGTTTTAAATCAGCGTACTGATGAATGTACAGGCTACTGTTATCAGGTATCCTCTTCTCATAGCGCATAACATAGCACTACCCTCTCCAGTTCTTCAGCTATTTGCTGGAAGAGGCTGTCCTACAGCATACTAATTCTCTGGTTTTCCATAAAAATTCATAGGTAGCAGTAGATACAACCATGCTTTTTATATCATGCTGTTGAACTTCATGGACTGAAGTTTTTTATTACTGCCTGCAAAAGTGGAGTTTTTTCAGGCTTTGGGTTTCAAACCGGACTCTGATTCAAATTATTTTTTAGCTAAGACTTCTGCTTGCAACATCTTTACTGTTTAGGATGTTGTTAAAAACCAGAGAAAATAGAGATTATGAGCCTCAGAGGAATCAAAGTGTTCACGGGAGCAAGCCGGACTGAGTAAACATGAAATTTAGTGTTCTCTGTCATAGACAGAGCTAAGGCTTTATCTGCCCTGTGAAAGTACTGAAGCAAACCTACAATAAAACTGAACAGTAGCAGAGATACAAGGACACCGCGCTCTCATCGACTAGAGGTAACAAAATAAAGGGCAGTATCTCAAAGTCAATGTCTTTTACTGATAGGTCTTAAAATCTCAGGGCTCTTTCAGAGTCTGTGTGAAGTTATTTCAGGAAGCCCGAGGCTGTTTCCTGAGTAAGATATTCTAATTGCAGAAAGGCAAAAGCCTGCTGTCACAGTGGGCACTGACATCTTGGCAAGAGCTTTGACCAGGCAGAAGAAGAACAGAGACAGCTTGTCCTGCGGTGAGGGCAGACAGGACGACAGGAGCTTTCCCTCTGCTCGTGAGTTGCAGCCAGGGCCACTGTCACGGCTGAAGCAACAGAGCTACACGTCAGAGGAATCTTAGAAAGGATATCGGCCTGCTGACTTCGCTGCGTCCTATTACACAGGAACAAGGTGCTGTTCTGTGGGCTAGGGTGCAGGTAGTGTCACTGTAGAAGCATACACCACTTTCTCAGGCATTTGCAGCAGCATTTTTTTTGTAGAAATTTAGTGAAGTCACTGTCATACACAGTTGCGGCAACATTCTCTGCATCGAGCTAAAAAGGAACACAAAACCCACCCCATGAGTCTGTGCCCACTTCTGGCTCCTAAGCTCCTGTCCTCCTGAGCCTTCCTCCTCTCCAGCTGGATCAACCAGTGCTAAACATAGAGCTCAACTTCCAGTTCTCTTTCCATACACTGAAATCCTAGAGGTGAAGGATGCCGTTAACCTTAGCACTGTTCCTTGTTACGGACCGCATAAGCGGCAGATTTGTTCTAGCCAGGCAGCAAGCACGGGGCCTTTGCTGCCTGACGCCCTGGTCCTGGTTTGAGGCAGAGTGGATATCCCCTGATTTCACAGAGTAGAGAGGCTGCCCACCTGCTTCAGCCACATTTGAAAAGTAGGGATGGGCCTTACCTTTAAAGTGAGTCTAACACTTTTAATGCTTCAGAATACCATACGTGAGCACCGGAAACTTAATGTTTGCTTGAGAGCTCTTCGGCTTTATGTTTTTCCTTACTAGAATTTCAAAACGTGCAAATGAAATCATGATACCAAGTCCCTGCTCAGTAGCATTGATTGTAATCACACCGGGAAAAAAAATATAAATAAATACAAAAACTTCCTGCCTTGTTTTGAGCAAGAGGCAGAAGTTTTACATAAATTTACTCCTACACATACCCTAATGAAAAAATGTCATGTGTTAACCTTGGTTTTCATGTCCGCTGAGTTTACATTATGTTTGCAGCAGACTTTGATTTGCTTAGTTTGGTAATGTTATTGCTTCTCATTCAAGCAGTGATCCTAATACACGTCTAATCCCCAAGTCCAGTTCTTCAGACCAGCAACATCATTATTGTCTGAAATTGGGTTCAAGCCACTGTATAGTCAGTTTTATGCTTGGAAACAGTAACAGGAAGACTTTGGGCAATAAACATCTGTCTAGCTCCTAGAGCGAAGTCAAAATAAGAGCTTAGGTATGTTTTTGCCAATTTTATTTCAGTAATCAGTCTCTTTGACTTTTCCCAAGCCGCTGAACACAAATCTGGGCCCAGTGAAAGATAGGACTCCCCGGAGATGACAACACAGGTCTTCTCTAGCTGCTTCAGCAGTGGAGGCTATGTCTATACTGAATGCAGCCCAATGACACATACAGAAATTTGTCATAAATAACGTATTGGGGAATTGGCCAATGACTACTTACAGGAACAGAAGTGAACTAAAAATTTACTGGTATGTTAGAACCACTTGAAGGAACTACTTCCATGTGAAAATTGGCTCTAATGAGAGAGAAATAAGCACAATACAGTAGTCTTTCAAATCTCAGTAAGTGTAAGTGCACATGCATATATAATCAAAGTTACCACAATTGTTTAGATAAAGATGACAAAATTCTAGCCCTTCAGTCACCCTTTCTTTTAACTAACATCGTTAGTTATTGCTTATACACATCAAGGAAGATAAAAATACAAATCCTAACTTCTTTCAGTAATCACTATGTAGCAAACGTCATATAAATCATTACATGCTCTTTAGAGTCAAAACCTTGACAGACTCCCTGAGAGTTTCCCATTATGAATCCTGTTCAACTTGCATTTTTCAAGTATTGCCCTGGTAAGTATGTTTCTTTATCAGCAGCAACATAGACATTAAGGCTGGTGCTGATAGCTTGTACCAGACCATTTGCAAAGAGATCAAAAAGACATTAAATTATTCCCTTTCTTGTATAGCCTAGTCAAAGTATACTGCAATTACTACAACTGTTTACTTCTCAAAAGAGGAATGAGTAAGAGGAAATCAGATTGGCTCTATTTCTTACTTTACTCTTTTTTCAGTATTTCTATGATTTATTAGCATACCATTTTTTTCCTGCTTTTTTTTCCCCCCATGGTGAGAAAATAGGTATCCATAAACACTCTATCAAACTCCCAGATTTGAGTTATGTCTAGGAAAGAGCAATTACAGATCTAAATATCGTCCCTTGCATTAAGTGAAATTTAGTCTACCTTGCCTTTTTACTTATCAATAATCACACAACTGAATCAACCGAGCATTCTCTCTAACCCCATGTGCAAAAAGACTACCGTCAGCGTGGATATAGACACGTAGCTAGAACAAAAACTACATTTGACAGAAAGATACTCCTAGATCTGTTGGAAAAATCAGCATTGTAACAGAAAGCCAGCCCAACCCATTTCTGACAATACCACCACAGGTTTTATTTTATTCTTATCCTAATCAGAAGAACAATTCTTAAAATATCCCAGGTCACCTCCTTCTCAGACCAAGGGAAAAACAGCAAGTACAGCAACATAGAACCAGTACTCCAGCCTTCTCTAACGGCACTTGTCATAGAGGGGTTGTTGTTGCATAGCATTCAGGAAATGTGGGCTGCATCATGTTTCCAGCCAGCAAAGATGACCTCCCAGCCTTTCTTCTTACAGCTGCTTCACACAGGATGTTCCTTCCCCTCCTGCAGCTGATTCTACCACCTGTCTCACTAAAGCTGGCACTCAGTCCTCACAAACACGAAGGACACACTCGATAGAAATCGTGACATCAGACAAACAGCTACACATACAGTGCTCTGGGCAATCATCAAGAGCATAAGGTGCGGGTACCCAAATGCAAACATAGACATTTGTCAACCATAATGCTCCTTACACCTTAAATTTCAAGTATTTTTCTCCCTTGCTTACTGTTTATCACTAAGCACATCCACTTACATACAATCTTTTTTTTTTCTCCCATCTAAGAGATGCTCTGTTCCTGCTGTTGCTGCCTAGCCCTCTCCATTCCTAATGCTGCGATCATTTCCATGGCAACTAATTTGGATGTCACAAATAGAAAGCCATGCAGGTTCAGGAGGTGAAAATGAGCCACACCGAGGCAAACCGTGAGGCAGATAAAATCATGCAGCCGTGCAACAGCAAATGCTGGAAAAAAAACAACCGATTTTGTCAGTTTAAATCAAGTACTTGTTACATCATCAATTAAGTTCACCATAATATGGGATAGTATTTTGTCAGCTGAACTGTGCTGTAGGCAGTGCAGCTACAATGTGAAACATCTTGCATATGGAGCTTTCTTCCCACTGCAGGTTTAAATAAACAGAGAAAAAAAATCCCCCTAAAGATCAATGCTGAAGGAACTGAAATATCCAGAAGTCTTGAAAATATTCAAAACTTGGTACAGAACAGGCATCTTTTTATTCACTCTGCTTTTCAGGTATATGATCTATGCCGATATCTCCCTGCCTTAAGGAAATAATACATTATTTCACTCTGGGTCTATATTGCACTGTGGTCACTGGACTGTGCGCTATTCTTTCTTTTTTTTTTTTCTTTTTTTCCTGAGAGAAGGCCAGGAAGCATCACTGGAATTAAAGCTGCATGTGATCACATCTCCCAAGTGATCCCATGCTCCTCGAAAACTCATCAAGTTGAGCATTTGAGTCCTCTGTTGCATAAGAATGCATTTACAGAAAAAAATCAAGCCTTAACCTTGCAGCTAGAAGGGAACTGCACTTTGCTGCTAACCTCAAGTACTGCTGATGTAGTGAACAGGAATATATGCTTGGTGGAAGGTCAAGGATTCTTCAGATTTAAAGATTTTACCACAAATCACAAATAACAGCCAGAACTGCAATGGTTCATAAGAAAAACATTCTGCATCTTTCTTGTGCCTCAGACAGCTCAGAAATGCCTTCCCAGTGGCTTAACATGGCTAAGTCACTCCTACAGCATTAAGCTGGCATATTTAATTATCTGCAGAACACGCTTTTGGCATACAGCCTAATTAGGCACTTGTGGACCACTTACCATGAGATTATTTTGAATCACAGAATCAGTCGGGAAAAAGCCTAGGTAGATATGAGCTTATGATCGACCAGAATCAGCGTGAGAGAACTAAACCCTGAATTAGTCATATGAACCTAATTCCTAAAATTGGTGGCTTCCTAAATTTATTATTAGATCAACATTCATTTAGTGCAACCTATAAGAGTCAGTCTAAGCAGGATAGCAGAACTGAAGGGGAAGCCAGAAAACATTAAGTTCTGCTGTAGTTTGTCTTCTCGTTCCTGCTTGCCCACTGACAGCTGCGGAAGCAGAGCTAAATGCACAGGCTTTGTGTGTTAAATCTGCACATTTGTTTGGTGTGACAATGTGCCAAGAGGAAAAAAACTAACCCAGCAATGAAAAAGTGGCCAGGAAGGCCAAATGCCTCCAGGTGCACATCTGCTCTGGAGCACACAGGCCCAGTTAGGGCTGGGCTGAGTGAGCAGCATACTGCTAAAATCAAAACAAAGCAGAAAAAAACACCCAATAGAAACAAGAAATCCCCCAAAGAAACTAAAAACATTACAACATGCACAATTCAAAGTCCAAGCCAACCAAAACAAAAATCCAACTTGTTTCATTCGACTCAGGTAAGTCATCTCCAATGTGGAAATGTCAAATCAGTATAGTCTGAATCCAAACCCAGTATTAATTTCTCGAGGCCAAGGAGAACTCTGTGTCATGAAGGGTTGCACTGCGCTCTGAGAGAAGCATTTCCCAGCTCTCACCACCAAAACGTGCTTTGCTCTGCTGTAATTTCCCTCACAAACCTGACATACGAGAAAGCTGCCACTTGGCAGAAGAGCAGCAATGACATCAAGACACAGCATTTGACAGAACCCATCACCCAAGTGAATCCATTTAACTCCAAATCTAACAGCTTGCTTAAAAGCATGAAGGCAAATCTAATAAAAGGCTGAACAGAGGTTAATCGAGAGTCAGGGAGAGGAGAACGTGACATCTCAAATTTGAAAAGCGTCTAGAGGAATATATTAACTTTTCATTTTGTCTCAGACTTAGGAGCCTAATTTTCATTGTGGCATGTGGAAGAGTATGCTGACACAAACAAAAGCAGTGTAAACTCACAGAAACATCACGTCTATTTAAAGCATAACATGTAAACTAGAGAGCAAAAGAACTTGCTCTATGGGAAGTGCAGGCACCATACACATTTAAATACAGCAGCAATTAACGCCTAAGATGGAAAGGAAAAACAAGTCTGGCAGCAAACTGATTCACTCAGTACTGAGAAGGAAGACAGCAAGCCTTTAATCTCCAAGTAGCTATGACTAAAACTCGTTATCTGACTTCATTGGTAAAGGAATGGAAAAATTTTCATCTTGTTCCTCCTAGTGAAAGCACCAGATCAGAGAGCATCAAAACAACATCTTTAAACAGTTCACTTCCAAAGCTTGAGCTGAAATAAATTGGCAGAGTATTTCAGCTAATGGAAGAAATGGTTTTAAAATATTATTTGATTTCAGAAACATTTTAAATATAATTAAATGTTAAATTAAGAGCACATTAAAGAATTTCAACTTGAGCTATTGAAGTAATGAAGCATCTGGAAGAAAATAACTGCTAAAATCTGCTGCAATGAGTGAAAACTTAAACGAAGAAGAGGTCATCCTGAAAGTTTGGCCTTCAGTTTCACCAAAAAAGTATTTTTTGAATTACTGGTTTTCAAATAAGGGTGTTTTGGGTTTTGTTTTTAAATTCTGATTGTAAATTAAAAAAATAAATCTGGGGAAAGTCAGAATCCAAAGTAATCTCTTTTTTTTCAAGTACAAGGTCTAGTAAAGGCTAATTTGTTTGCATCTGCTGCAAAGGACTATACTATTGATGACATTTTGAGACAGGGACATCACCACAGTGTTATAGTTTTATAGCTGCAGAGCCTCCCTTACCCATTGTTTTGTCATCTCTGTAATCGTCACCCTGGATAGCGTCATCTAAGTAAATAAAGGCATAAATGATTATGAATTCACAGTTGCTTCTTCTGTATGAAATCGATATACAATTAAATTCCGATAATAATTTTAATATTAACTCCTCAGTATGTTTCAGGAGACCAAAAAAACCGTTGCCTGCAGAATGGATTTCTCCAATACCTTTGAACTTTTGCCACTGACAGGCATCACCTCAGGAAAGTCTCAAAGCCTTGCTTTGACCACCTGGCTGATCACGCTGTCTTTCATCGGTATCATCCTCTCTAAAACATCTGAAAAGCTGATGCTGAAAGCAAAATTCTGGGAACAATGTTGTTTTATTTGCCTTCTTACATTCCTTTGCTTTGCAAGAGAAGGTTCAAAAGTCTTCACGTGACTGGAGGCAGTGGATGGTTGTGTGCAAGGCAGAGTGAAAGGATAGATGCCAAGTGTTTCCAGCTGTCTGGAGAGCAGACATTTGAGTAGTTGTACCTTAGTGTGTTCTGCTTAACACATGCCATCTAAATACATACGTACATATGTATGTACATGCGTATGTACATATGAAACAAGCCTTCTCTGATAAAGGGAAATGCCAGAATTTTCTGAAAGATGAAATAATAGAATTGTCAACTTTTAAATTAATATCATAAAGACTGTGCATTGATTTAAAACCATCAATTTATTGACAATATCTAAATACAATTGGCTATTTCCTGCTAGCTAGTACAATGGAAAAATTACAATGGCCATTCAATTACTCTGCTCCTGACCACAAAACTCCAAGTGCCTCTTTTCTGTCTTTACCCTGTAATTTAGGAAAGAACCAAACGTTGCATCCACTGAAAGAATAAAGTTATTCTAAAATACCTAATTATTTTCAATTCAAGACAGTCATAATGATTTTGCTGGGCCTGTCCCCAAGTAACAGATATAACCCCTGTCTTACATTGTCTTCACATCACATATTGGAAAAAGAAAAAAAGAAAAGAAAAAAAGAGTGAAAAAAACAGTAGCCAATGACAGCAGCTTCACTGTAGCTTTCCATTTCAGCACGTTTCTGAATACTGGAAGGCATGTGTATCCTGTCCCCTATATGCACACATACAACTTGCAGAAGCCTGGTAAGACCATTCCCTTTCATCTACATTGGTTGCTCACAAAGTAAGGCCTCCTATTTATTTTCCATAGAACCTACAACAGGTACAGAGAGCACAATAACACTACTTGATAGAACAAATTCTCAGCTACAAAACACTGTTTTCAACATAGTCATCATCATTGACAATGCATTTTTACCAGCAATAAACACAAGCCTGCATGCCATGCTCTCCAAAACCTGCACCGGCAGAGGTGACCCACAGTCATTCACCACTGTCGAAATGCACCACACACCACCTCGCTATGATCAAACCTACTTTTCCATAAGTGTTAAGCAAACATTGATGACTGTCAATAGACGCTTTTTCCACATGGACAAACTCAATTCCAAACCTTTTCTTCGTATGCACTTCCATGTCAGACACCATTCTGTCAGACTGCCCCTCTGTTGCCATCTGTCACACAGTTACAAAACATAAGGGAATATCATCAGGAGGGTTTAACTTCTACTGCTATAACATTAACATCTGCCTCTGATGTCGTGGGTCCACGTAAGAAAAAAAGAAGTATTACTTTCAGAGCAGCCTTTGTAGATCATGCTGACAACTCTCCAGCTCAAAGTATTTTCTCCAGAGTTGAATTCCTTTTCAGGGCACTTGCTCTCGGCAGGCCTCCTTGCTTTTGAGGTCACATAAATTACATTCAATTTCTATTTACAGACAGACCTGGTGTTGTGGCTTTTCCCATTTAATTAATAAATCTGTGTATAGGCAATTGTACTTATTTTCTTCCTTCAGTTCAGAAGATACTTTCCCTGCAGATAGCTCGAGCACTGCAGACGTGAAGGCAGCACGTTAAGCACAGGCCTCATTATTATTGCTCTTAATTCTGTGTATTTGTTCTAATAACTAAGAGGTTTTGCAAGGCATAGGAAACAGTTTAGTTGGTACCTGCCTAATTGCACATCTGCATTCTGCTATCTGGGAGACCTGAGTTTTGCATCTAACCCTTTGTTCATCTCCTTTGGGTCATTATATCCCATACTCTGAACCAAACACACAAAAGCCCTATTCGTAACTATACTCTGCTTTTTCTTCTGGTTGTGTCTGTGACCTCAACAGCAGTGAGAATAACCTCTAGTATTAACATAAATTATTTGTATTCTGTGTGCTTAAAATAGCCTCTTGACCAGTC
Organism: Tragopan temminckii; assembly: GCA_028571105.1. Lineage (NCBI taxonomy): Eukaryota > Metazoa > Chordata > Aves > Galliformes > Phasianidae > Tragopan > Tragopan temminckii. The sequence continues at coordinate 288,281 of JAOWBP010003659.1, forward strand.
AATAAATCATACTTGACAGAGAGAAGAAAAAATAAACTTAGAAGAAACCTGCAGAAACATCACACCTTCCTCTTTAAAGGCAGACAGTGTGCCAGGTTCAGTTTGATGCTTCCAAGTAGGGCAATTAATATGTAAAACCAGAGTGGCTGAGCCAAGTGAAAGGTCAGATGTCCTTGAAAGAAGATGATTAAAGAGGATGAGAAAAAAAGAAAAGGGGGGGGGGGGGGGGGGGGAAGC
>JAOWBP010003659.1:306149-326668 GCA_028571105.1 Tragopan temminckii
GAACAGCAGGTGGGGTTACAAGAAACTTAAAGCTCTTCACAGTCTCGGAGTAATGCAGTCACAGATAAAAAAGAATTTAAAACGTCTTGTATGCATTTTTGAAAAATATCGACTATGTACCAAGATGTACTAAATACTACTGCCGCCAGATGAGGGCGGTATTTCTACAGACTGTTAAGTACTTCTCAGGCTCTCCATGCTTTTCCCCCTCTTTCAGGGAGGGCGTAAGTCGTCTTACACGGCAGCCTTACCTTTCCCTTTGGAAACAGCCACTGCTGTTGTAGAAGCAATTTTTGGAAACTGTCTCCTTCTGTAGTGGCAGAGTCTTGTTCAGAGGCTGCACACCCACTCTGACCAGCTGTCAAACTTCAGGCATTTGGCATTTCTCCCACTTGAGGAAAGCATCTGTAAGAATATGGTAATAAGAGTCTTGTCACAGCCTTACTCCTTGAATGATCACCTCTTGTTTCCTTGAACATTTCCGAGTCGGTCTCATCCTTTCAATTAGTAACAGGTCAACATTTTGGATTACAAGTTCTTTGTTATTATTACTATTATTATTTTTAAAGTAGTTGTCTCCATATGTTTTAGAGATTAAAAAAAATAAAAATTAAAAAAATCAATCCAAATCTATTCTCATTATACTGCATATTATTCTGCTTTAAGTGTCACCAGATTTCCATAGTATGACAGTAATTGAATAATTGTCAATGAGAACAGAATCTGTCCAGGACTTGCACTGAAGTAGCAAAGTTTTCCAAACGTTTTTTGTTTCCTTGCTAAATGGCAGCTCGTGCTTCAATTGGTGGTTGCAGAAGAACCTCCAGACTTGAGCAGTTGCACCACTTACTCCGGTGCTGTGATTTGTTCTTAGAATTTGCTCTCTTCTCCCTTTTTTCATTGAGTATGATGTCCCAGTCTTGATGTCTGGGCTGTTAAATATATTTTTTTAATGTATAAATAACAATTCCCAATATATCTGTTTATAAAATATTTACGTTTCAATAAAGATTATTATACAAAATCAAACCAACCTACTCTATCAGCTATTATTTGTATCCATGGAAGTGCCGAAGATCACATATATCAACTCATTACTTTCAACATTGTGTACTCAGGGAAATGAACAGAAACCTTTGCTGTTGTAAACATACTGCTGTACAAGATTGACTTACATGAAATTTGAAATGCTTGAACATCAGGCAGATACATTTATTTCAAAAGCAGCTCAAAAACACATCATTTATTTCCTAGAGGAATGGAGTGGTAAGAAGAAATCTTAGTGGGACAGAGGCAGTAATTTAGTATTTGTATAAGCTAAGCAGGGCAAAGTAACATCTTGAAAGAGTCATGAGATGACAGATAAGAATGATTAGACACTGCCTTAGTTCTGTACACTTCATATGAATCAGCTGCTCCCACGGAGCAGAACAGTGGAGAGAAAGCCCAAGTACTCCTTCCAGCATCCACAGAAACCCTTACCAGTGTGTCAATACTCAATCTCAAACCCAATAAGAACAACAACAATGGAATCAAAGAACAAAGCAGAGGAACCTTCAAAAGAGACCATGATCATTTTTCTCTTTTGAGAATCACCACAGAATCAATACAACCCACAAACATTCAGGAATCAGAGGTTGATTGCTTCATGCATTTACATGGTTTTACGTACTGAGACTGAATTGCACGAAGCTGATGACGGTTTGTCAATGCCCTAGACTTCCTGCAAAGAGCAATGGGAAGCAAGAGAGTGGTCATCATAGCAGGATATTACTTTCACAGTGTGAAATATTGCAGACTATCTGCATTAGGGAGACAGTGAGTTTCTGAGAACTCTTTCTTACAAGATGGGAAGGGATTGAATTTTAATAGCTTGAAATATTCTTCCAAATATTAGAAGTTACTGCGTATGACTGATCAGGCCACACACATACACACAAAATCATGCCACCTCTTAAGACATTTCAATTCTACTGCAATCCTAATATTCTCCTGTAGGTAGATGTTTAGACACATTTAGTATCCATAATGTCCCACCAACATCCTGGTTTGTCTGTATTCCCATTCTATCCCATGACCAGCGCAATGAAACCACATGGAGCACTTCAAACTGCATGACATCAGTGTCCCAAGAAATTTGCAACTCCCCTGCTGAGTCAGATCCAGGTCTATGATAGACTGAAAATTTTCGATAAGACTGCACACAAGTAAAGGCTAAAAAGGAGATGCTGGGAAGGGACAAAGAAGATAGAAAGAGACAAAAAAAAAAAAAAACAAAAAAACAAACAAGGGAAGACAGAGAACAAATAAAGTTTTGAGTGCTCGTTTAACCAGGTATAAATAGGTAGTTAATAGCTGTAATACCAGTAGGTGGCCCTGAAGAGTACGTACTGTTCACACTTCACTGATGATGAGCACATTGTGTTATTTCCCATGCAATACAGGTGGCTTTTGAAATACAGATTTTTACCTTAGTTTTTCACTCACTGGAAAAAAAAAGTGTGGTTCTAACCAATGGGCATCTGTGAAAGTTCAGACCGTGAGCTCCTTCAGGTAGGACTTGGGTTTGTGCAGGAGCAGCTTGTGGTTTGTCACTGAAAAAGGATCTGCCAACATAGGCTAACAGAACCCCATCTAGTTTTCCCCTTTCATTCATTTTACTCAGAACATTGAGGTTTAACAACTGAAAGAGATAAAAAGGTGCAGTATTGAGAAGAATTGATCCAAAGCACTGTTCAAGGAGTAATGTTTGTTTCATTTTGAAGAATTCTGTTCAGTTCTAATGAGTTTTGGATGTGGAAATGGGGGAAGCGACTGCCAGAACGAATTTATTTCACACTGTCTGAACTCTTTTCCCCAGAGTACCACTGGACTAAAAGGGAATCAAGTAATAAGAAATGGAAAGGTTCTAATCTCGCTTTCATATTGCATCAACACAATGTACCTATTGTCTTCTACTTTTGACTAAACCAAGATAAGAATTCTGAGAAATCTGGTTAAACAAAAAGAAAATTAACCATCGTGTATATTCATTCATATACAAAAAATGAGGTTTCTGATGGTACAAGGGATAAAACAGGAAGCTATTCACTTAACTTTTCCTAGTACCTGTGTAATTGATCATTCAACCTGTGTCTTCTCGCCCTATAACTTTAATATCATTGTATTCATGGCCTTTGCAGAGACTGGTAACAACCTCAACGTTATTGCTTACAAGGAGAAGGTAGCTGAGATATAGAACAGAATGAAAGCACCAAGCCACTTCACACAGACAATCCAGCTCCCATTAACTGCTCATCACTGCCATTACGCAGAGCTGGACAAGTAAGAGCCACTGTGACCAAACCTGATGAGTGTCCCTGGGTTGGTGTGAGTTGGCTAGAAGAGTCCCTTCAAAGTTCTCATACTTGGCAGAACAGCAACTTTGGAAGTGAATAACAAAAACCTTTTAGATTACGTAGGGAATCTGTTGTTGGTCCAGGAATTAAATTCATAACTCCTTAGGCCCGGCTCTGAACTCAAACTTCTCTTGCTTCACATTTGGTATCACGTGAGCAGGACTGCACAGTTCTATTTCCTGCAGTTCCCACATAGAAACAAGGATATGGCTTGAAGTAAAATTTTGAACACCTTATTTGGTAATAGAAGGTTCCCAGCAATACCGTTGCTTTATATTGAGATGCATAAGTTCACACAAAATACACAGAATACATTTGCTACTGCACTTTTCCCAAAGGCAAAATATGTCCTTCTGACTTCTCCAGAGAATGAAATCTATTTATCAAAATTACTTAAAATACACCTCACACACATTTTGGATTGTGCAAGTACTGGCAGGCTTACATGGCCAGGGAATCAGTCAAATGTAGCTGGGCCACGGGCCCAGGGAAAATAGCTATAGCATTCCGGTCTGCTGTGCTTTATGTATTGTGATCCATGCTCTATTTGCTCAGCAAAGAGAGGGAAAAGACAGAGAAAATTCTATATCCTTTCCCATATATAACTATTACAGTAAGTGATCTAAATGCAACACGAAGGTAAACATCATTGAAAGGTAAGTGACCTTCAAGACTAGCAGCATTTAAACACTGAGCATCATCATCATGACAACACCATAGCTCTCCAGTCTGCTTCCCACTTTTTCCTCTAGTTTGACTAGAATTGGCAACATGATATTCAGCTGTGTAGGTATGAAAAAACATGTCTACAACCCTTGAGTCCAGTAGGTGTCATTTTGTAAGCAGAAAAGCATTCTGTGTATATTCTGTTACAGATACTGTAGAGTCCTCTATACGTTGAATAGTCGAGCCTAATAACTTTTTCGACCTTTCCAAATATACAAATAGGATGGCAGAAAAGATTATTTTAATCAGATCTGAATGCATAGAGAGGGCAACAATCAGTTAAATAGATTATGCAATTACGCGCTTATCTAACATTTAAGCAGAAATCAATTTAGGAAGCCAAGGATTAACTCACAATTGCTACAAAAATGCAACATCCTTTAAAATAATAAATTTTTACTAAATACACTGTAGTTCTATTTGCTAAAAAATAACAACTGCGGACTGTGACTTTTACGTATGACAGCACATGCCCAGTGCTGTCATACAGAAAGTACACACACAGTGCTGCGTGTGTGTGTCAAGGAGAACTTCACAATCTCACTGCACTTCGCTGCAGGTAGGTTGTGTTTGGCATTATTTCTTTCAAGATTTCTCCCCATCGCTGGGAAGGGAGGAGAGTGATTGCTCAAGATAACAGTGCAGAGAGAACGTTCTCCTTTAAGCAGTTTGAGACAGAGCATAGAAGAACTATTTTTTTCTGCCATTTTTTTTTTTACCATCACAAGCCATGATCTCCTAATCCTGAGAGAGCTTCCACGCAACGTATGATCAAGAGATAATATGATCAGTGGGTTTGTCCTAGGATAAGTTTAGTGCATGAAGATCAACATGAAAAACAGGAAACAAAGAAAAAAAAAATGGCAATGCCTGCCCAGAAACAATAGAAAGAACTTATCCAGACAACACTCCTTAAGATCTTATGGCCTTCCAGACATTTATAGCCAAACATTAGCTCCAAAAAACACATCCAGAGGAAACTGAGAAAATTACGAAGACCACTGAGAAGTCATTTATCCAAGTACAATCGAGTAGAAAGCACAACCTGAGACCTCACGCAGACCTCTTGGCTGTGGTGGGGAGGGTTGAAATCCCTGTTGGGAAACTGCTGGAAAAGCCAGTGGCTTATGGCAGGTAAAGCGAACTGGCTGTGCTGCTTGAGGCTCCCACTCCCCTGTTATGATCAGAGCACTTAGAAGTTTTGTACTTCAAGAGCAAAGCCTGTCTACTACGTTTTGTCTATAGTTCCCTAACGTGCAATATTCCTGCAGGATCACTGAAGTTAGCTTAAGACACACTTCAAAGGAAAAGTTTGATTCAGGAGAGAGACTGACCTTATGTCAGCTGTTGTGTCTGACCACACACGGTTTTACCGATCTGTTTCTGTTTTTTTCCAAGCTAAACTTAAATTCCCCTTTGACTCTTGCTTCATTTTTATATCTTTTTAAGTGACCCTATAGAACAAAACATGACCAATCTCCACCCCCCCCCCCCCATCCACATGCAATTGATATTAATGTTCAAAGAGGCAAGAAATGGAAATTAAAACACATTTTCATAAAAACTGCCAATTTGATAGCAGAAAACATGGCTAGTAGAAAAGGACGCTAGCTAAAAACGTCAGTAGGAAAGGCAACTCAGATTTTCTGCAGGTTTTTGTTTTAAACCTCTATACAGAAGCCTCTACTTAAAAGGAAAGTACATATCAATAAAAGAACAGGATGCTACTGATATTTACACTAGGTACTGTACACAAAGAATCTGAAATAAAATGAAAGGGTTTAAAAGGATAAGGAGTAGGTCTATTTTACTTGGGGAAAAAGCCACTGGTGGATAAACGTTATTGAACCAGAAAGAAATAATGAGATCACGGGATCTAAGTGAGAAAGATGGGATTAAGAACAATCATTTACAATGGCATTGTGTGGGGACCCTTTCATTCTTTCTCTAAGACCAAAAAAAAAACCACAACGAACAAGAAAGGAGGAACTTGAGTATGTGAATCTATGGAAATGTGAAGTAAACCACAGCTGAGACCTGGTCTGAAGAGTTAAATATCTTCCAGAGTGAAGCCTACAGAGCAGATGGGTTCCAGCAGACAGAAAAGGGTGCAGAAATACAGTAGTGGAAAGAGGAGGAGCTCAAGGCAGAGGAAAGGAAAGAAATACACGTGCTGACTGCAGCAGCATTGCCTATCTCTGCTGAATTGAAAGATTTATGGTTGGAACTGTATGGGAAATTGCAGGAGAGCTCCAGGGCAAGATAAAAATCGAGGCTTGGAAATGCTTCCGAGCGAAAAGCGAAAGAGAAAAATTTAGATCAACCATAGAAGAGGGGTTGCAGAACGCACATCCTAGATGGGATAAGAATTGCAGGATGGTATTGAAAGGAAACCTTTTTGTAACAATATTCTAAGCCTTAGCCACTTCTTGCTTGACATTAAGAAATGAACAGAAACCAGAATTGCAGGTAGCTGATCAAAATAAGATGAAAGTTAACAGGATCTGAAGACGTATTTTTGAGATGATGCTGCAAATTTATTTCATTCTCTTACAGCAAATATCTTTAGAATATAAACAATTGAGAGGAGAGATCTGCCTGAATCAAATCCTTTTAGAAAATGCTCGCAAAGCACTTACATTTCAATCTAGCCATCACTCAAGAGTGAAATGGAAAAGAGGTTGCTGTGGGCTTCCTCAAGAAAACATAGAAGATGTTGGGAGTTTTTAAGGTCTGAAGGAAAAAAATTCACCCACTGAGTGCTCTGTCAATCTTTACTGGGGATGAGAGCTCAGATTGGAAATGCCAGTGGTAAAGACTTCAGTGTGGCCACACAACAGCAGCATTGTAGCATTTCTTTCTGCAAACTGACCATATATAACTCTGAATTAACTCACTTAGCGATTAGAAATGTTAGGACTCAGACTAGGCCATGCCGCCCTATTAGTGGAGCTCAATTATTTTTTTTCCAGTTCTAGTGAGTTCTTTTCCATCCACTGACAAATTATTGCAGAATCCCACAGCTTCACTTTTGAAGTCAGGCTAAGATTATTTTATTTCTGAGTAGTTTGTCAAGTCTTCACAGCTTGTTCCTTTATCCTCTTCAACACCTTCAGCCAAAACAGGACAGCCTGGTGATAAAAACCTATCAGACATGGAAAGCATTAGAGAAAAAAACCTTCTACATTTCATTTGATCTATCTCACACATGAATTTCCAATTCCTACGTGATAACAAGATTTAGAATATCTAATTTTCAGTTACTGACAAAAACATGAAATAGATCACTAGGATAAGTCTCACTGCAATGGTAGTGCATGCTGATTTTTAGCTTTGGACATTGCTATTAAGCAACAACCATGTAAACTAAAATATTTTAATTCAGTAAAAATAGCGTATTATTATTTTGCTCTCCAAGAAACAGAAACCTTTCCACATATGATAGTTTGTCACATTATCCCCTTCACATGTTGCAAAAAACTTCTTAGACTGAAGATTTTCCCGTCTGTCTTTCTGGAAAGCTATTTAGAAATCATGATGGGCATGGCATTTGTACTGGTTTTATTTTTACCCCGTGTTTTAAAAGAGAAAACAAGCACTCTGTCCAGGGCAGTTCACCTATCAAGTGCCATTGGAACTGTAAGCCTTAAACGGATTGCAAGTTTGACCTGCCAAGGTGTGATGAACACAGGTGCCAAACTCCCTAGTTTGTCAGGCTCCCTATTGCTGTCACCCTGCCAGGCAACGTGCCAAAGGCTGAGACAGGAGAGGGAGCCAGAAACCCAGCAGGAATCTGTCAGAGCCCAGCTCAGCTCTGCTGAAATGAAAACACTCGGTGCAAAATGTTCCAATCTCGGTGAACCAGCAAGTTCCAATGAAGCTGAGCAGTGATTTCCTATTTTGAAGGAATGGGCTGTGACAAAGGTGGTCCTTTCCTACATTCCTCTGAAAAAAGTAGTTTTCAGAGAAGTTTCCTGGATAGCCTTATTCAGGCCAGCCACTGATGCTGGAATTGTCACCACCTTCCCCTGGTCACTTCCAGGTGTGGATTCTTGCATCGCATAAACAGACTCAGCTCCCATCTGCAAGTCAGACGCACAATTGCTCCCCTGAATTTTCCATAGAAGACATACTTATTTTGGTGCTTGGCTGTTCTACCAGTCTGGGTGTTACACTCGCATCAGGAGTGAACCAGACTCACAGCTCCTCTGCCAGCCTTCTCTGGTACTTCCTTCCAGGTTCTCACCCTATTGCAGAATCACCCTTTATGTGTGCCACACTAAGAGAACAGCTGTTCTCAGATATAGCTTTGAAGAGAAAAATCATTTCCAACTAAGAGAAATATCTGGAACTTGAAAGCAGGAAAAAAAAAGCAAGGAAAAAAAAGAACTGAATAAGCTGGAAATTGAGCAATTACTTAATTCCTTTCCTGACCAGCAAGTCTGTGCTTTGACTTCTGTGTTGCTGTTAACATCTTCAGCTGCAGCAGCTCTTTGGGCAGGAGGGAAAGAAGGCTGGGACCAAGTACCTGAAACGTGTGCTGAGAGCCAGAGGCAGTTGTGGAGCAGCCCTGCTCTTTGACTTACCCAGTTCTGCTACTGAGAACCACTCAACAGGAGCATGAAGTGAATGGTGGAAGACTGGCTGAGCTATGCAGAAATAAGGTCTTCAAATATGCCTTTAATTCAATGTTTACTTAACCTCCAATGTCTGTCTTGATTTTCTGGGCTACCCAATTTTATTTTGTTTTAATCAGCCATCCTCAATCACCAGAGTTGCCTCCAGAGAAGATCAAGCATTACAGAATAGTAGTACTATCAAATCAGCAGCATCCATCTTGCTCACATTAATTCTACTAGACTCAAAGCATTTCTTAAGGCTACAACATTCTATTCAATGCTTCCATCCTCGCCAAAGACTCATTCACATATGTTGCTAAGGTATTCTGAAAATCAGCATGACAGGGTCAAATACTGTTCTGACTCCAATCCAGGTGTAACTCAGACTACAGATCCTCCAGGGCCTGGTCCTGTGAGAAGGCTGGTGGTTCATACAGTGAATGCCTTAAGCTCTTGTATAACACCAACCATCACTCAGCATTGGTCAAAGCCCAAACGCAGCGTGTGACCAGCACAGCTCCATAGTGGAAGGCTGCTCAGAGAAGATGAGCAAAATATTGATCTCAAGGAAGATTATAAAGAATAATCACTAACTGTCATAAAGAAAGCTGACTTTCTCAACACCAGGGAAAGCAGGAGGTAACTTTCCAGATACACAGTCCCACCAGTGGTTCACATCAGATTGTCTAAGCAGCCTTCCCTAAATAAATCAATACCGAGTAATATCTTCCTGAGCAAGCTAGAGCAGCTGGGGTTAAAAGGAGATTGATTCCTTGGCTAGCCTATTATAAATACTAGACAATTAATAAAAAAAACCTTTGAAGAGAGCAGCAGGCTTGAGCTGGCTTCAACTCTCATGCTCGCTCCCAGGGATTGGAGATGCTCAGTATTTTAACAGTGAGCATATACGGACTGGTAATGACAACCACGTTCATTTTGTACATCATGCACTGTATTGTGATTTCCATATATTGCTGTATCACTCACGAGTCAAAATCCCATGGTACATCAAGTATGTCAAATACGTAAATGTGCTATTAAATACTAAGCCCTCTACATGAGGAGTAGCTAAAAAGAAGCTGGTCAGACAGGACTGCATTCTGGCAGGCTCCTGCTGTTTCTACTTCTACAAAAGAAAGCTAAAAGAAAGAAAGAACAATAACAGGACTGAGCAACAAACAGAGCCTGGGTTTTAAGTGGAGTTCTTAAGTTTTGCCTTCATACGAGACTGATAGAGACAGATGCTGACTGACCTGTCTTCCCGCCAACGCTGGAAGAAAGCAGCCACAGGCATTTAAGTGAACATATCTTAAAAACACTATTTTGAATACTTGCTAAGAGAAACCTTTGATAAGATACTGAAAAACAGAAAAAAGGTGGGCACAGCAGGGTTTGTTCTTAACATAGAGAAAATGTTTATCCACTTCAGGTTTTGTTTTTCTGAACAGCCATGCTAGAGTCCCCTCCTAAAATCTACCTTGCTGTGGGTTAGAGCCCTGGATGCTTCCCATTACCAGAGATTCAAGTCAGCAAAGAGGTGCTCTGTCCATCATTAATGGAGCTTCAGGGTTGTTGTTGCAGAGACTTTGTTCCAACTTACAGAACAGAAGAACAAGACTGTCACCCAGAAGAAATGGAGAGTCTAAACCTAGTGCCTTAATCACTAAGTTAAGCTTCAAATTCTGCTGTGACTGTAGTCAAAACTCAGTGCAACGAATCAGCACGTTCTTGCTCTTCCTACACTTTCAAGTTAAATTTGAATTACAATAAACTGAAAGTGGTATATAGATTTATACACACTGGCACGCAAACTGCAAGAAAAACATTTGATCTTGACACATTTAGAAAGAGGTTCACATTACAGAAAGGATTTTAGAAGAAAGAAAATATAGGAGAAAAAATGTAAATGAAGTAAACTTTTAGTTGATCTCCTTCAAAGAGCAGAAGGCCCTATGTTTGAGTAAAGGATATGAAGCTGAGAAAACTACTAACTGTATTTTATAAAGAATCAATGTTCTCGTAATAAATGGTTCTCTACTTCTGACCTTTCTCTCTAAGCAAGTTAAATCTCACAAATCCGATCAAATTTACAGTTTTGGAACTTGAAATATCAAATATAAGAAAGACGTTTTCATTTTTATGGCATACTTTCCCCAGAGCAACCAAAACTACCATTTTATATTTAAATATTTTATTAAGGAATTTAGATTAAAATATAGTTGCCTTCCTAGAATGCCCATGCATTATGAAAGTCAGATTCAAATACACTAAATTCAAGTAGTATCACAAGCAGAAGTCCCCTCTGCTCGAGTTCTACCCATGCTGCTCTATCTTCAGCCAGTGCTGTGAGGAAGCCGTAGAGGAGGCCCATAGCCACAACATTTTTTATGCTAATTGGCCTATAGAGCTTCCAGAAGCATAGCTGACTGGATTAGTTTTGATGTTTTTATTCCATACTTCACGTTTCTTGTTCTGCAGGGATGCAGAGAGCCAACATAAGCATCTATGTCCATGTTACAATTGCACCATAGACTCCTGCACAAAATCACTCATCTATGTTTACGTTTTCATGAGCATACCTCAAACATCAGTTTAAATAAAAAAGAAACAACAACTCCACGCTAAGGGAGCCAAACTCACTTATATATTCGCATATTTAGGAGAAACTCACTTGAATTTGAACCCCCTTCTTGTCAGTAGCAGCAAACTGATAGGAAGTACAGTGATGGTGCCCATGACCTTGCTTGTCTGCTTCCATTTCATGCTGTGGTGGTTTCCTGCTGATGGGCAGCTCAGCTCCACCATATGACTTGCGCTCCCTCTTCTCAGTAGAGCCTGGGGAGAAAATGATGAAGAGGGCTCCTGAACTAAGGATAGGGAAATAGCCCAATTACTACTCCGGCACAGGGTGCTGTGTGCAGCAGCTCCCCCACATCTCCTGCTTTACCACAGGTACCTCCAGCCTGGTGCTGCTTCTGTGTGGGCTCTCCGTGGTCTTCTGCCTTCTTTGGGCCTCACCTACTGTTGCACCACAGGCTGCTCATCCTGCATCTGGAGATAATCTCCAAGTGGTGCACATGGGCTGCAGGAGGACAACCTGCTCCACCACAGGCCTCTCCTGGGCTGCAGGGAAACGTTGCTCTGCTTTCAGAGCACAACCTGCCCTCCTTCTGCCCTGCCATTGGTGGCTGCAGGGATGTTTCTCTCACAGTTCCTCACTCCTCTCTCCCATCTCCTACTGGAGTTTTTCCCTTCCTTAAATGCGCTCTTCCCCAAAGCACATCCAGCTCTATTCATGGCTCAGCTCTGGCAGTGGCAGGTCTCTTCTGGAGCAGCTGTGGAGCTCTGGTCACAGAAACCACCCAACAGCCCTTCACTACCAAAAACCTTGCTATGTAACACAAATACAAATGCACAAAGAGGATATTTATATTGTTTCTTTCTTGCAGAAGATAAACTCCATCATCAGGGCAAGGTTTCAAGACAACTGGCATGCATTCCCTCCTCACTGATACGATCAGTGCACTGCAGTGTTTTATCAGGTGCCCAAATATCTAAAAGGTAACTTGTTGTTGGGTACATTTAATTTCATATCCGTTAAAATGCCGCATAAACACAGTTTTTACATGGTTTGGCAACAACATTTGCCAAGGGTTCTGAGCATCTCTAAGATCAAAGGGCTCTGAACACTCATACTATCATGGTCCCCTTTCAAGAGCATTTTCGTACTGCCCACAGCAGTGATGGTGTGGTGGTGGTAAAGTAGGAGGTTGTACAGTTTTTCTGAACAAGCAGCACTGTACAGATCCTGTTTTGCTGTTATACTAATATATATTCAACGTGCTGGCATCAACAATCACCAAAAAAGGATTTCTAGGAAAAAATATTTGAAAAAACATGTTTTTTTTTTTTTTAGGAAGATGAAAACATACACGGAGATCAACATATGTAACAATTCCAAAGCTCTATGACAGCATGGAGTTGAGTGGGTCGATGATGAAACGCTGTAATTATAAACCCCTTAATCTGGAACAGGGCTAGCTGATTTCTGCAATGGCATAATTCTGCTGTTTTTAACATTATATTATGTAGCTATGGTATCTGATTACATAATTTACATTGAGTGATTTGACAGGGATTTTAAAATATCTTTGTTGCTTTATGTATCTATTAGTAAGGAACATTTTTATTTTACTGTAATTATGTGATCAGGCAAGGATTCTGATCTCCGTCTGAATATAAATCCAACAGACCAGAATTTAATTACAAAGTACTTGCTACATAGCGGAGGCTCAGATGAGAATGTCTTTTCAGAAGTCTTCCAAGTACAATTTTTTTCTTTAATTGGTGGGAGTTAGTCATTAGTGACTAAGTTTTACTGAAACAGCTCTGATTACTCCAAACGTTTATTGTTAGAACTCCAGTCTACCCACTTCCATTTACTATGGCCTGCCTTTAACAACACTTCGTACAACCTTGTGTTCATGTTTTCCCACTACTATTTGTCCTTCAGGATCCATCACACCTTTAGCTTTCTTTTCATTACAGCCTCCTCCCACAGCACTCTGCTGTTCTGCTGCTTGTTTTGTTTTACCTTTGTGCCTTTCTCTAACTGACCTTGCATACATGCAATTTTCGTCACTGTTTCTAGACCCACAATTCACAATTCTATTCAGACAATTCTTTGAACTCATATTTAGCCCTCTTGCTAAAAATATCTACACAAAAGAACAGATAATTAAAAGGGTTCACGTCATTTTCTTGAGCAGTTCTGCCATATGCACACTTATATACCCAGTGAGCAACTTGGAGAGGTTAATATTACGAAGATCTATCTTCTGATTTCTCTACCAGGTGTAGCCCAGCATCTTAGACTACAAAACAAATTAAGAATCTGATACAGGTAAGATAAAATGAATTGTATCCAAAGGTACATTTCTATAGAAAGTTTAACTATGCCAGGAATAAGAGTCCATTTTGTTAAGGCACGGTGAAACTTTTCTACAGCATTACCCATCTTTAAGTCTCGAGCAGTTCTGGCACATAACAAATGACACTCCTCTGAACAACTGTCTGGTTCTGGAGACAGCAGATGACAAGGACTGTCCCAAGAAACAGAGTGGCAGCTTGAAAGCTGCCCACTCAATCCTGGCGCTGGCTGGTTGAAGAGTTTCCTAACACAGACACGGGTTTTTCCATGCCAGCTGACCGTACCGCCTGAAGACAGTCTGGAACACGTTTATCTGGACAGGTGCAAGCAGTCAGTCTACTAGTACAAACCATCAATTCTGCCATATTAAGTGATTTTGGCATACAGTGATGGACAGGAAAGAGAGAAATACAAAAGTAAATGAGAATCAAGTAGCTAAGTGGGTTTTTAATTACTGAATCCTCAAGCTACATCATTTTGAATCAATCAATAAGGGTTTGCACTGAACACCATATTAACTTCTGTAGGAGCTTACCTCCCATGTTAATTTCTTTTATACAATTTGACCATTAGAAGCTTAGCTTAAATGTTTACATATGGAACAAGGAGATAGCTACAACAGCAAACATGACTGATGCATGTGAAATTTTCTATCTCAGCTGCGCATGGGAGCTTAGTATTCATGAGCCGCATGCAGTACATCTTCATTGCTGCTGGCATACTGATAGCACTGTGCTATTTTACACTGACAACACAGCATTTTGGCAATCCAGAACTTAAAGAGTTTGCATGCATTCAGGTCAGGATTGTAAATCCTGTCTCCCAGGAGTTTCATACTGTGTGCTGACATTTCAGCAATTCCCATTCCTCCCCCAACACAAAACCACAATTTAAAGAGGGTTTAAGTCATAAGATCAGCAAACAAACCTTGCTAAATGCTACTCTGTTGTTCACTTACATCAGAAGGACTCAAAGAAATGTGTACATCGGATGAACACAGAGCATTAAGGACAAACTAAAAGAAGCGTATATAGCAAATGTTTTGCTCTAAACCAGTAACGTGCACTTCAGAGAAAAATATACTCCATGTCAATTCCGCACAGCAATTCCTTAAGTCTGCAGCACTTGAGCTAGAGTTGTCAAACTGCACTCAAGGTGTCATTCCATTCCAAAACCAACACAAATGCTTTGGAAAAAGTCAATCTAATTTCAAATACTAAGGTTTCCAAAATGTTTGTCCAATGACCCACACTCCATGTCTTAGCACTGTGCCAGAGCTGAGCTGCGCCGTGAAGATGTTCTCAGCTCATCACAGTGTTCTCACCACGATTCTTTTGCTATATCTCTTGTTCGGTCGGGGCAGTAACACTTTGCCAGGGAACTGAGAACTCTTACATTTTTATTTTCCCATTTTTAGTCTTCCAAGGTACGAATTCTAGTTACAGGACAGAAGCACAACTCGCTTATTTCATTACTAAAGGACTCTCACTCAGATTGCATAACAGTATTTGAAAGCAAACCTTATGAAAACAAAAAGGCATCCCCTTTTTTCTCAAGTCTCCTTCTCTGCCCTCATTCCAGTTAAGGTGTAGTCACAACTTTTATACAGATTCTTAAATGATTCTTAATTCTGTTACATTGAATTGTTCTTCAGCAAGGAAAGAAGAGTTGCAGCCGCTCTTTGTTCTCACATTTCATTTATTTTCACCTTACCCCAGTAGGAGGATACTGCCTTTCTGCTGGAGAGGAAAGGGGAAAAAAAGGAACTGTTTCTTCCCCATTTCACTTGAATTTTTAGCTGACATGTAAATAACCACTACTGGTAGATTCAAAGGGTTTTTTCTCCTATATAGCTGCATGCAAAAATACTTACATAACAGCTTAAGTAGTATAGAGTGAGAGATTCCTTCAGATAAGAACACGGGAACGAAGGGAAACCTCTGTTTAACTCATTCTTTATGAAAACTTCTTCTTAAAAAAACCCAACCAACTACTTAAGCAAATGAAAGCAAAAAAAGAAAAACAAAAAAAAAAACCCTAAAACAATGGTAAACATACCTGGATAAACTACTCCATTTTGTTTCACAATTTCTTTGTGTTATTTTGTATTGGTGTAGTCTGCTCCTTACAAAATAAATTACCAGCATTGTGCAGTAAACAGTGGGTGAGAAAATGGTTGCAGCAAGACATGCAATGGCACGTGTAGGAATATTTTGGCCTTTCAATGGTGAAATGAACACAGGTGCACACTCACAATGGAGAAAAATTTCACCAGCCTACCTGACTGATGTCTCCTCTCGATTCCAGTATTAGGCTATCTATAGAGGAAAGCCCATAATTAGTCCCTTAGAGACAGATAGTACCTTCTCAAAGTTTAGAATAACATTCTCAGATTCCTTCTGTCAAAAACACACATATTCCAGATGTTGTCAAAGAAATCCACTGGGAAATTATAAGCATAATACTAATTAAAGAAAACAAAGACATTATCTGAGAAAAAAACTGTCCAAAACGTTTCTTTTTTTTTTTCCCCCAGTCAGAAAGGGATTTGCAACATGGAAATGAATCTCGGAGTAAATAAATTCAAGTCAATAACCAGCTTTTGAATCTATCACTATCACCTGATATACACTAAGTAGAGCAATAAAATTCATAGAATCAGAATGGCCTGGGTTGAAAAGGACCACAATGATCATCTAGCTCCAACCCCCTGCTATGTGCAGGTCGCCAACCACCAGACCAGGCTGCCCAGAGCCACATCCAGCCTGGCCTTGAATGCCTCCAGGGATGGGGCATCCACAACCTCCTTGAGCAACCTGTTCTAGTGCATCACCACCCTCTGGGTGAAAAACTCCCCCCTGATATCTAACCTAATCCTCCCCTGCCTCAGTTTAAAACCATTCCCCCTTGTCCTATCACCATCCACCCTCGTAAAGAGCCGTTCCCCCTCCTGGTTATATGCTCCACTGAAGTACTGGAAGGACTCCTATCCACTGCTGCAACTCCTCAGCCTGAGAAACCCAGATAATAAGAGATACACTGAACACAGCATTTAAATAAGGGAATATGAAAAAAAAAAATTGAGATCACTAACAGAATGAAGGCCTTGAAAAGCTGAATCCTCCAGGAATAAAATCAACTAAATATTGATGGGCAATGATTTTTCAGATATCCAACAGCACGACTCTTGTCACAGTCTTCACCATTCTCACGTGGACCTATTTATCTGTAACAGAATATCTGAGATGTTAGTAAAGTCTGTGCATTTTAATTACCTGTAACTATTTCTACAATGCATATCAATTTTGCTTTTAACGTACTCAATTCCAGATCATTTCACTCTTCTTCCAGAAATCAACCGTGCAGTTGTGTTTCACAAACTCCATTATCTAGTTACTGCCAGGTTTACTGAACAGGTAGAGGAACTCATCATGTCCAAACTAGACAAAGGTTTCAGTCCAGATCCAGTTGTGGCACACAATGTGTTTCTTTTCATCAGATTACATTGCTCATTTTTTAATTCTAGATTTATTAGTTTCAATGAAAGCTCTCAACCTCAATAGCAAGGTTTTTCTCCAGGGAAAATAAAGCTGCAAAATTACCTACATTTTTTCTTTTGGGATATATTTGAAAGCTATACCATTCATTCTAGCTTGAGAGACAACAGAAATAAAGGCCTTACAGCTTCAGAAACATAAGCAAAGTTTAATAAATTTGATTAAAAAAGGAGACTACAGCAATTCCAAACTCCATACACATGTAACTAGAACTACATGAAATCAGGTCATCTTTTTTAACAGATACTGCCCTATCTTATGATTGTTTCATAATGCCTTGCTATTGCTTGTTATGAGATCAGAATACTCTGCTGGGATGTCTGCTAAGTATCAATAAACAGCAAATCATTAGTATGCTCAGCTGCAAGGTTCATCTTGAATTATGGAATAGAAAAAGCTAAATATTACAGGTTTTAGTCTGTTCCCATTCTCTTTTATTTTGATTAGTTTCAATATGATTACACATTTCTAGCCCTTTGGAATCTCATTGAACACTGAGCTGAGTAAGGCATAATGTACAAGCTCTCTGCCCTTGCTGTCTTCCTTTATATACTAGTCCGGTCTGATAGATTATATTCCCTACAGAGCCACAGGAGAAAATGCCAATGATTAAAATACTGAATGCTAAAAAACTTGCTCCTTTGTTTACTGTCTCCAGATACAACAAGAAGGTAATACTTCCTCTGCACTGCACAGAGTACCTTTTGATGGCAGTGCTGAGTGGAAGACATATTACAAGAAAAAAAAAAAGGAAGTTTCATTAGGAAGATAAAGCAGTAGCAGTACAATATAGGTTTTTAATAACTTCTGAAGTAAGTTTGAAGGCAATGCTATGGTAATTTAGATAGGTAGGAGTATTTGGAGGCTTATTAGCACATTTTAGTTTCAGTGATTCTAGACAGTAACTGATGTTACTGCGTCAGAGTACTTGAGAGGCCATATTGAAAAAAAAGCCAAAACCCATGAGAGCACAAAGTTTAATTTTGCCAATAACGTTCTCCCTCAGCAGAATCACAAGCTCTAATTCATTTTTTCCATGATATTACTGGTGATCCCATGTTATCTTCCTTACAAGTTGATTTAGGAGATCAAGAATTCACATTCTCAACCCCTTAGCCTACTGATATCCAAAGCCAACGAAGATGACTCCCTTTCTCCATAGCCTTGTCGTACTGCAAGTCCCCAGGCTAGACTGCACAAACACATGCAAAGCCACCGAACACTCTTAAGCAAAGAAGTGCTCAAGGATTGTGAGCACAACAGCTACGCTCTGCTATCCTGCATTAATGGTATCCATGAGAATTGAACTTAATCTTCAAGTGAACACCAGAACTACCTATTAACAAGAAAAATGTCAACAGAAAAATAAGCTAAAAGAACTAATTAAAAATCCTTGAGAAAAATGAGTTTTAAAAAGTTTTGAAATACAGAAGTCAAAAGAGAAATAATAACACAGCTAGGTTACTTATCTTGAGTACACATGAATACACAGTGAACTACTTGTATATGTATGCAGCTGACCTAACCATCTCATTCAGAGCTTTGTGCACTTTTTGTAGGCAAAAAGCATTTCAAAGTCACAACCTCATTAATAAAGGACATTCGTCTTGCTATCTACTTTCCCCCCTCCCGTGGCAGCATTGCGTAAGGACAGGCATATTTGCGTGGCTGTGCCAACCTCTTACTCTGGGGGTATTGACAAAATTTAAGTCTTTCCTCAGTCTTAATTTCTCTAAACAGCACAGAACTGACACATATGAAATAATAGGAAGAGACAGCTGGCACAAGCTCCGTATGTAATTTATTAATTTTTTAGCAATATTTTGACATACAGAAGTTGTAGGCAAAAAGCACCTTCCTTTTGAATTTTGAAAAATGAAAACAACGCTAGAATTTATTCTCTGCATTCATGACAGATGCTGTAGCAAAACCTTTTACTTGTTCCTACTTAAATTTCAACAGATCGAATGCATTTACAAGCATGTCAGTTCTGAAGCTAAGATTCAGAGATTGACTTTGATTTGGATTGTGAAGTCTTTCATTCTGAAGCTGCCAGGAACTACTTCTGCATACCAATCAGAAGAGTGGTTACGCATCATTTTGCGGTGACTTCTATGTCAGGCAGTTTACACTGGAAGAGACTTATGAAATCACATATTTTTCCTACATTTACTGAGTAAGAGGATACTTTAAGACAGAGAGTTGACAAGACCTTCATAAGCTTGTCCTCCCACACGTTCTACATGACTTTATAGCCTTTATGGACCATATAAAATATTTTCATGTCGAAAAAAACCACTAAAGAAATGCTTCTGCTCATAAAGTTATCTATAAAACATCCACTTGTAACTTCAACTTTATCCTTCGTGCCATCTTCTGAAATTTAGTTAGACCCAATAAATTCTGTTCAACAGTGTTTCTAATTAGAGTATAAATAAACCATAGAAGTTATTTTGTGACAAATGCGATGAAAATGACTACTTAAATAGGAAAAGGAAAATACGCCCTAATCACAATAGGTAGCTTAATAGATGTCTATCTAGCCAGCAATTCTCTCTCAAAAAATATTCAATAACTAACATATTGATTAATGTTATTTCTAGAGACTTACAGGAAACACAGAATAATTCAACTGATGCCATGAGATTGTTCTTACACATTACAAAATCATTATTACTTCTTTTTAAGCAAAACTAGTAAACCTTATTTTCTCAAATATAACCCACAGATACTTGAAACAGAATAATACATAGGAATAACTCTACAGGAATATTACCAAAGACATTCTGATATATTGCCTCCCTCTACAGATTTCTTCTGGAACAGTCTATATAAAAAATACTTCTACACTGCAGCAGCCAAAGACTAAGTTAACATGCAAAGTCGTCTTCAGACGCTAGGAGAAAAGGCTTTGGAAAGATTTTCCTAGTTAACAAAGAGCATCGTCTTTGTGGCATTTTTGTCCCTATCAAGAAACCTGTACAGGTTAATAGTAAAGTTATTAAATATTCAGAATCTTTATTATATACAGCCATCATTTTGCACTTGGGCCAGAGGAATCCCAGGCATCCGTACAGACTGGAAGGAGCAGTCCTTGAGAACAGGCCTGCGAAGAAAGACCTGGGGGTCTTATTGGATGAAAAGCTTAATACGAGCCAGCAGGGTGCTCTTGCGGCTCGGAAAGCAAATGTTATCCTGGGCTCCATCAGAAAAGGGGTGGCCAGCAGGGACAGGGAGGTGATTGTCCCCCTCTACTCTGCCCTTGTGAGGCCCCATCTGGAATACTGTG
>JAOWBP010003659.1:352464-370631 GCA_028571105.1 Tragopan temminckii
AGGGGTGCAGCCAGGCTCCACCCCTTCCAGTCACACAGCTGAATCGCCCTCACCTGTGCTCCCAGGGCTGACCGGGTCCTTTCCCAAGGTGCTCAATCAGTGATTCAGGTGGTGACTCAACAGTTACCACAGAGATATTAACAAAATAAACAAACTGTATCTTTTAATATTTCATCTTTAATCCATGCTTCAGTCCCTCATATGTATTCCCATAAAACTGGAAGAAGAATATCTCACAGAGGTGTTGTGAAGATAAAGACATCAGTGTATGTTAAGTGCCCAGATCCCATTCTAAAAACCACGAACAGAAGCCTCAGAGGATGTGAGTAAATCTTCCATCCATAAAGAGTCAGAGTGGTGCAATAAATGAGGCACTGAGGCTGCACAATGAATGAGAAAGATGTATATATTATATAAAAAAAAAAAAAGTAGAAAAAAAGATGCTGAATAGCTAGCTACCCAGTGAGTGCAGGGTAATATGAGAGGTCATGAGCCAAGAGCAGGGAGCGATGCAGGTGGAAAATTAAAGCGAGCGGAATTAAATGATGAGTTAAATGAATACAGTGATAGTTTTGATACTCCCTAGCTTCTGAACAAACTCAACTTTATATTACTTTCCCTGTTATATCATAATAATAAGCCATCAGGGTTATTTTTTGGTGGAGTTGCACAGACTTGTTTTGTATAAGAAACACATTTTATGCAAGCATATTTTAACAAATAGAGCAAAAAAAGTGTAATAACAAAGTTAGAATCAACAAATGCTGTAATTATATTGTACTTTAAGAATAATAAATCCCTCTTAGAAATATTTAGTATATAAATTTTTATTTTATCAACATTTGAATTTAGTATTCCTGCAGCACTCTACTCACCAGGTTTCCTTTGTTAATGGGGAGTGTGAATAGAAAAAAACACAAGGTAGAAAACCACGGCTGAATTATTCATGGTAATGATTTCACACCTAAATATTATGTCAAAACCACTAACTATGCTGTTAAAATAAAAGCTAGGTCTACTCAGTAGGTGATTCTGAGAACACAATTCCTGAAATCCCATAGTCTCTCATGTTTCACCTGTGGAGATATATTCTGAGTATGTTACTTGATGCAATATAATTGAATGTTGCAAAACTCAAATTCCAAGGACTGAGGTGATGGAAGGCATTGCCAGGCGGCGGGTTAGCATTCGTACTCTCTTAGGGACACACGGATTACAGTATAGAGAACATTAAAGAAGAAGGCAGGCTATTGCCAGGTAATCTGAATCTCCCTTGCATAATTCTGTGATTGCTAATATGTGGAAAGAACAGGGAAGCTCTTGCCCAGAAACAATCTTACGTACTTATGCTCAGAATCCAGTCCAGAGTTCAGGCTCACAAGCATATGGCATGCCTGAAAACGTACAAAATCAAACATGCACATTTAGGAACAGAATCAGATTTACATGAATGATCACAATAACATCTATGAATCCAACTCCCCTGCAACAAACAGGGAAATCCGCAGATAGATCAAGTTGCCCAGAGCCTGATCCAGCTTTGCCTTGAAAGTCTCCATGGACAGGGCATCTCTGGGCAACCTGTTCCAGTGTCTCATCTCCCTTCACTGTTCCTCCACTGCAGCATTCCAAACTTCATTCTCAAATGTATTTGCCCCTGATAGGGGTGAAGCCAGTCTTCTTGGTTTCCTTTCGCTATGAGAAACAGCAGCAGGAAAGAAGTAGGGTTGGATTGAGATACCAGAGAACTCCTGCTGCTCCTGGGAAAGACCAGCACTTGCAAGAGCTGACTCAGCATCCACCAGAGGAGCAGGCTAGGGACTAGATGATCTTAAAGGTCTTTTCCAACCTCGGTGATTCTATGATCCTATGACTACAGTTTATACTTGTTCCTGTATTCTCAAACCTTAAGTTTGTTTTTACTTAGAAGTTGCTCAAGCAGGCTACCTCTTATAAGCACTGCAACACTGTCTTGGAAATAAATATTTAAGGGGAAAGCAAGTACTGTTTTTGGTACTAGGCTCACAGGCAAAACTGAAGGACAGAGGAACACAGATGCTTAGGCACCTCAATAGAAAAATAAAGTAACAGTTTGAACAATAGCAGCCGTTATATCTCCCTCTAATTTATGGCAGATGTATGTGCTCTTTGGTTTTGGAAAAGTTTCCTTCAGAGTCTAAGGCAGGAGAAATTTAGCGCTTGCAGTGAAATGTTACCATCAATTTCATTGTGATTGAAATTGAAAGAACATTTCCTTGTTATGTTTCTTTTATATGTTTTTTTCGTTATGATACTTTGAATAAAAGACTCAGTGTGCAGGGAAAAAGAAAATAAACCCTGCATTTTACTCCTCTATTCTTGCTAGGTATTATAGTGAAAATTAAAGTTCTCTTAGACAAACTGCAGTCCTCTTTTTTCTTTGCCTCATTGTATATAGCATGTGTACATGTAAAGAAAAAAAAATCACTGACTGAGGTCTCAGGTGAAAATTTGGGCACGTCATTAGAAAGCTACATTTTTTTTGCTTTATTTCTTACATGGCAAAATATAATTTATACACATACTGTCTGACATTAGACCCTCACTTTGCCTTCCCATTCAGCAGTCTAGGATGGAAGACAAAGTGTCTTCTGAGCTGCAGACAATGACACTCTGTAAGATAGCTGTTCATAGTAGTGGCTTTTCTATACCCACGGTAATATTACGGATGTCAAAGGTGCTTTGTTAGAGGAGGGATTAATAACACAGATTTTGACTATTTAAACAGAAAAGAGAAGAAAAAAAATGGTGAAAAAAACTAGCAAAATTGGAGAATTTCCTGAATCCATATATTATATAGAAGAACAGGAGAGAACTTTGCCTGGCAACAGAGGCAGTGACTGCAGCTTTCTGCAAAAGGAAGGACTTGTGCAATCATCATGACTCGAATTTCTCATTCAGAGCATGGAATTCACAGCTTCTCCAGACTTGCTTGTTAGTTTGTCAAATCAATAAATAGATATAGGATATAAGTATCATCAGGAATGCCTGAGTTAATACGTGTGGTTCTCGGTACTGGAGAAACTTCCTGGGAAAGTTTTGCTGCTGTAGAGTGAACAGTGGACACATCAGAGACTCTCAGTAGAAACTTACTGAAATAACAGATCAGATCTTTCAATTGTAGATCACAATCCAGATAGCCTCTGAACAAAAGGAGGAAACAAGAGGAACTCTACAGCGTTTGCCACTCATGCTTTACTTGAAGAAAAATACATTCAACCAGACACAATTCAAGTTAAAAATTATTTCACTGTGCAGGGCTCTGAGTGCAAGTCTAGACTCAGGAAAGAGATCTGAGGTGCTTTGTTCTTCATAAAGTCCCAAGGTAGTAATACAGGCAAGATTATTTGGAAACCTTTAAGCAAGAGATTAGCATTCCCAAAGCATGTCTCTTGATTCCTGCTAGAGTTTGAGGTGAGGAGGGGAGGATCACTATTTTCATAGTATCACAAGCCAGGCAACCCAAACTGCAGGATGCTTGTAGGAGTCAAATTCCTTCACATAACTCATTGTAACAACTGGAAGAAAAAAAACCCCACACATTTGGCAAAGCTAATTATTTCCAAAATAATATTTGTTTACTTTCTGATGTGTGTGATAACCTTTGTGCTAGGTGCACCAGAGAACATGACATTTTAGATAAAGTGGAGCTTCTTTGTGCTTAGCTCGAATGCCTCTTGGCAGGCAGTGAAATGGCTGGCTGTACATTTACATGCAAAATGTCATTTATATAAATCAAATCTTCAACACAAATACCTAGAGATATTGTTTTCCTGTAGGCAAAGGTTCATCATAATACATAGTGTGTTGAGTGTGAGGAATGAATTAATCATTTGAAACAGCATCCAGAAGTTACAGGCAGTTACCGCCCCTATCTTAGGCAGCATGCAGAGAAAAGGCAAAAGCAGTTGCCTGCACTGAGGATTTTAAGACTTCATGTCAGAATATCCGGCATATGAAAGTGCCTGACAGAGTGGAAGCCTGCGCATTTAGGGAATGCAAGCTGGAAACATTTTAGTTAATACTTAAAATACAGCTAATTGCTATTGAAAGCTAAAAATCAGTAAAGAAAAAAAATGGAATATCTTAAGGGGAAATGAGATGAGAAAGAACAAATTAAAATAGATCCTCCTTTACGCCTTGTTCTGTACAAATACCTTAGGCTTCAACATAGAGGAAAAGAAAAGCTAAGAGAATTGACTCAAGAAAGGAATAAAGGATATCTTTCTTTGAAAGGTATTTGGATGCTTAAAGATGATGTCAGTGGCCAATGACAACAATGAATGACAGGATTTCAGGAAGGCTATACAGTTAGTTGACTTCAGAAATTCAATTTGATGCTTTTTACCCTGAAAAAGGTTTTTCACAATCTTTGGAGGAACAGTTTGTAGTCACAGATATCCTATGTGAATGTCTGCTTCTCAGTTCAAAAACGTTTTAAACTTATGCTTGTGTTTTATCTAAAACAGCTTAATTTACTCACACGACACTTCAGAATTTCTTCCTTTCCTAGAAGCTGTTCTCAGAAAATGGACTCTACCAAACAACTACACATTGCTGAGTGTAGCAAGGTGTGGAACAATTTTTGTCTCGTTTATGTCTATGATTCAAAGTCACATACATCTTTCATAGACAAACCATCAATAACATTTGTAGTGATCCTTAATATAAAAATACATCTTTCCAGCTGACCATTGTAAGTCTTTCCATTTTGAATATGGATTCAGACTCTTGAGAAAAAATTTCTTGAGAAAATTTTCCATCTTGAAGCAAACTGACTTCTTCAGAAAAAAGTCTTTTACCAGGAAAAAGAGAAATGACCTTTTCCCCTCCCCAAAGGCTCCTATTAACAGCAAAACAATAAGGTGGAATGGAATACCTTTGTTTCAAAGTCCATAAAAGCGACTCCAGTATATGTGGCTTGCTCTGTAGCAACATGGTCTTTGTTGGTTCTGAAATGCCATAGGCACTGATGCAATTTCAGCCCAAGTTAAAGGCATTAGCCCTCCTAAAAATTGCTTCCTGTGAAATATTTAGCAATTGCAAGCTGGATCCAAAAGCACTGGGAGTTCTTCATTCCTTTTTTCCTCCTTAATGGGGAAAAAAGAACTGAAATGTATTTGAACAGATGTAGAAAAGTTACTGCAGTCTTAATTTCCATTCCCGAGAATACCCAGAAGCCTGATATGAGGGAGTTTCAATCAGATTTCCACAGAAAAGTCCGTTCTTACGTTATCCATCTGACATACCAAGAGATTGCCTTGTCATGGCTGTTTCAGTCACGGACATCCACTCCTCTCTGCTCCATTTGGTTTTACAAAACGTCTAGTTCCTGTAAGTCAACTAGCATTACTTTTATCTCTTCCGTCTCTTCCGCTGAATTGCCTCTTGCTGCCTTAAGTAATTTTTGTTGGAGAAGCTGAGCACACAGGCATAAGAGATGCTTAAGGTAACCTTGTTGTCTTTCTCACACAAAAGATTCAAATCAGAGAGGTGGTGATTTTTATGATTTTCACATTCTTTTTTTGTATGTTTGTGCTGTTATATAGTGTGATCATTATCAGGAAATTCAGTTCATGAGGTGGGGGGGGGGCGGTGCAGAGTCTCACTTAGTCATATTTTGCAGGGAGAAGTAATATCTTGCATTAGCTCATCTGATATGGCTGGGGAAAAATGGCACAGTTGGTCTCACCACCCCTTTTCAGATCTGGAAAATAATTTACATGCTTGTGGTTCCCAGCATTAAAATGTATGAACAAATGTATTTGGAGTGATGAATAATAAATAATTTTT
The DNA here is from genome assembly GCA_028571105.1 of Tragopan temminckii. Lineage (NCBI taxonomy): Eukaryota > Metazoa > Chordata > Aves > Galliformes > Phasianidae > Tragopan > Tragopan temminckii. The sequence continues at coordinate 358,297 of JAOWBP010003659.1, forward strand.
ATCTCACTCACTCCTTTATTCTACAAAGTCTCAAGGTACTTTATGGAAAGTAATAGACTTTCTGCAAAGAATAAGGACAAGCGTGCTGCCTCCTCCACGAGGAGAAGTGACAAATGCTGAGCAATACACAGCGACTCTGCAGAGCACAGATAGACATTCACACACAGAGCCTGTGCATATTAAAGGCTGAATAAAGAAAATCAGAACAGTTTTTGGGCTTTTCTCTTTATATACACAAGTACTTGTTTACTAATGAAAAGTAAACAGGAATCAAAAAAGATAACAAAGGACAAAGGTTACTTTACGCTCATTTCTAAACTGAGGGCTTAATTGGATTTAGAAAGAACAGAGATTAATCCATGTCTCGCCGTGTCAGGTGAACTTCAAGATTGTCAGTTTGTGACTGGTCAGCCTGAATTTGCCTGGAATACCAAGTTTGAGACATCTGGCCTCTGGGAAGCCAGCCAGTCTCCGCCATAACGTTCAGTTTCTCTCCCTGGTGAAGCACAGCACATGCAGCAGAGCAGTACGTCTTGTGATTCTCAGAGTTCGCTATGTGCTAGGTCAGGAGCCCACACGCAAACTTACAGAAATTACTGCTGTGCTGTGGCATGGCTTGCTTGTCTCAGAGCTTTATAATGGAATTTTTATGGCATGGAGGTAGCTAATCTCTGTGGAGCTGGAGGATGTAACACCTCGTAACATTTTGGCCAAGAAGTTAGCAGACTGCAAGCCCCAGCTTGGTTTTGAACAATGAAATTATGTCACTGTGACAGCATTTTAATTGAAAATGCAGTTCGGACATGAGAAAACCCATGAACTAAACCATATGTGTGAGAAAAGCAAAAGAATATATTCAACAGCATTTGTCAAAGTGGGGTTAGTTTAAGCCCAGGGACTCGAGGAAAATACTGAAAAGACACAAAATCCAAATACTGAAATGGAAGACAGCAAATCAGCAACATCGAAAGGTCAGCTTGTCCCATGAAGTTGTAGAGTCTTCTTCATCTGCTTGTTCGTACTGAGTTGTGAGAACAGTCGCACAGCCCTGTGACACAGCAGAACCTACTGTCCACTGCATATCTGCACCAATAAATAACATTATGCACTTGGAAGTTGTTTCTCTTGCTTGCACAATCGAGCACGGTAAAGGTGCCCAACTAAAAATGACCCATGAAAGGAAGACCAAGAAATTAATGAGCCTTTAGGAGCAAGACATCTGCTTCTATTCCTCTTCAGCTCATTAATTCTTTGCTCTCCACTTTCTCTAGGAAGCCCAAAGTACAACTAACTCCTTGCTCATGGCAGCTGGTCATGGAAAGGGAGAAATTCTGCTGGCCAAAAGGAAAAAAGGAGGAACAATAGTTGATAACTTTTTCTCTCTTCTTTCTTGGCTAAAGGAGAGGGGAACAAGCAAATGACAGTGAGAAAGAACAGAGAAGGTGACACGGGGAGAACATCAGCCAGATGAGATGGTTCTGTGTTTTGGCCTTTGATCACAATGCACCCTAATACAGAACTAACTAGACTGCAATCACAGTCCTACTTCTGAAAATAAAAGCAGCAACGTTAATCTAGATCTAGATGCTTCCTGAATGAAGGAAAATGATGATGCTTTTGTCCTTTCCTTTCTTCTTGCAAGAAATTTAGGAGTGTGGAATCACAGAATTGTTTGAGATGGAAAGGACTTTTATAGATCATCTAGTCCAACTCCCCTGCAATGAACAGGGACATCGACAGGTTGCTCAGAGCCTGGTCCAGCTTGACCTTGAATGCCTCCAGGGACAGGGCTTCCACCACATTTCCGAACAAGTTGTTTCAGTGCTTCACCACCCTTGTAAAAAAAAAAAAATAATATATATATATATATATTAATATCCAATCTAAATCTCCCATTTCAGTTTGAAACCATTTCATCTTGTCCTATTACAACAGATCCTGACTAAGCGTCCCCCTTTTAGATACTGCAAGGCTGCTATCAGGTCTCCCCAGGGCTTTCTCTTCTCCAGAATGAACAGCCAGAACTCCTTCAGCCTGTCCTCACAGCGGAGGAGTCCCATTCATAGGGGAGGTGTTTCACCACAGTTTAACCATCTCTGGCCTGGACAGTGGGAGCTTGGGCATTTGTTGCCAGCATACACAGTCTTCCACAAGTCCAAATAGGAATGAATGATATCAACAAGTGTGGGGAGAAAGCTTATCTGGCTAGAGAATTGGTGCCACTAGCTTCTGCAGTATAGCTCTATCCTGATCTGCAGTTGCTGTGAAATCTGGCTTACACCAAAAATCAGCAATCCTGCAGGCAATGTAGATTTTCTAGTACAAAGCAAGCATTTCTCTTTTGTCATTTTTGGTTTGTTTATTCTGAAAAAAAAAAAAAAAAAAAAAAAAAAAGCCACCCTCTTTTTAAACCAGGGTTAAATCACAAACAAATGCTAACAGAAAAGATTACATGCATAACCCCCGCAGTGTATTTACCTATGTAAATAACATGTAATTTTCAACATCTAATTACTGTTTCATGCCCCATTTCCTGCTGCAGTCTATATTTAAATTGCATATTTTCCTCTATCTACTTGCTCATAATGTGTCTTGATATGAATATTCACACCATTACTGAGTGTTTGATTACTCTTGTGCTAACCTTGAAAACACTACCCTTCCAACACAGCAAACAGACGGGTGTAGTTGTTGTGTAACAGGGAATAGAAGAGAAGAAAATAAAATACAATAAATAATGTTCTGACTGATCTAACAGCACTGCTTGAGATCGCACCATATTCTCTTTTGTTTTATCCTCAGCAGGTTTTTCTCTGCTCTTCTCATAAATTAAGCAAATGTAGTCCTTACAATTCTCTGAACGATAACTCCAGATATCAGATTTTCATATAAAAGAAATGCTGCGAGAAGCAATGCAAAATTCTTGCACCTTGCACAGACTTTTCAGAAGGGAGGGAAAAGAAACATTTCAATTGCACATCCCTTTTTCATCATGTGGATAGCTGATACTTTAGAAGAGATTTGTACTGTTCTAAACCAGAAATAGAAAAGGACAGTTTGAATGAGTTCTCTTTGCACAAATAAGGGAAAAATATCAACATAACTAAGTCTGCAAAAGCATCCTGAACCAATCTGAACTGTCCTTATGACCACTTCAAGTCATAAAGTTATGTTGTTCAACTTAAATTTCAAAACAGAGGCTATTTTGAAATAAAAGGATGCGACTGTTTTACGTGGAAGAATATAAAAGAAACAAAACCCTATTTTAAGGCTTTTCTGTTTCGTAATTTGAGATCTTGGAAAAGAAACAGGTTAGTTCCCTTGATCTCTTCCGATTTAATACCTGGAACTGGGTGAATCATGTCCTTGCAGTGTTTATATCCCTTCACCAACATGGGAGATGTCTAGAGTCAGCCTGAGGCCGTCAAACAATATAACATAATGCCCCATGCTTGTTGATTCCCCCAGTCTCCAGGACTCACCAAGATAAACATCATCCTGTTTTGTGGCCTGGGCTGTGGATAATAGGGGTGGGGTTTATGATATAGTGACTCCTGGCCATATACAAAAGTCTATCACTTCTCTGACCTTCTTTGTTCCCTTTTTTGGACACCTACATGTTGGAGTTTCCTTGCATAGTGAAACTGTTTGAATAGTTCTGGAAATGCCTACATAACAACTGTCATTAGGAACACCAAGCTCGCAACTAGGTAAACTGTCTTTATGTTTGTTTGTAATAAACTGTTAATTCATCCTGTACTGCTTACACATTCACCTCTGGGGTATCTCCACATTTAAGGCATAACAACTTACCAGTTATGGCTCTGACTTCAGAGATTTCCAGCCTACAGGAGGGATAAAGCTGGTCTAAACTAGGAATTTACTCGTGAGAAGCCTTGGAATGTCATCTGAAGAGGCATCATTTTATTTCATGGCCTCTGCATATTCATTACCTACTATAGAGTAGATAAGGAAAGGAGTTATAGCTGCTGAGAAAGCGCAAAAGATTTAGGCTGATACGGATCTGCAACTAATGAAGGTGTGGTGGCTGAGAGTTATGCACTTCTACCTACGTACAGTTTGCTGTCTCCAGCTCTGCCTGTAGAATCAAGGCTGCTTAAATCCAGCCAACTTATGCAGCTCCACAGGCTGAACTCATTCCCTCATGTTCGTATCCGGAATACAAATGGACATGATCATTGTGACAGGATTTGGAAAAAGCAACTCTTCTTCCAGCTCCTAATTAACACGTTTGTTACAATACTAACTAGGGACCCTGCTAAAATGTATTCCTACTCTTCCACACGTGGCAGCTTGATGGAAGGAAACTTAAGTTAGCTTAATGGCAGATCCACATATGAATTTTCTCTTATGACAGTGATGTTGATAGGCAGCATGTAAAAAGGGCTGAGTTCCCAAAAGGTTTTGAGGGGGCTGCACCCTGTGCTGGGAGAAGGAAAAGGTGTGCTCACAGTCAGAGCCTATTTTTGAATAACAGAACTTAATCACTACATTTTATGGACAGAAGAAAGCATTATTCACCAAGGACCACTTCTTTCCCACACAGTACATTTATAAGAGTTCTACTGAAATACAGAAATGTAACAATGCAATTTCCAAAGTTGTCACAGTCGAATCACTGCCACGTAACAGGCTGCTATCTTTTTAATCTACTCAGGCTACATCTTGCTCTTGAACGCAGTTCAAAGCTGAAATGGACAAACTTTAAGTAACTCTATAAGGACAATCAGGGAAGTGTAAGCTCCCCGAACTGCTTTGAGCTGTAAGTAAACTTTATCCATAGTGATTCTGCTCTGCTTCCAAATAAACAGAATAACAATTAGTATCTAAAGCTTATTTAGGAAGTTGTCATAGAAACAATTAACTACCTCTAAGCCTTTTAGGTTTTTTTGTTGTTGGTTTTTTTTTTTTTTTTTTAGACTGAGGTGCCCTAAATTACTGGAATCCTGAATAGCTACAGTAATATATCCATGTCTTTGAACTAAATGACATGTTTTGCTAGAACCCTCATTATGTGAATATTGATTGAATTTCTAATTGGGACCAGGCATCATCTTGCTGACAACGTTACTGAGAGAAGCTGCGTAAGAGTGAGGAAAGATTGTTAGCAGACGAAAGCAGAAAAAATAGGAATGCTGTCACCACAAGGAAAGCAGATAGGCTGATCAGTGTAATAGGCACCAAGCTCAAATAACAGTGAATGGGGTAGAATTAGCTTAAATGATTATGCCTATCTAGGCAACAAACCTCCTCTAGATGCAGTGCTGGTTTGTTTCTGCTATTATCTTCTTACACTAGTTAAATATAGAAATAGCAAAGGATCCAAAGACACTGATTCTGACCTGTGGGTTAGATAATTATTCACGCTAGTGCAAAGGACACATTAACCTTAATTACTCTAATTTAGTTCTATTTTCCACTCACTTTGTCCTGATGTTAGTAGTCTAACACTGTAAATTGTTTCACTAAATGTTATGCCCTATATTCCTCTTTACCTGTTGTCATTTGACTTCCTCTTTGATGAAGCACACCTTCTGAGGCGACAGTGCTTCTGTAATAGTTAAAAACAGTTGTCACATTCTCAAAGCCAAAACTATGCCCTGGTACCAGTTTCTAGTGGCCTAAGTCTGAGCCATAGAACCTACCTGCTGGTGGCACCTCATCTGGTGTGTGGGACTTGTCCTTGGACAAAAAAAGCACTAAAAGGACCATTCCAATGCATTGCCTCCTTCAAGTTTTGCTGCGGGTGGATTTTGGGAAAAAAATGCCTCATACAACACCCTCACCCTTTATACACAGCCTCTATTTATTGGTGGCTAATCCTTGTGCTCCACACACATCCTGTGTCCTCCTTATCTTCTCAGTTGTTTCTGTAATTGTTTTGTCAGTGTTGACCACAGCCATCATTGCTGAGATTCTCTGCATTACCTCTCCTGGCATGTCCTGATTCCCAGGAGAGATAATGCATCAAGGGCTTACAAAGAGCAAAGAACAGCCATTCTCAGCAAGACGACTACTTGTTCTCCTTGCTGAGGCAAGGAGGAGCAATGGAGGTTCTCTGGGAATGCGGCAGCCCCAAAATTTCATTTGCTTCCGTAGGATTGTCAGGTCAACAGTCCTTAACTCCTCTCTCTCAAGGAGCAGAACCATGCAGCCTCTACTCTTAGCTTTTACTACACACCTTTACACACAGCTGTGCAGGGTAAGTTGTGTGCCTCCAGCAGCAGCCTATGGATTTGAGAACAAGTTTAAGATATATTGCAAGCATACTGTTTGTCTTCTGCACTGTAGCAATTTCCAGTTTGTTTCCAGTCTCTTAAGGTCTTCTAAGAGCAGTTAGCACCTGGACCATTGCATTCACCTGTGGTGGCCAGAAGTATCCACCAACAAGCAGCATTTATTCATATTTTCAAGCATCTTTCAAAAAAATTGTTGTTGTGTACATTGCACTAATTTATTTTATTAGAATAAGCAGTGTATTTTCATCTTGAGTTTTTTTCTTTTTTTTTCTTTTATTCTGATATACTGTATATCTCTAGCTTTCCAAGTGCAAGAGAGTATTCAGAAAGCAAATAGTCTTGCTTACATCAGATACGTACAAGAGTAACAGATAGAAACTGAACTTTAAAGGAATTGGAGCAAAATAATTCCAATTTCACTTGATGGTATGCTTTTCTCTAGTCAACCCTAAGGCAACAGTGAAAAAGCAGATGAATTCACCAAAGACCTATAGCTCTGATGAAAACAATATTCATTTGGATCACCCTTAAGCCTGTCCTGGGGTTTAATAATCACTTTAACTACAGATAGTTTAAGAGAAACAGCTCAATACTGGTTTTGTCTTATTTTCTCCAAGTCTTGAAAAGAATGTCTCCAAGTCTGCTGAATGCCTTTTTGATGATAAAAGAACAATATCCTAAAGAAAAGATCTTATCTCCTGTCCCTACATCCATCAGGATGGAGCACAATAATTGAATGCAAATAAAATTGGGAACAAAGGGCTAAGATACGGTCATTTTTGAACTAGAGAAAATGATTTAGCAGCCATAGATTTCTTGTTTGTACTGTGGTTCTCAGAATATTCATAATTTACATGACTAAGGGATGTTGGCTGCTCAACCTTGTAATTCACGTGGAAATAGCATCTGGCTATTTACACTGTTATATTGACCTTGGAGAGCTTCCTGTACATATTTTCCTCTTCTAAAATGCTCAGTGCTATCACAAAGCAAAATATCAGTGACGTCAGTCTTCAGAACATTATGGAGCAATTGGATATAAGAAATAGGATTGAAAACGGATGGATAGAAAGAGTTTGTAACTACTGCTATGCTCTACAGTTCAAGGTGCAAATCTGAGCAGTACAAAATATATCTGTCAGCTGCACCCATGCCGGTCAAGCCACCCTTTTCTCTAACAAACATGCTATTGGCATCTATCTCCCTGCTACTTTCACAGAACTTCTCCTGAGGGACTGTGCCTTTAGGACAAGAGAAATAGAAATGGCTAACAGCAATACAACTGACTTGAGCTACAGAAAAACAGACAGAGAGCAAGTTGCGAGTACTGCCAGAGGCGTTGGTGTGGCCCTGACAACATTTACTACTCACTAATGCATGGTGGGCTGCCCTATGGAGACGAAGGAGAACTCAGCTGAGAGGGCCAAGGGGTGAAGCACATGTCAGAGCAAACACAGCTGGAGGCTTCCCCAGGTGAGCACTTGCGCACAACCTCCTGCAAGAAAAATGTGAGTGGCTCGCAAGGCAGCTGCAATATAAACAACATCTACTCAGTCATCAGAAACAGCTTCTGACAGTACCTCCTCCCTCTGCCCAGACCTTCTCACAGGACAGACACCACCTTCTGAAGAGATCTCACTCTGGGAGGAGTCCTTTGCCTTGGGTACTAGCCTCACAACCAGTGCAGCTTCAAGACTTCTCTTCAGGGCTTCTGAATGATCAAGGCAGCTTTTTCTCTATCCCTTCCTCCCATACCTATACAGCAGCAGAGCACAAAAGAGGTGTGCAGGCCTAGGGCATATCCACAATGGCGGGCTCCCCCCATGCGCTTCTTCCCTCTGCTTCCTCCTTCTGCCTCACGCAGAAAGACAATGAACAGCTATACTAACAACACTCACTAAGACAGATTAGCGATCACAAATCTGTCTCAAACTGGGAGACTGAAGGAAGCGACTGTCAACACCTAGTTCAACAGCTGAGGATCCACCAAGCACACGCTAAAAGCAGCCTGTGATTATGAGTCAATCATCTTACCCCACAAGTAGTGAGTAGCCAAAGAGCCCCTTGAGCTCTCCTGCACAGCAGTGGGCTGCATGACAGGATTGCCCCTTGAGCAGAGACGGCTCTCAAGGTTATGCCTTTGTGGAGATCCCTTACATCTTGACATCAAGATGCTCTTGCCAGTACGAGATAGATCCTCAGTAAATGACTGATAGTTTGTTTTAAGCTTTATTACCTTTGCTAAGATTATATTTTAGATTGATTGTGTGCGTATAAACGCTTAGACATAAGCCACTGACCAAGCCTGGGACTAGGAGTAGATCCAGTTGTACTGAGGTTCCTTATCTCCGGGGCTCAAGGGGTTTAGAAAGTAGGGGAGTCCACTCTGATCCTCATGGCTAAATGAGAAGCTCTCTTCTGAGTGTGTTTACCCTGCCCTCTATACAGTAAATAATCAAATGTATTCAGCCATCTTGAATCTTGTTAATTAGCTGTCTTATTCACGTTAAACTTTATTAAATCACCATTTTATATCACCAAATAAAGTCCTGCTTCTCTCCTGCAAGTTCAGCGTAGTGTATTTGCATCCATCTACAACACTGCTCCAGCCTTATTTTGAAGGGAGGCAGCCTCCCCCTCCCCCCCCCAAGGCCAGCCTGCCTTCCTCTGTCCAGCTACACCTTGTCCCTGCCACTCTCCGTGTTCCACGCAAAGCCTGACTATACAAACACAGTACTCATCCTTTCATATACATGCTTCATCCATCCATTAATTCAGGCGCATTTATTCATGCATTTGCTTTCCTTGGAGATATTAATACCAGCTCATACATACAGAATAAGAAGGGAAGTAGCAATAGCATTGAAATTGGTCTGTAACAGATGTTAGCAAAGATAGTTATAATGTCTGCCTGGCATACATCTTTGTTTCTTGGGTGACGTGACTGGTAGAGAAATGGAGAAGAGAGGGAAGGATGATAAACCTTAGGTTTATGCCTGGAAATGAAGCAATTCTGTACATTCACTGCTTCTGCCTGGAGAGAAGACATCTTAAACCTCTGTGAATTACATTCTGAACCTAAGGAGAAAAAGCTATATCTTTGAGTTCTTGCAAAAACGTGTTGTGGAATGTCTACAGCATGCAGAAAAAAAGAGTGCTCTTTCAAAAGCAGTTTCTGGAGGCAGAGGCAAAATAAACTAGCTGTTAGAGTCCAGATGTCCTAACTCTGGAGCCCTTTGCTCTAAGACAAAACACTTGTTTAAAATCTGATGTTTGTGCCTTCATTTCAAATGGACAAATTTAGAGGTGGTTCACCTCTACTGGTGCAGACTTTTATGGGAGTGGAGTGCAGGTTTTTGGTCACTGCTGGTGAAAATGCATAGCTATGCAAAGTATGTACCTCTTACTTATTTCCATGGAAACCACAACAGATACAAAGAGTACAATAACAATACTGGATAGAGAAAAATTCTCAGCTACGGAACACTACTTTTCAACAGTTACCACCATCAGCTATGCATTTTCACCAATAACGAACAAGAGCATGCATGCTGTGCTTGTAAAAATCTGCATGGCCATCCAGAACATGGCTTGTCTTAAACGTCACTGCCACCACTGCTGAAACTCACCACACACCACCTCTCTGTGATCACATCCACTGTTCAGTCTCCATAAATGTTTACTGAGTGTCAATGAAGGTCCATTTTATTTTCTGCACAGAGGAGTTCAGTTCCATACATTGGCATCATACACACTTCGGTGTCAGATGCCATTTTGACAGACAGCCCTTCTGCTGCCATCTGTCAAGTGGCAGTAAGAGGTAATGGAATGTGGGCAGGAAGGTTCAACCTTTGCTATCGTGCCACCAACATAATAAAATAGGAGGCATTACTTTTGGAGCAGCCTTTGCATATGAGGCTTACTAACAAGTTTCTCTTTTATATGTTATGGCTACCTGAATGGCTACTGAAAACAAAGCATTCAGGAGGAAGTAGAAGCATTCACGATTCATGAAATGCTTTGGGCACAGACACAAAAGCATTCGTCAAATCTCCCCTGAACATCTCTCTCTGAAGTACAAACACGTTCCAAGATCACCAAATTCAATAGGAACAATAAACACACTTAAATGCATTCTTAAGTAGCAATGTGTTCTTTAAAAGTATTAGGCTGCAAACTATAGGTTCTTGAAATAAAAATACGTTAGATGTTATGCATGTAGTCTAGGATCACTCAGAGCAATCTGCAACTTTTCCTACTGAGCTCTGCGGTGTTTGGAGGAGGAGCATAGTAACCAAGAGTTTAAGCACATATTTAATGATAATGACAAGGCTCACAGAAAACAAAATACCTTTGAATGCTAAAAATTTACAACTAGGAATAAATGTAGCTATGTGCTTGCTTAAGAGTCTTGCTGTGTCCGAGTCCATGTGAGAAATAACAGTACTAACAGTGCCGTGGTAGAGAGGAGGTTTGCTTTCACACTTGAAAGTAATTCATGCTTGAAGATGATCTTTCAAATGGCTGATTGATAGAGTAAATATTTGTCTTGGTACCTAAACATACCTATCATAAGATGCAACATTCTGATTTGCTTTCTGTCTAGCACCCAGGAACTTCAAAATGTGAATAGCCATACTATAAGTTGAGATTCATTGTCTTACATCAAAGTTCACAGTCAAATGCACTGAAATGCATGAGAAACAACATGTTGTGTATTTGCTTATTTCTGTAACTTGCCTTCATTTCCAATTGTATCCCAAGTCACGGTACGTTACTGTGTTGTGCTCATGAGCTAATAACTGGAGCTAGATATGAAAGTGTTTAACAGCTCCTTCTCCATTTGACAGTTACTCTGTCTGTATCACCTCATGTCTTGTTCATAATCAATAGGTTCTTGCTTTGGGGAGCTGCTTTCCTTCCAAAGTAAAAATATCCACACAATGAGACAATTATAGAATGCCAATTTAATACCCTGAACATGTGGATATAGTTGAATTGCATTTGATTATCTATGAATCTGTATTTCCAGAGGCAGTGCACCATTTGAATTTGCAAAGACCTGAACACAAGGGCAAAGCACTCAGGTGGTTTGTCAGATCTCACCGGCACCACAATGCACTCCCAGTTAAGCACGGAACATAGTACATCTTCAAAAATTAATTACAATCATCCACATGCCATTTTCCATATGCTTTGAATCATGGCTTATATACGCCCGCCATGCTCATCCAAAAAGTGGCTCAAAACACGTTGAGATTGAGCTCATAACACTGTCAAGAAATCACTAGACATCCTGCACAAGTTGCTCAGTAATATGGTCTGTATTTTCACAGATCTAGATGTATATTCACATGCCTAGCAGTCCGACATATATTGAGCTAAACATATTGCCAACACCCAGGAAGGTGTATTTTATGTCCATATGAATAAACTTCCTCCAAAGCATGAGAAGCTCCCAAAACACAAAGGATGTTTACCTCAAAAAGACGCTGATCTTCTCTCTGAGGAATCCTATCTTCTGCATTACTTTACATGGCAAATGCCTTTATCTCTGATGAGCAGAAGAAAGAGAACAAAGCCTAATTTGTAATTGACTTTTTATATTTTTAATAGCCCCTGCAGTGGAGGCTACCAGCTTCAAGTCAGTTTACCATTCTAAATTCCACGCTCCTTAGTTGCTCATAAAAAAAGATAAAACAGATAATCTAAGTACAAAGTGGTGCAAGTCAGTAGAATATGGTGGTACGGCACTGTTTTTTAACTACGTAACAACAACAAAAACCTAAATTACATTATACCTTTGTTTGTCTTGAAGCGTACCTAGGGAACAGTCTTCACACAGAAACCTCTTTTCCATTTCACCTCCCACAACTCTATATTTGCTGGTGAATGACTCTTCATAACTTGAAATTTGTACTACAGTTGCACGATAGATACTCATTCACTTGAAGAGAAAATGGAAGCCAGCAAATTATCCTGAAATTGTTTGATTTATTCTGTAACAAGAGATGAAAACCTTTTCCACAGAACCACAGAACCACCAAGTTTGGAAAAGACCTTCAAGATCATCCA
>JAOWBP010003659.1:375981-401090 GCA_028571105.1 Tragopan temminckii
CTACAGCTGAATAACGAAGTACACTGGTTGTGTTTTCAAACTCATGGGTGCAGATTTAGGGGCTGTACCATTATTATGTCTCCAGATGGTGCTATTACAAATTGAGTTTTACATTCCGTTTATGTGAAAACGCAGGATTTAGTTATCTCTTGGAGGAACTTGCCAGTTGTGAAGTTCATTGTAAACGCAAAACCGCGTATTTGCTACCTATATCATGCTCACACTCAACTCCTTGGTAGACTTACTGTCAACACATAGCACATACCATACGAGGAAGAAAAGGTCTAACCCATGCCGAAAGTCTATGTTGCAGAGGCCATTTTTGGTCTTTAAGAAGTTAAGCGATTAAAAAACATGAGTGCAAACTATAAAACATGGACTAGAGAAAAACACCAAGCACTGAGTACATTAGAAAAACAAATCCTCTTATTCAAAATGCCAAAAGATAGATTCATAAACCTCCATTTCAGTAAACATTTTTTTCTTACTCTTCTCTCTTTCTAATTGCAGCCATAATGTGTTTGTTGAGGGGAAATAAAATCCAGGGGATGGCTATACAAAAAAGCAGTGCCTTTATCTGCTGCACATCCTTGATTTGTTTGTCTGTTTTCAATTACACAGCAGCACAACACAGGAGCAGGATTGTCAGCACAGAGTCAATACTTCTGTGGAAGACTAAAGCGTGTTCTTCTCTACCTTTTGCTACATTAACAAACTTGTTCAATAATTTCTGATGTTAGATCATCCTGTAGCTGATAATAATGTATGAACTAGAAAGAACATGATTTTTTTTTTTTTTTTTTTTTTTTTGCTGGATTCAATTGATGCAGTAGGATTTTATTTTTTTTAATTATGATTTCCAAGCTCACAACATTCATTGTGGACTGCTCTATCTGTATTACAGAACACTGAGTTATTTTAAAAGAGTTAATTTTCTAACTAATCTCTGCATTGCAAATGAAGTTATTAGATGATTCTAGAACCTCTTCTTCTCTCTCCCCTCACCAAGTTAATTAGTATTTCAAAATTAAATAAATTGTAATGTTATGGTAAAATGACTTAGCTGGCTTCTTAATGCCTGCAGCTGATAGAACTGCATTGCCTTAAGCTCTGCTGATGGTCCAACCTCTCTGGAAGAAATATTAAAAAGCATCTCAGCACATGCCTTATGCCTAACCAATACTGAGTTCTATTAAAACTTATGCATTAGTTTGAAGAAACGTAGCGTATGAATTAGTAAGAAATGAATTTCAAAGAGAAAAGAACTACTGAGGATGTGAATATAAATTTAGGCCCCAGCTTTCCTTTTCATGGATTTTTTTCTCCCCTCTGGAAATGCACTGATGATGCTTTTACCCGTAGAATTCATACTTCTGCAAGAGTCACTTCCAGAAAAGTATATGAAATATGTTGCTCAAAGACAAGGATATTTCACGCAAGAAAACTGGCCAGCCTATCTGAACTCTTCACTGATACCTGGCAAGCAGTGATTGCAAGAGGGCAGCTGACTAGGATAGAAAACTCCGATTCCCACAGCCATGCCAAAACTCATTCTCCATTTCCATGGTAACACTGATGCAAGGTTATTAATAATAATGAAATACATCCAGAATAGAATTAAGTAAGCTAACTAGAAAGTGCTATTGTAAGGTTAAGTATTTTTCCACTTTTAATGGAAAATAAATGTACAAACTTACACACATTCAAACACCAAGGCAACACAGAGTACCCTGGATATTATTAGCTTAGTTGCCAGCAAGTAGACAGATACATGATGAATACACATTTGACCAAGTAGAGCTTTAGGAAGAGCACTAAAATAGACAAATATACACAGAAATTGAGATTTGTGGGCATGTTGTAGAATCACAGATGCATTACTAACCACTAATGAATATAGGGTGCATTAAAATTCTTGGCAGTTTTTCTCTGATGAGTGACAACAAAAAAATACAAAGTAGAAACTTTCTCAACTGGGAAAAATTGCCTCATTTATAGTCTTACACAAAGGAAATAATTCTCGTTACCTCCAGCTACTTCTGATCCAGCTACTAACACAATGTATTACATAATTCTTCTCTGTACATATATATATACATACATATTTATAAATTCTCATTGGTTTATGGACCTGCATCTAGAAAAAAACCACAATATTCTCATTTCCAACGATTCTCACATCTAAATTGTAATGGAAAGAAAAACACAAATAAACATCATGCAAGTCTTACCATTCCCTCCCCTTCCTCAGTGAAAAATGTGTGGAGGTTCCCGATGATACAGAGAAGTCTGGTCCATCATCAAATAAATCAAAATCCATTACAAGGAAGCAGGGAAGAGCAGGAGGGATGAAGAACAATAAAACTTCATCTTCATGTTAATCTTTCCTCTAAACATGATCTGAACGTGCAGATCACTACGAGCTTTATATAAGCAGAGTTTCTCATTCATTTTCACAGAGTTCTGTATTTCTAAGTTCCTAACAGAAGAAAAAGTACTAAAATATGTCAAATAGATTCAGAATATTTCCAGCTTCTGAATGTAACAGAATGCCTGATCTGAAAGTCTGATTTCGCAAGGATTCCAGGGCACACTCAAAAAAATTCAAATAATTTAGAGCTAGTGTGGAGGAGCGAAGCATCTAATTGAACCAGAAGAAGCCAGAGTAGTAAGAGGAAAACACTGTCTGAATCAAGTGGAGATCAGCTTAGTAAAATGTATGCTGCAGTTATGCTAGATGTATGAAAGGCTTTTCCCCAGAGAAAAATATATTTGGACAAAACAGGACAAAAGCTACTGAAAGCTACATTTGGTTTTGTGAATGTGTGTCAGCCTGTGTTTCAGGGCTGCCCATCTCCTCCTTCAGCTCCCCGTGCTTTTTTCTATCCTTTGGTGACCAGACTCCCACCCTTATCACAGATGTCCTCAGGTCTATCTAAGGGCTCAGTCCTGCTCTGGATTTTTGCTCCCTTTGGGTAGTTTAACTGCTCGTATAAAATCTTTCCTATTTGATGGACGTAATCAGGACTAGAAACAGGAGGTTCCTTGGAGACTGCCAGCCAGGATTCCTGTGAAAATCACCCCAGGCATACCACAAGGCTGCTAAATTTACGGTAGAAAGTGAAAAGCTTTGTGGCCTGAACATGGCAGGGTGAATCTGCACCACCTGGGCCAACTTTAACAGATGGGCTCTGCCCCCTGAGAAGAGGCGTTGAGTCCTTAGACCAGGCTGGGTTTGTCCAGCAGAGAAGAGTACACAGCACAGCCTGTGGAATAGAGAAGGCCTTTACTTGCTCCTGGTTTTTGCATCAAGGGAGTCTCAAGACTGGTTCCCTTGACCTTGGATGTTGGTAAGTATCAAAAACTGAAGCCACTCGGGACAGAAATACAGCATCAGAGTCTTTGCATTGTTGCTCAACTAATTTGCTTAATCAGTGCTCACTGGTTTACCTGTTATCAGTCGGATTGTCAAGAACTTCACGATAAATAATTGGCTGCTTGAATTTTGGAGGTTTGCCTGGTTCTCAGTTTATCAGAGATATCACAGCCATCATGGATATCTGCAGTTCCCTAACAATAGCACTTGCGAGAGTATAAAAATCAAAGGATCTCATCTCCTTCCCCAAGCCCTCTCATTGGAAAACAGTCAGCATTAAAATAAGTAGTAAGCAAAGGCTGCCAAGTCTGGAGCACCTCGGGCTGGCCTCCATCGCCTGATTTCGTTGCTGGGTGTCACAAGATCAGAAGTATAACAACTCAAAATTGCTTAGTAAAGGTGGTTTAGTTTCCACCACTTCCCACTGTGAATCAGTGCCATGTGCCACTTATCTCACTGTTTTGCTTTGAAAGGAAACCATTCCACTTGTTTCCCTGGAGAACACCAGCTCTGGAGAAAGAGGCCAGGAAAGGTGAGGGGAAGGAAAGGATGCTGTGGCAATTCATTTCTGAATTGTTTGCAACCGCTGTTCCTACAGAACTCAAATAAACCGGAGAAAGCAAAAGAAAACTGAAATCAACTTCAAGTCACTTGTCGAGAACATTTCAAGAGACCATCGCAAAAGCCCTTCTGTGAGGGATAGGGAGCATCCTTTAGATGCCATTCTAACTCTTTTGAAAATCCAAGCTGGAATTTTCACTAGTTATAGCAGTACATAAATCAAGATAATTAAAAAAATCATAATGCAGAAGATACGGGTCTTTCCAGGTGAGGAAAACTAATTTGAAGGGTAATTTTCATAAAAATGAAATAAAAACAGATTAGAAGATGTGCAACCCATGAAATATTAACAAGTTTCATTTAGATACTTGCTACAGGACTCAAACTTCAAAAAATAAAAAGGGTAATTTAAAAGATTGACTGGCCTCATAGATTGAGAGATAGAGAAACATTTGGATTATTAATTTTGATGGATGTCTTGTTTTGTTGTTTCTGCAGCTTCATTCTTTTTCAAAATTAATTTCTTTACACGATCTTCTATCTTATTATTCGAATTCCTTACGTGAAAAGTTTTCTATTGAGTTCATTTGTACCCCATACATAAAAAGGATTTATTCCCTCTCACCACTTAATATCATCTTATCAATAAGGCAAAAGCATATTTGCACTGCAAGTCCTAGTTGGCATCTTTATCAGTCCATGTTCTTGGTCACTTTGGCTAACTGGCAAAAAAAAAAAAAAACAGCCTCAGTGCGAAACATAGAAAGTATGTTCACTGAACAGAAACAAGCAAACAAGATGGATATCAAAGGTAAAGCAGAATCTTTCATTTATCACTTGTGCTTTCTCCACCTCCGGCAGTTTTGAATTAGCTCACACATACCAAGTAGGCGTTTTGTTTTTGTATACACATCTGTCTGGCTCCATATACTTTCCTGTTAGATGTGTTTACATACTTGTAGACAATAATCACATTTTAGTATTTTTCTAGCACAGTATTTTTTCCCCAAAGCAGCTGTATTAATTCCAATAATTTACCTTCTCAAGTACACCATTCTCAAACGTTTATTAAATATTTTTCTTCCATCACTTCCTAGCTGCACTCAACTCAACATACGAACTCATAAACCCCATGCCCTGAACAGTTCTATTTCACTGATACTTTTATTTATTAACACAGATTTAACTACAGAATTATCTTTTCTCTCCCTTCAGCACAGGCTTCAGCACAGAAACCTAGCTACAGCTCCTTACTTCTTAAAGACTTTTGTCTTTTTAATCAATTTTGCCCTTAGCCAAGAACTGTAGTAATATAGAAATGAACCTGTCAGATGTAATTTCACTTCCTCAGCCACTCCCTGGGAAGCATGGTGCCATGCTGCTCACCAGTGTGGCTATAACTGCTGGAAAGCCTTTAGCCAAAGTGCCATTTTCAGTGTCTCTGCTTGCATGTATGAATTTTAAATGAGATCATTACCAAAAAAAAAAAAATAAAATCATTCAGACATAGAACCCTTGCTCATATTCAGAGGAAAAACAAAGATTTAATTGCTTAGCGCTTGCAGAAGACTCTGAGTTACCCCACTAAGTATAGGTCCCAAGACGGAACATTATTTGGAATGCACTGATTCTCTGTACCAGAATGATACGTTGCCTTGATTGCTTTTCTCATATCATTTAGCCCTCCGACTAAAAATCAGTTATTCACAGACAGAGATGTATTGAGCCCAACCATTGTGGGAGCAAGCACTCAACAGCACAGAAGTCTCTTGTATAGAGACCTGCCTCTGTGGCAAACCACTGGCTGGATGAAAGCACCAAGAACTAAAACCACTTGCAAAAGCTCTGAGCAAACTACTCAAGTGATTTAGGAATAAAACCTGGGATTGTCAGGCTGCTCATATGCTTTCCTCTGAGGAGCAAGAAATTGCTCTTCCAGGTATGTAACTTGATTTGACACAGTCCTTTGGAATCATATTGTGCACATCTTTAGAGAAACAGTGGGCACTACCCAAGTCAGTGCACATTTGATGCTCACAGCAAAGCTGCTGCAGCCCCTCTGGCCCTGGCACTCTCAGGACATGTGAAGAACACATGAAAAACAACTCGAACTTTTAAAGCTATCCCCTCCTTGCTCTTTTTAATTCTGCGCTGAGTGTGTACCTGACAGAAATGCAGAAAACCACCGAAGGCAGGACCTCTAAGTACATGCTCTCAGTGCTTTGTCAACAGCCCTCTCGTGCAGCTTAACCCACATACTGGCAAATCTTAACCTATGCAGGTTTACCGGCAAGAGAAGCAGGATTTCTTGATTAACTCTACAGCGCATATATGGGAGGATTTCTCTGGAAGTACATTTAACTTTGCTTTATGGAATCGGTACAAAGTGGAGAAGCAATGGCAACAGACAGAATTTGTCCTAATTTACTTATCCTTGAAGAAAGCCAGCAAACTACAGTGCATACTGAATTACAAGAAAGCAATCTTTGTTTACTGGACTAAAGCCTGCAGATCCGTACTTGATACAGAGAATGGAAGCAGTTTTATGTTGAGCCAGCCAAGAAAAACATCAGTTGCTCAGCATGGCATCCAGCTAAACTAATCTTTGTTTTCCACAGGAGATGCTTTTTCAATAATTTCTAAGCGCTAAAGGACTTCATTAAAAACCATGCAAGCATTGATCCAGATGTTAAGCCTCTCTGTACAATAGAAGCCCTCTTGGAAAGCTGTGAAGAATAATTGGTTCATTGTTATCTGGCCCTGAGAAAAGAGAAGAATATTGTCTATTTATTTAATGTTACTATATGGAGGAATTTATTTCATTGTTTGCCTACTGTTTGAAATGAATTTAATTATAACTGTTTTATGTAATTAAAGCGTAGGTAAACACTCAGTTTCAACCTAAATGTCATACTGTAGCAGTGAAATTCATTATTGTTGCTAAATCCGATTTTAAAAATGCAGTAGAGCATTCTTATGAGAAGTAAAACAGGGCTCATCTTTAAATAACCAAATCTAAGCAGAAGTAATACCGCTCAGTTGTTCCTTAGAGACCGTTATTCTTTTATTTCTCATAGTTATATTAATTTTCTATCAAAGCTTCTATCAAAATGTAACTAGGCCTCACGTCCCTGTAAGAAAGGTTTCCTGATACCAGCCTAATCAAGTCAAAGTCTAAAGTCATCATCACTGCATTTTGCCACAGACAGAAAATTAACTCTATACACATTAAGTCCTCTTCTTCTTTCACTGTAGTTTTAACAGAGTAACATACCTTCAGAGCAGGCAGGAGAAATGAAGAGTTTAGCTCATTTATCCCAAATACTGGATAGAAAATGACAAATTTCAAATTCTTCTTATGCTTGCGGAAGACACAAGCAACTCTAAATACCTTAAGAGTTTTACATACCAGTTACAACAGAAGAAAAAAAAAACACATCCAGCAAAAACAATTAACGATAAAGAAAAATCCTTAGGCTTTGTATTAGTACTTTCTACAAGAGATGTAGCGCATTGCATTACACTTGAGAAACTATTAGATAATATTCCAGATCCGTAGTGACTGAACAAATCAATATGATGGAAAAAGGTGTTTCACCAGAGTTGCAATGAGAAAAACATCAGCATGATAGAAAGGTGCTATAAAGGAAGGGAAAAAGACTGCTTACCCCTATCAGGAGATTTCAGGTTCACATGGGACAACTTCACCTAGGAGGGATTTTCAGAAACAAATCCTCCCTGAGTGGTAGTCAGCCCTTCAATGATGTCTAAGAGGTGCAGCCAGGCTCCACCCCTCCTGGTCACTCAGCTGCATTGCCTTCACCTGTGCTCCCAGGGCTGACTGAATCCTTTCCCCAAGCCCTCAATCAGTGGTTCAGGCTGTGACTCAACAGTTACCATACAAGTTCATAGAAAATAACTTCATCTGGCAACCAAATGCCATTCCAGGTAAAATATTCATATAATTAGAGACAGGTGTCCAACATTTCAGCTGTCGGTTTGTAAAGGGTGGGATGCGACAATGTTTGAACTTTTTTCTAAGTTAATTTTGCAAAGATTGAACTGTACTTACAATTGATAACTAAAGCATACTTTCTGAGCCATTTCCAAATGGACAAGGGCACGAACACAACTCAAACTATATTCTGCACCAACTCTTCTTTTTATAAAATGTCTCTTCTTTCTTCAAAATTAGGGAGATATTTCTTCTCTATGTTCAGATATTTCTTGTCTACGCATGATTCATGCTTACATTACTCATTTATTCTCAATTTAAACGATTAATGAATACCTTGTAAATGTTTTGCTTTTTCCAAGAAAGTGACATGAAGATTGGCTTTAAAAGTATCTTTTTGGATAACAATTTATCCTGTTAACTCCTCCGCAGATTCTATTTTTCAAATCTTGGAATTCAAGTTCAAATTCTGTTTTGGTAACATAGCACAGAGAGCAAAGAGTAAGAGCCGATTAGAAGAGCCTATGCTTTCCAGTAGGCTTGAAAGTGTTTATCTGGGAATTGTAAAATGATGCAGGCAGGATGTCATTTCTCCAACTTCCATAGCCCATAACTATTAAGCAGGAAAAACTAAAATTAATCAGTGACAGCAACTTAGTCACGATCATCTCAGGCAAGTAAGTTCATGAACTTCAGAAAAACAAAACACAGAATGACCAAATTTGACAGTAAAGAGAATAAGGATAATTTTAATCAATCTCAAGGTTTTTCTTGGGATGTTTACTAGTCCATTACTGCACGGTTTTGGGCCAAAGGCCAAAACAACCAGTAACATAAAGGCAAGAAATATTTTCATTAACCCTTGGTCAGTTTTTCTCTAAATTCCAACCATCTCCAGGAGAATGATATTCAAACTCCCACAATTTCACATTTTCTTTCCTTTTGCTATCTTAGAGGACCTCGTTTTTATGGTCAAAAGAGCAGCTGCAAACCACCAGCAGCCAAAGTATAGGAGATGCCAGGAAGAAACTCAAGGTAAATTGAAGCCATGGTTTCTCAGTCACAAAACAAACATGTTTACAACAGCTACTAAATACCTGTGGGATTTTTCTCTTAAGTAGATTTGTCCACCAACCATATTAATAGTTCGTGATCATTTGCTGGAAAGTTGCTTTGTCTGAACTTTGGCAGTCCTTTCAGCACGGAGGCTGCACACGTACATTTCTCATGGCACATGTTTTGTCTGAAGAGGTGTTATAGCCTGGTTTAAGTGAATGCAACGGCTCAGGCTGGGTGTTATAAAACCATGGGGCAGCCAGGTGACCACAAGAAATCGGGATGAAAGACCGGGTAAAAAAGCTTGTGAAAATACTGTGCCCTACAGCAAAATCATAGCAGATCACATAGAGTCCAATATCTGGATACCATCTGTGATCAGATTTCCAACTGAAACAGCAGAAGCATGATATGTTTACAAGTAATGAAAAAGAAGATAAAGGGACTCAACAAACAAAGAAAACAAAATTGTCCTTGTTTCATGTAAAGTGTGCCAGACTATCACACTAATAGGCAGCTCATAAATACTTATTAATAGAGGTAGAGAAAGCAGAGAAAAAGGATAGATCTACAAACGCTGTGCGTGCAAACATGGGTGTCCTCTGAATCTGACATATTAGCAAATTTTGACACTTGTTCTTAATGAAAAACATTCTAATGAAACATATGCATGAAATCTGCATTGATATTAACAGAGAAATCCAGGCAGAAATTTACTTAGAAACATTGCTTTCATGCCAGTCAGTTTTTCCCATTTTCATTTGGACCAGCAATAATTTACTGAAAAGTACAAAAATGATTGATTTCTGAAGATCACATCTTGAAGTAAATGGCATTGTTCTGTCTGGGGAAGGAATTTACCATCATTTCTCTTATGTGCTTGGTACAGCTGGATCAATGCAGCTTCAAGCTAAAGCCTCGACTCCGGAGTTCTCCTGCAGAGCTCTCTGGAGACAGGCTCACACGCCTGATGCAAGGAGCTGCTAGGCAGTGCTTTCTGGCATAGAAAAAGCAAAGCTCTGTCTGTAAGCAAAAGCATGCTATTTCTTCACAGCTTTAACAAATGAAAGCAGCTTTGAGCTTCTCTTAATTTATTTCACCTTTCAAATTTCTAGCTGTTCGGATTACTTTGGTACGTGTTTTTAAATAAATGCAGAAGTAAGTAGGAAGTTAAATAAATCTGTGTTAAGTTTCAGGTTGGGGAGAGCGTCCTACTATTTTCTGGTCAGATCACAACAACTGAACTTGTGTCCTAAGCCACTTTTGATCGGTACAATATGAATGACAACTGCTGGTAATGGTCAAGAGTCAAAATTTAAAGGAAACCAATTAATCCTTTTCCTACCTCACTTCTAACAGGAAAAAAATTGTATTGAAAAGCTCTTCGTGGAACAGCAATGCTGCAGCAGACACAGGAAACCGCATCAATCAAAAACAAATGCAAATGTCATGAAATGTATTGGACAGCCTTGAAAAGTGGCTCAGCAATGAACAAACCTCTAGCCATCAAGCATCTCTGATGACAACACCCAGATATAGATTATTTGATATTCTGAGGTCTCCAGAGGGCAGTGGTTAGATATCATCCCTGTTTTACAACTGAAATAGTGGTTTTTTTGTTCCGCACGTAAGATCCAAACCCAAAATCCAAATCAAATGCGCACTCTTTTCACCTAAAGATCTGCTACAAAATCTGCACAGCTACTATTACCTAGAGCCATTGAAATGCCTGCCTTCCATCTCTGATCATAGACATAGATCAGGAAAACAGTTATTAAGCCTTTACTAAATAATATTCACTTACAAACAAGATTTCCTAGCTTTCACATATATTCGTGGTTACGGTTCTGTCCCCTATAGTCGGAGAGGAGGGTTATATTTGTAACTTTTCGCTTACTGCCCATGGTTCACCACCATGTCGGGCTGCTCATACACGTTTCTGCAGCCTCCAGTAGTCTTCTGAAACACTCTTCTGCCTCAGCTGAGCAGCTGCAGTTAATAGCCGATCCACCTGTCACCTTCCTATCACCCCTCTGGTGTTGCAGTCCTTACATACGGCTTTACATTTCCTAAGGAGAAGCAAAAAAATCACCTGACACACACTTTCAAAGAGAAAACTACATTTGTTACCATTAGATGTTTAAACACCTTCTTTATTTCAGAGACATATACTGAATTTCTATTAAAACATTTTCTTCAACTGACATGGGGAACTGCAGCAAGAGAAGATATTGATTGCACCATACAGCCACTCCATTGTTGGCTTTAACAACACTGTCAGACTGCTTCATCTATCTTGCTAATATATTTGGCAACACCCCATCCGTAGGCTATCATTTACACAACCATCCAACATTTCCTACTTTAAATTCCCATTCCCCCACATTTGTGCAGCTACCTATATAGTTCCCTTTACAGCCAACAGATTGCTTTATCCATTTGAATTTCTGAAGCAGGGAAAAAAAAGCCTGAGGCAAGGATTCTTAATGGAGCCACGCATACATCCCTTTTGCCTCTTCTTCTTTCATTGGAAACCTATCTTAAACCTGTAGATTTAAGTTTTGTCAAGCATCAGAGCACAGTAATGGAGTGTCACTCCACATTTTGTGCTTTAAAATGCAAGAGATCAAGGACTTCACCCAAACAAATGGTGTTCAAAACACTGAAACTGGCTCAAGTGCTGATCATGGTGTTCCAAGCATTCCTGCAGGATGCTGCTCCTCAGCTCCATGCCGAGTGTCTCACTCCAATTTGTAGAAGGGAGAGGAGGTTCTTTTAATATCTGTATACCCGGCGTGAGATTAAGAAACAACAGTTCAAATGTTGGTCTGACCAGTTTTTACTACAGATCTTAATCAGGGAGATGGGGAAGGGGAGGACGGACACTATTATGAATTATGGTAATAGGGAAGGGAAGGGAAGGGAAGGAGGGCCATAGAAAGGATGGGAAAGAAGAAGCAAGGAGTCTTTGTAGGCAGCAAGAGGGAGATAGTCACCACCATGGATCCAGCGTGATTCGTAGTTCAGTCTTTGATCTTCAGTAGTGGTGGGTCATTGGGCGTTGTTGTTCTGTTGAGGACGATGGTGACCACGGCGACGATGGCCACTTTTCAATGGTAGTACCAACTTACTCATAAGTCCAAAGTGGTCAAGTCAGCTCTCCTTGGAGTGACAGCTTCTGGCTCTGGGATCTCAGCAGAAAATTCTTTGTTCCTATTTTCCTGGCCTTGCCAGCAGATAAGAGGGAGCAGGGTGGCACCCACTTGTATCTTGCCTTCACAGGATACAATGGTATCGTCCCCCAGTCTCCCATAGCAAACAGGAGTTATTTGGTCACAAGCTAGATCTTCTGCCAGTAAACAGTCCTGAGCACTATCTTCCAAAGCTAAACAGCTTCAGATGTAAAATTGTCCACACAGTGACGTTGATTACCACACAGCAACACCCATCTCTCATCTCCTAAAGTCTTATCGCAAGAAATACTTCAGGAAGCAAGCTTTGAGCCAAAAAAAACCACAAAGAGGGATTCATACACTGAGCCGTTAGGCAACACCTTACAGCTTTTGGGGCATGTGAGGGAAATAGAAACTTCCAGAGAATTACTAATTCTGTAGTTGTTTAAGCAAGCATATATGTGATCAACTTTTACATCAGGGAATTTTTCATACAGAAATGATTGTGAGGGATGAGGGCTTACTAATTACTCTGTGCAATTAGTCCCCCAAAGTAGCGCTGGAGTATTTTCCCATGTGATCCAATCTGCAGAAATACAAAGAGTGCCTGAAAGAAAATAATTTTCTCTCAGAGATGTTGACAACAGCAAGGGGTCATGTTGGGACAGAAAAACGGTTGAAAGTGAAAAGGAGACTAAAGGAATTTTAAATAATTATCCTATTCTTTTTAAAGCCCCTGACTTTTCCAGGAGGAAAGGACACCTGCCATGAAAGGATACACAGGGTTCCACTCTTGCCCTACAGGGTTTATTGAGAAGAATTCTGCCCCAGATTTTCCAAAGCCTAGTCTGGAGGATGTGTATGGGCTGGTCAAATCCCTGTCACCTAAGTAAATAAAGGATGCATAGCTTCATGTCCACGGCAGTGAAATCATTGTGGGATGCTCTTTGGCCAAGCTCCCATTTTAGGAGATCTGCCCATTTTCGGATTATTGGGCTGTTTTAAAAGAGATTACATAGCCTGATTATAAGTCAACTCTTGAGCTTGCAACACAAACCTAACCCATACTTAAGAACATCTGTTTGTCATTTTTGCTTTTCAATCCTAAAATTTTATTATTTTGTTCAGTAGCTGTTAGTTTACTCATTAAATTCAAGAGAAAGAGCACTGAGTGCCATACTCGCTGTCATCCTTGTTCATAACTCAGAAATAAGCTGTTTAATGTGCAGTCAGTGGCACGTTGAGTAGTTCAGTTACCCTCTCACTGGTACACTGCTACTGCTGTTGTCTTTGCTCTGTCAGCATCTTCTACAGGCTAATAGTTTCACTGCACTCTAAAATCATGTATGTGATCAAATGATTTAACCACAACTCCAAGTTTTTACAAGCTCATTGGCACATGGAATTTCTCATCTGCTGAATTAGGTCCTTGGAAGAGAAAGAAAATTTAGTGTTGAGAACACGCAACCAGCAAAGTTCAGAGTGGCAGGTTTCAGTTCATTTTGTTTCTTCCTTACACGTTAATAAAAGTGCACCAGAGGTGCCTACTCAATAATGACTGAATTCCCACAAATTATCAGCCACAGGTATAGCTAATCTTCTGAATTATCTTCATTTTAAAGTAATGAAAAGAATGATTTAAAAGCAAGAAGAGGAGCTTGCACAATTTTTGTCAGCACAAGACAAGCTCAAAAGTTTCAAACCCAGCTGCTTGGTCAAATTTTTAGGAGTTCATGTGAAGCAAATTGACTTTAAGAAAAAAGAAGCCTGAATTAAGAAGCAGGAATGCAACTGCCAAGTTTTTAGTATTCCTACAGCTGAATAAAATAGAAAAGTCAGAGGAAATGTGATTCCTTCTATTTAGCTGAGGTAAATAGAATTTTTGCATGTCAAGAAATGGCATGAGAACTGAGTAAATTCAAGAAGATAAATGCATGTGAAGTGCCACGTAGTAGCTTAAAATAAAGCAAAACATCTGGTGGTCAATATTTGGCCAATTCTTTCTTCAAAACAAATGCGAACACTGACAAAAACCTTCTGACTCCTCTTACAGAACACATTTTTGAGGAAAGGTAGACACGTTTATCCATACTAGGATTAAGACTGTAAAAACAAGAAGATAGGAGGAGGGGAGAAAACAGATACAAATTGGAAACAGGCAAAACTGCTGAGAAATCACTGTTCTCATTTTATCAGGAAAAGCCAGGAACACAGGAACAGCCAAGTTTAACGATGCGTTTTCAGAGTGTCTGTTATTGAAGGAGCAGTGATTTATCAGTTAGTAAGTGAGCAAA
Source organism: Tragopan temminckii (assembly GCA_028571105.1). Lineage (NCBI taxonomy): Eukaryota > Metazoa > Chordata > Aves > Galliformes > Phasianidae > Tragopan > Tragopan temminckii. The sequence continues at coordinate 390,397 of JAOWBP010003659.1, forward strand.
AAAGAATTTGATTAACCAATTAAGAATTTACAACCTAGGCTGTCCATAAAGCATTTCACTGTAAGCGCACAAATGAATTTTGAATGTATGCATAGCAATTATAATTCTTACGCAGTGTTCTGTAAAATCATAATGAACTGAACTCTATTGAGAAAGGGAAATACGCTACTATAAAAAGAGAGAGTCCATCTGGATATGAAATACTTGCAAGATAAAGTATAAAAAGTAAGAAGGTACAGAGTTAATGGCAAATCTGCACTTCATCATACTCTTGTAAAGACAGCAGCTACCAGTTACACACAGCTGTTCTTGTGTAATGTCACAATGGTGGCAATGAGCAGCAATGCAAGGCTGCACTATGCTGAAAAGGCAAAACTTAACTTTGATAAGCCTCTTGGCCAACCACCCTGCCGTCCTCCATGATCTCCATTACTTCTGGAAGTCTACCAGAGACACTTGTAAGGGAAATTTCCTGTCGTGTCTGCATTAAAACGCTGCAATGCAATATCACAGAAAAGTCAGAACCAAGTTCTTATATAACAAGCTTACAGTGGAGTAAGAAACAGAATTAATTATGTAGTTAGACATGAATAAAGCAAAACAGAATTGTTTCATGTCCATGAGTCTGTGACTTCTACTACTAACCAATTACTGTTCAGTAGGCAGCCTCTCATACACAGATTATTTATTAAACTTCTCGTATTTGATAACTACATTCCAAATGTTTCTGTAAAGAAAGGATTCATCGTGGAAAAGACTGTCCAAAATGATGTTAGCTTGTTTTTAATTAAAATATGCTCTCCTGTCCCACCTTGGTATTTATGTTAAGTACAGATGTAGACAAACGGTAAATCTTCCCTGCCACATCACTGAAGAGGCATAGCGAGTGGGATTTATTATTGCCACGGGAACCTTGACTCAGCACCTCCTAGGACACTGCTCTCTGCTCAGGACAATGCATGCCAGTCAAACATGCAGCATTTGTCCCCCAGGGAGCAGAGTCATCAGATAGATTTATATCCCTCTGCTGTTCTCAAACCTGCTGCAGTGGGAGCCCTGCAGGGTGCTGCAGGCCCAATTGCTCTGGCTGGAATCGTCAGGAGAGTTAAGCATCTCTGCTATGTTGCTGACATCTCCCCAGAGGAGTCACAGCTAGATGTAGGTGTCTGCTTGAGAAACATGTTTAGTTTAAAGCATGGATACCAGCACATAGCCAGGCAAACCATCACCTGCTGGTTCTGGATTGTTACTTTGAACAAGTTACCTGAGAGTAGGACGTACAACACTGTGTCTGGAGGACTAGAGAAAACTCTGAACTGAGGGTGAGACTAGCTATTAACTCTCTACATTTTCATCATATCCTCAGTGAACTCATGCCCAAATGAGAGAACAGATGCAAGGGCTGCAGAGGAGCTGGGTCCATATGGCAGGAGCCTCCCCATGCCGTGAAGGAGACCACAGGAGTCCTGGAGATCTGTAAAGGATATTGGCCTGTGGAAGAGGACACATGCCAGTGTAGTGTCTGATTTTTTGATATCCCAAAATGTTTTATCTGAGAGGAAATAATACTCAAATTAATTTTGGATTAAATTGAAACCTTTATCTTGACAGCTTGCTGTTTCTTCACTCTCAAGGTTTTTACTTTTGGGCTCACTCACAGAAGCCTGCAGATGACAGGTCTGTACTTTGTTACAGTTAAAAACGTAGCAAGAAGTGCAAACAGAAACGTGCCCTTGCAGGAGTGCTATTCCACCAGAAGGATAACTAATAGGAAGGTCATATTCTACCCTTTCTTCCACCTTTCCTCTCAGGCACCTTATTTGTTACAGCCACAAAAATTTAGGAAGAAAAATTAGGGCACCGTGTAATGACTCACAGTCAAGCACAACAGAAGCATCCATCATCCACATCTTCAAAAACATACAAACTTCCAAGGACACCAATGAGAAATATTCGTATTTTAGCTGGAAATCAGATTTAGAAATCTAACATCCTGGCCTTCTGACCAGAAAACAAGGGAAAAAACTGTCCCAGAGCCATTTTTTAGTAGTCCAAACATGGGACTTGTACTGATGTGAAAATATACCCTTTCATATAAGCAGTTCTATTATTTGTAACACACGAAAGAAAGAAAGAAAGAAAGAAAGAAAGAAAGAAAGAAAGAAAGAAAGAAAGAAAGAAAGAAAATACAAGCAAGAGTAGAACAGAGCCAAGCAGGCTAGGTCTGCTCATCTCCCTGAACTGGGAACAAAATAGTAGCACTGGAAGCTGGAGAAAACCTAGTATGATTTATCCTTTGTCCGAATAGTCCTAGATCATCTCTCTAATGATTCTCACACACATTTCTACTAGGCCTTCTGGAGCTGGAAATAATGAAAGGGAAGCCACTGAATGCAAGCTTTGTCCAGTGATACACAGCAAATGAAAAAGAAAAGGCATTGAAACATCCCTAGGAAAAAAAAATCCAGTAGACAAATGCCTGGCAGCTACAAAAATCATGTGCAGGTAATGAGCAGAGGACTAAGCACACTGTACTGTATTTTTAGATGTGCAGAAGCACTTTATAAAAGAATCCATACTTTACACACTAAGGAAAACTCCCTTCAGTTCTTGGAGTCAAGATCTCATTTTCTGTGACAGCAATGCTGTGATAAAGGCAAGTGCTTAAGCTACCAGGACTTTCACTGGGAATTCAGTGTGTCCTTTTCACCATTTTGTATCTCCTTTTATACTCTTTGCAGGAAAATGAAGTCCTTTCATATTCTCTTTCACAAAAAGTATTTTTTTCAAAACTCACAAAAAGAAAAAAAAAAGAAAAAAACCCAACAACCATATTCCAGCAGCACCAGCTGAATTTCTATTTAAATTAGGAACTGCCAAGATTGTTAGTAAACTGTAGCAGATTTCCCAACTATCCCCAATTCAAGAATAAATAGTAGGGCAGAAGGAGGTAGAAAAAACTATCACAAAAAAAAAATATGTTTCTGTCAAAAAGCTTAGATTCCCTTGATGCGGGTAGCTTACTGATTAAAAAACAGCTTAAACATATTTTTAATCATGTGCTATTTGCATTATTTAACTTCAAACCATTTGAAAACAACATTAAAACAAATTGTTATCTTTACTCCCCTCACTTTTTAGCTTTCTGTATCAGTAAATTAACATACCATGAGTCATATTTGAACTGTAGGGCCATTCTGTGTGTTTAGCAATCACAGCAACAGCAGTATCTTCTGGGGAGATGGCAGTAGGGAAAGAATTTTAGCTATAGGAAAAAATAATGTTATTCTGGTGATATGACTTTTGGATAATAGAAAACTAGATACTGAACCAGGTTTGATGAAACTAAAGGTAAGTTTGAAAAGCAGGGAAGCTGGCAGCAAGCTCAATGTCTTGGCTTTAGGGCACTGGGAGCATATTTCATTTTGGAGATTGTTTGCTGATATTCCCTAAGTGAATGTTTCCTAAAAGTCTTCATGTTCTGGAAACAAGGGGCAGGGTGAGGTTTACTTATTTTCTTGCAAACTCCCTGCTAGCTATAAATCCTGGTTTTTGACAGCTCTTCTGCATAGTGACGAGCACACAGGGCAGTATTTTAATGAAGCCACATCTTAACTTCCTCCAGAGAGGAAAATATTGCTTGGCATTCAGAGCACGCGCACTTCTCATCTGCAGATGTATTACCCACATCAGTTTTATCTACAGAAAGTCAGCTTCTTTCTGTTACAGAAGAGAAGCACTCACGGGATAACTAAAACCACAAATACAGTATAAGAACCATTAGTGACAAATCATTTGTTAAGTCTGAGCACTGCCTTGGCAGCCCCGTCCTGCCGACGTGATTGACCAAGAAAGGTGCTGCTTTACACAGCAGATAGTGCATGTCTTGACTAGCGCACCTGCCTACTCATTCCCAGCAGGGAATCACTGCTTTCAGTATGAGCATGTCTACATGCACCACGACTCCAAAGGAGCACCTGCAGCACAATCATATGGGGCCAATGTCTCTGTCCATAGAGTCAGCGATTCCAATGTCCCACATGTGCTCTGGCAGAGGAGCAATCAGGGCAGTTTTTGAGTTTTCCTTCTGAGTTGTAGTTCACTTGTATGTGCACAGTAACTTGTGATCCAGACTCCTTCCACATTTATAAGAAATCAGGAGGTGGTAAGAATATAAATATGCCATCTTCTGTCACTGTGTACTCATGAATAACATATGACCAAATGCAAAAGTTATTCCAAAGAAAATCAGAAAATTATCATCCTTGTCATGAACCTCGCTAGAAATAAAGACCACGGTGTCTATGCAATCACAAGGAATTGAAGGAGTTAAGGACCATGTCCTTTTCAAGACCAGGAAAGGGCTGAAACAAAAAAGCAGGCTGTGGTAGCAAACTCTCATCAACAAAATTGCTTTTTTGTTGATGCGATGTTGTTATGAGAGATCAGTTTAACGGCATAAGGTGTAACTGTGGGCCAAGCTAAAGATACATTGGAAAAAAGTTAGGAATGCTTTATATCTTAAAACAACAGATCGAAGTGTAGCTTAATGTTAACAATGACTTAATGTTAATTAAGGGAGGAAAAGGCAGCTAGGGCACACGTACAGGAGGAATTCTGAAACAAGGGCCAGGGCCACGTGGCAGAAGCCCAGATTGTAAAAGCACAAAATGTCCTCAGCTGGAAGGGACCCACAAGGATCAACAAGTCCAACTCTTACCTCCACAACTTCCACACAGGACCACCCAAAATTCCAACCCTATGTCTGAGAGCCTTGTCCAAACGCTTCTTGAATTCTGGCAGGCTGGGGCCTGGTGACCTCTGCTGCAGATACTCAGCAACTCTGTGACCCGGTGGGGCTTGCACCTTTGTGCTTCCCAGACAAACCAAGGACAATGTTTTGTCCTGTTAAACAGAGCCATCCTCTTGGAGAGGAAGCCACTTACACAAGGGGAGTTCAAATGTTCTTGTGCAATCTCTTACACAGGGAGAGCCACTCAACCACATTAATAGGTGCTCTGCATACACGAAAGCCCTATCAACCACAGAGTTAAGCAGGTTTTGGATGTTGTTAGTGGTTACTGGATACAGAACTTGTTGCCCTTACTGCCTAGTTACAAATAAGTTATATTTAACACACCTTCGAATTTTTCCAAGACCATTTTCCAAGTGAAATCTTGCGTGGCCCATCAACAAAGATTTTCTTTTGTCTTTAGTAACAGCCACTGAATATCTCCCCATATCTGCTTAGACTTTTCCCTCTCAGTTTGCATACCTTCAGCAGGTATTTACATTAGCCAAGGAGAAGAGCCCCAGCAAAGAGCACAGTGCTAATTCATTAAATTTTACTATTATTTCTTAATGTTTGAGTTAGACATGAAAAGCCGATGGAAAAAAATAACCCTTAAAAGATGCATGAGGCATTTGGAATGCAACTAATATGTTGATTAGTAAATCCTTCAGTCAGAGCTGAATCCTTATTGCTTTTTAAAAAATAATAATTAAAAAATATCAACAACAAAGAAACACCTACAGTACTGATGAAGTAAGAAGCAATTTCTTTCTCCTTACAGCTATACTACACTGCAAATGTTCACCCCACCATGAAGTTGCAGTTTATGGATTGTAAATAAACAGCATGAGAGTTAGACAGCTTTCAGAAATCCTGCTGCATCCCAGAAGGGACCAGGCTTTTCAGGGGAAACCACATCACCTCAGGCTGTGCACTTGTCAGTTCTACCCACAGTCAAATCAGGGAAGAACGAGATATCTCAAGAAAACAAATAAACAAACAAAAAAACCCCACCAGTATAACACCCCCTCCCCCAAAATAGCAATATGTTAATCCTTTGCACAGTGCTACTCTGGTCCCATCACAAACTGAGGGATCTAAACCATTGCACTGCGTCCTACCAAGCTACAGCTGCAGGATTGTAAAGCCTCTTTCCAGATTCCTGAGCCTGCTTCAAGATCTCATGCCACTGTTTAATTTTCTGCTGGAAGAAACTTCACACAAGGTAGGATGCTATTTTCAATACTATGCTTGGCTTCTAAATGTTGAACTCATTTTCTGGTGCTCTGTACATGTGGGTAGATATTAATCACACCTCGATATCCCAAGTTCCAAACCAGATGCTTGTAGTGAACATCAGGTGTCTCAGTTTTTTGAGAGATATGAAAATATGAAGCTTTCACTGATTTTCCCAAAGAACATTTCGCTCATCCCTTTCATTGCAGTTAAGGCCAATTCCACAGAGGGAAAGAAAAGAAAGAAATACCCTCCCCTAATTTTAACCAACCTTGCCCAGGCTTTTAGCGTAACTCACACTGTACAGCTTTGCAGAGCTCAGGAGTAGTGGTTGCACCAGTTCCTTACCTCCAGACATACAGGTCAGACCAGACAATGGGATTTAGCACAGTAATTACTTCTGTCTCTCTCAGCCTTAGCAGAACTAAATACTAAATGCAAGGAAAAACATCCCTATGAGATTTTTTTTATTATTATTTTATATCTGAACACAGTTAATAGAATTAGAACAGAGAATTATTACAGAAGTAGATAGCTTATTATAAATCTGTTATGGGACACTGAAATTAAATCGCCTTTGTATACTCTTTACAAGCTACCTGCAGGAGGAACATCAGGGCATTAAGGATGACTAATAATTGGCCTTTCCTCTGCTTACCAGGAAAGGTTTTATTGAGTGCTTGGAAGCAGAAGGCGTAAATTTCTCCTTATCAAGGCTATGCTGAAGCAGTATCAATTCTAAGTAATTGATGTAAAAACCCAGTTGCCTGTGAAGTTGTTACCTTGTCTTGAAAGCAAACCAACACAAAATACATTCTAGTATGGTATCATATGCAAGCCCTGGTTATTTGCACTGCTGTAATTAGAGATTTCTGAAGTTTCTCACCCTCTTAATGCAGCTTCTGTCCAAGAGGCACATAACGTTTTGCATACAGTTTATGTGGCCTTCAAACATTCCTTCAAAGCCTCAAAAAGAATCAGGGGGATGGATTGGTTTCTAATTGTGGTTGCACAATTGTAGTAAGGAACTGACCTGCTCTTAGTTCTAACTAAGAATAGTTCTTTTCATCATGGTAACCATTTTAATGGCCTGTGAGGAGACGAATCTCCATATTATAATTTTGTTTTCTCTTAAGAAATAATCTGAAATTTTATGTTCTTATAAACAATGCTCCATGGCTTCCTGGCATGCTATATGCTAGGGCTTTTTACAGTTACATCATCCTCTGGAAACTTTTGAAATCAATCTGTACTTAAAAAATTCCAAGGGGATTGAAGTCCTCACCTGCAGTTCGGATGGTGAATGTATATACTATGGGCAGAGGAAACTGATAAATACCCACTTGTAGATAGGAAAAACACATTAGTCAGTATTGCTGTATGAGTGGAAGTTAGAGCCTTCATAAATTTATAGCTAGGCATTAAATACACAGAGAAGTGGTTTCTTTCTTACCCGAAGTTATCTTTGACTGATTTACATCTTGAAGTGTGAGCAATAGATTCTGCCTCCTGCTCTGTCACGTATCCTCTTCAACTACATCACTGTACTGACACCACAAAACACACAGTGGCATTTCTGCCTGGCGGAGGAGTGAGTCATATCACTGCAGCTTTGAACCTCAGCAAATCTCACTTAAATTTTAGAGCGGAACAGGATTTGATGCCCGTGCAAGGTGATGCATGCAGACACTTAGGGGCTGAATTAGATTTTTTTTTCCAAAGAAAAAGAATATAATTCATAAACTATTGAATCCAACAGCAGGTTTTTAGCTCATCTGTACAAGTCTTACTGTTAATTCACTCGAAATTATCAGTAGAGAAACCTTCTGCTCTCTGCTTGGCTTATTGGGCTCTTCCAGAACGCCCCTGCACCGAGGAGATCCATTTCCTTCTATGACTAGTTCACAGCCCCAGCCAGACTCCACTGGAGTCAACTCAAGTGTCCAGAGGGGCTGACAGACCCCCAGCCATGCAGGCAACATTTGTAAGTGTATGACAGCAGTGTAACTTACCAATCCCGCTGGGAAACTTTACATTAAAAAATAATGGACAGAACACAAAGCTCCTATTTCCAGCATTAAAGTAAATATGATGAGGTTACTCTGAAATAATCTTAATAGCATTTCACTAACACAATGCTAGAGGTGTTCTGGCTGTGGCTCCAAAAACAAGAAATCAAGCACCCTTGTCAATTAGCACCCCATCTACTGCAAATGCAATCCAGCTTTTTCTGCTTAAACTTTCCCAACCTACCTGTATACTCGATTCATCATTAGGAATGATGACAACCAGTGAGGACAGCTGAAAGCTCTTCAGGGTGCCTCATTAATTTAAATTCAGTAGATCATTCCTCTTGAATTCAAGCAATGACATTTAATTACTTTTAGCTTATATGGTACCTGTTTGAACTGTAGGCCACCGAGCATACCAGAACTGTAAAATAAATCCATTGCACTTTTCCTCTTTGTGCTTAATAAGTGCTTAGGTCATCAGCCAGGAGTCATTGTTCTTATGGTTTACATGTAGGTATTAAAACACCGTTGTCTACAGTGGTATCAATAGTTGAACTACAGATAATACTAAAGTCCTCAAAGACTAACAAGAAAGGCTACCTTCAGTACGTGCTATACGTGCCGTGCAAAAAGGAAAAGAAAATTAATATGCAGTTCTTGATACCATCCCAGCCTTATCCTGAATATTCACGAAATTTAGTCTTCAGACACTTGAAAGAAATGCATTTGCTTTTCTAATGGCATTCAAAGTACTTTTGACATGCTTTCAAACCTGTTTGTCAACACAAATGTAATGCTTCTTTCAGTTTATCTATATCAAGGCAATTTCCTCATAACGTAAGTAACGTTGTCTTAAGTGAGAACCGTTACAAATATGAAAAGCAAGAGTATCAAAGAGAATTATCTCGTCAACAAAGTTTATTATGTTTGGGAGGTTTTCAGTTAGACAGACTCTCATTTCTGTGCCTTGTTTCACTTTCCTGCCTTTCTTTTCAACCAAATAGACAAAAGTAAACAAACAAAATAAAAAAAATACAGCTGCTACATGCTGATTTAAAGAAGAAACTACTGAGTATTCTTCTTTTAAACAGACAAGTACCACAGCTGGAAGATTTATAAAGAAAAGAAACATGAAACGACACAAAGAAATTCAACAAGCATCTTCCATTCAGAAGTATTCTGAAGCCCAATTCCTGCAAATGTAGCTTTGATATCCACTCAGTTGTAGTCTTCCATGATAATTGTATTTGACAAGTTCTTTTAGCAGTTAAAAACAGACCATTGCTAATCACATTCACTACAAGGCAGAAAAAGGAAGCTCTTAGCGTGCTATTCATTTTTAATACACGTATATAAAAACATATAAATAAATATATAATCCAAAACCTCCTCTATAAATATGCGTAAGTATTCTGAACCCAGTTTTTGCTGTGTGGGTGCCTTACCTGCTCTGAGGGTTTCAGTCGTTCGGGTTGCCCCATTTTATTAAAGTAGTCTCTATGTTGTAGTCTTATTTATGTAGTCTTCATGCTAACACTGTCACCACTCACATCAAATACTGCTTTGTGTCCCAGGGGAGTGTTTACCGACAATTGTCAGTGCAAGTAATCTTATTTCTGCCTAGATGTTTCTTAGTCTTTAATCTGAACACTCACTGGTTTATCTGGAAAGAAGCTGTAGCTGCCCATCATTAATATATGCTCTAGAAAAATCTTCAAAGGGAAGCAAACTTCCTTGCCTTTTTATTTCCCTGCTGCACAGACACCCTGATAGAATTCCACAGAGGTTAATTTATTATGCTTCTGGATGTTCTGCCTAGTGTTTCTTAGATTCTGTGCAACAAATTCACAAACAGAGGATGTTTGAAATTGGCCTCTAGCCAGAGTCTGACAAGGTTTCCTCAGGTGATTTTTCCTCCATTTAGTTGATGTACACCAAAAAACACTGTTTTCATTAAAAAACAACAAAACAAAAAACAAACAAACAAAAAAACAAAAAAACCACAAACAGAAGAATATCAGCCCTGAGAGACAGTAATACCGTTTTGTGGTGGTTTTTTTGTTTGTTTGTTTTTTAAAGCAATCCATTAAAGAAAACAATAAACATGCTGTATATTGAAGTTGAGTTTCACTGAGAGTTGACAACACAAGGTACGTATTTTCAGTACCATTAACAAGTTTATGATGACTTCCTGATCTACAATGCTGATTCAGGGACTAGGAAGCCACTAGTGTTAGCTGTGTTTAGCCAGTAAGTCTAGGTATGCCTATGACCATTTAGGACACAGAAGGAAGCGATTATATCACCAAAAGCATACACTGCTGGAGGTGTGCTGTGAGAACCCCAAAAGTTCACCTTTTGTTTTTGCCCCAGCTCAGTTCACTACAGTTTAACTTGCGGCTGTTTCTGTCACTGCAGTATTTGAAAGACAATAAATGGGAAACATCCCATTTTATATCAGTTAAAATTCATTTTAATTAATTAAATGCAATTATTTTGAATTCATTACAGAATCACAGAATGGCCAGGGTTGGAAGGGACCTCAAGGATCATGAATCTCCCACCACCCTGCCACATGCAGGGCCACCAACCTCCCCATTTAATACTAGACCAGGCTGCTCAGGGCCCCATCCAACCTGGCCTTGAACACCTCC
>JAOWBP010003659.1:404283-431597 GCA_028571105.1 Tragopan temminckii
AGCAGTGAGACTAATCAACGCCCTACCAAAGCAAAGGAAGCAAGTATGTTCATACCCATTCATGGTATGGTCATGATATGAGCAGTTGCTCTTCCTGTTCGAATAGGGGAGCACATACATATATATTGAGTAATTTCTCTAATATATAAAATGCCATTGGTGAAAGATATGAACACATAACATATGTAGAGCATCTGCTACCGCTGTTGATTCTGATTCTCTCTAAGGTTACTTTATCTGGGAAAACACCTTTTTTTTTTTTTTTTTTTTTGTATTTACTCTGCCTACACCTATGTGTACTAAACATCAGATAACCAGAAAAAAAGTATTTCTCAGAACTTCATTTTAACCCATGATCGTGAAAAACCCTTAAACATTTTAGACGTCTAATAAATTGATCACCTGGAATTAGCAGACCAACAATAACCACTAAAAATGAAGTAAGCATTATTTCTGATCTTCAAGTCCCACAGGGGGCCTTAATGGACAGTATGAATTCCACATATGTTAGTTTGGAATTACTTTTGTTGGGAATTCATGTCTACACGTTAAGATACACACGGATTGTCTCTGTGTGTAGGAGTCCTCCTTGACCAAAGGGAGTCACAAGAAACAAACCTGAACAACGCTTCCTGGAGACAGAGGCATCCCACACTGAGAGGGAAAAGATGAAATTTGAGAAGGCCTTCAGACACTCACAGAACTACAGGCAAAATGGGAAATGGTAGTCTACTCTGCATGCTAACAGTGAAGAAACCAAATTAAGTAATTTTCTTCACTCACAGCAGGGCAATACAAGATTAGAATTTGAAATGAAGGAAAGATGTTGCCCAGGGAAATTACAAAAGCTTTGAAGAAAAGTTTAACAGCCATCAAAAGTGACAGAAGAGTTAACGTTACTGTGGCGTCCTGATGTCCCTCAGACTTATTTTCTGAAAGACTTCTAAAGACTATTTTCTGGATAGACTTATCTTTAAGGGACAATTATTTACTTAAAAGGAAGATGGAAACACTTAGCACAAATGTCGCTAAAAATGATCAAAACCAGATCATAGCTTTTCATAGCTTTCCACATATTAGTTATTTACGCTTACTGCATAAAGCTGTATACGAGTTTTTAGGACTCCCACTCCTCCCCTCTCATCTCAGGGAATTTACTTCTATTATAATTAATAGTAGTTAAAATTACTGAAATATCTGTAAGCAAAACATCTTCTACATTTTTTAATTACAGTTTTTTAAACAAAGGCACCTTTTCTTTCTGCAAAAACCTATAGAAATATACGCTCTATATCTTCAAAGAAATCTACAGTATAGCATGTACATAAACTTACCAAAACTCTGCCATGCTGTCTGGGAGGTTATTCTGAGCCCAGTCCACCAACAGGCTGAGCTACAGTATTTGTATTTTGGATACAGCAAGTATTTATGATTCCAGCTTCAGATTTTACACCGACAAACTCACTAGGTTGATGTAGTTTAGAATGTGATAGGGACTAGCACATCGCTTTCCGTCTGGCTCATTTTGACCACCAAACTAGATAAACTAAAACTGTTAAGAGTAACATATACGCTTAACTGCTGTGAAAGCATGAACAAGTACAGAAGTTAAAGTAACATTTGCTGTTGTTATTTTAACCACAGATTTCCTTTATATGGAAAGCTGTATGCTTTACTTCAGAAGCAAGATGACCTCTTCCATATTTGTACATACTCAATGCCACCTCGGACCACTAATATGGGGAATGTACTGTAGTATTACTAAGTGGAAGAGAATTAAGAGCTGTGAACCTCTTGAATCTACAGTAAGCTCCCTCCTTGTTACTGTTTTAGTAATGCACATAGGACATTGGTCCCCATCCACATGGGGACAACAGCTGTGTTCAGCCCCTGGTTGAACATCCACCAGCACAGGTACTGGTGGCAGTGCAGCTCTGACAGAGATGCACTGACCCTCAGAACACACCCAGCATTAGTTACCACTGACAAGCCAACAGGAGCAGTCAGATGTGCTTTGCTGCTGTTTCTGGCACTCCAGCAGTCTGCTGCTGCGGTTATTTGCTACATGCGACAGGCTTGATTGTCCTCGTGTAGGGAGGCAGGAGCTTGGAATCCCTGCTTTAGGACTGGAGCAGCCACATCCTCAGCACGGTCTATCAGTGCAAAGCCTGCCAAGCCTTGCTTCTGCTCCCAAGCACGGCCATGCTGCAGCCCGTTCCTTCTCTCTCCCAGTGCTGCATCTGGCTGCAGCAGCCAACAAGCACACAGCCACTCCATAACAATCTCTAAATAACAGTACTATCACAAAAGGCCTTACAAACATACCAAATGCTGATGGCAGCACAGAGAGCTATATCCCACTGGGGGGGAGAAGGCGTTGGTCCAAAAGCCCACCTGCAGATTAGGAAGGAAAAGTAAGCTGTAGGATAAAAAAAAAGCTAAGACAAGGAACAATAACAATAAAACTTCAGCATTCATTTTTAAGTAACAGAGCAGAAACACTTCTTTGATAGTAAAGATTATCTGGCCAAACATTGACAATGAAGTTTGGTTCATATTCTTACACGCATGAGCAGTAACAAGTCTGGTTCACAATTATGTACTGAAAGAGCAGCTCTGCTGACAGCCACAAAAGCAGCTGTTTTAGCAGCAAGGTCACCCCAGGACCAAGGTACACAGTGGACACAGGGCAGCCACACAGGGCTGGAAACAGGCATTGCTGATACAGCCTTTTGTTGGCTTGTATCTCCTTTCAAGGCACAGAGAAGAGGGAGTGTTGCAGGATCGTCTTGCAGGGGTAAGCAAAGGCAGCAGCAGAGCTTGCAAAATAAATCTTAAATAAGTACACTGTATGAATCAATTGCATAGCAGGATTGACATGAGTACTCCTATTCCCAAATGAGAAGACGGTTAATTCCGTACGTGCCACACTGTCTGTGTGAGAGACTGCTCGGGGTTTCAGGATGGCAAAATAAGTACATGATTGCCAATATGAGAAGTGAAGCAAGGAGCCATTTCTTGTTCCTCAGACCAGGAACACTTGTGAATTCTTTTTGCTTGCTTCCCTCACGTTCACAGATTCTCCTTTTCATGCCACTTCTTCCTCAGAAAGCACATCATTAAATTCAGTTTGCAAACTGTGAAGATAATTAAAATGTTTTCTTCAGTTTCCAACTCATGTTTCTTTGGACATTCAGAAACCAAATTAAAATCCTGGCCCCGCCATGCATTTCTTTCTGCATCGCTCGGGGACCTTTTTGTTACTTCCATTTGCTGCTTCTTTGGGAGGAAAGCTGCCTGGAATGATTGCCCTTCCCATGGTGCTTACTACAAAATGACAAAAACATCCTTGGCTTCCTTTCCCCAAAATCCGTCCGAACACAGACAAGACTTACGAATTTTGTGCAATAAATCACCATGCCCGGATTGCAGATCTTCTTTCAGCTAAGAGCTGTTTGTTTTCCCCGTATGCCTGAAATTTCAGAAGAATTTGTTTGGCTTCTTTTCTAATCTTCTCAGAACAACAACTAACCCCTATCAAGAATCATAAGTAAGACCCCGATGATTCAAGACACTTGAGAAATTCTGTTTGCTGATTTGTCTACTAGTAGCTGAATCCTGAGTATGTTACTCAATTCTGTGTTAGTTGATGGCTAGTTTCTTCTCAAAAATTACTTTTATAAGTCTTAAACTTTAAGGCTTTGCTGCTGTTTGGGTCTTACGATCCACTCCAAATTATCTAGAGGAAATACAGGAAGCTTTCCCCACATACCACAGGAGCGTGCTCCTTATTAATCATGTTTCTAATCAATTTATTTTCTTATTCAAGACAGGTATCCTCATACATAACTTCCAAACACACTACCATTTTTTTCTTTATCTCACTCGATATCTGTCTGACCTGAGACCAGCTTGTCAACTCAAATTTTTAAAAAAACAACAATATTTGCTTAATTTTTTTTTGTTATCTTTCAGGAACTTCAAACCCTTCTTTTGATTATTTTGTACCAGAGATGTCCCTTAGTTGCCAAGTTTCATTAGGGTTTTTGCGTTCCCAAAATCAAATGGGTCTCAGCTTTCCCACTTATTCTCTTTTGGGTTCAGTGTTTTTCTGTCTGCACCAGGAGGGACACTGTGGTCAAACATCAGTCCCCTAAAATCACAAGCAGATTATTGGAACATTAATTCTTGGCTAATATATCAACCTTCTATTCAATATTTGTTTATCTATCAGAATTGGAAGAGAGCCTGTAATCAGAAACAAATGGAATGAGAGTAGGCTGTCTGATCTTCCACTCTGCCTTACTCCTGGCACAATTGTAGTTCTATTAGTTTCAGCTGAGTCAGTTGAGACTTGCCCTGGAGAAAAGGGGGATAAATATGTATTTTAATTGTGTTTAAATAATTATATTTTGCCCCTGGTTACAAAGCCTAAGAAGCACCAAACAGATTTCTGCACGCTCTGCTTTTATCATAAGCTCTATACCGAAACATTCAGATGCTCCTAGTGAAAAATATTAACTGGTTTTGAATTATATTTTGCACAGCTTAATCTATGGAAAAAACACACACACACAAGCAAAGCTCAGCAAAAATGCCAGGGCAGATTATGCACAGGTACTGTAAGACACCTCTAACACTTCTCTAATGAGCAGTTTCAGCATCAGTTGAAAGACAACTTTCAGCTCTTGATAATCAGTTGCTGAAGTAATGATGATTTCAATCATTCTGATGAAGTTGATGACAATGATTAAACTGGCTACTTAAAGCATCTCCTTGATTAAAGTGATATTTAGCCCATAAATCAAATTCTCTCCTTCATTCCATGTTACATCTTTCATAAATCTTTCAGGTAAGAAATGCCTTTCTCCACTTCTTATTTCCCCTCTCATGTGTGTCATAAAGTAGTCTTCTTTATAAACCTCAGAAGCAAATTATTAGACAATAGCAAGTATTTCTGTAACAGTTTCCATTCTTCAGTAACACAACTTCTTACATACAATTGTAATGAACTTAACTTTCAATTCTAATAAAAACAAGAAAAATTCAGCCTTTGACATTGTGAATTCTGAACTCTAGGAAGCCTTACTGACTTCACACATGCAGTAGATCCTTCATCTCATTTTTCTAGCATCAATCAGATACAGTAAACAGCTTATAAAAGTTTCTTTTAGATGTTAGAGATCATAACAGTGTAATAATAGTGACCCCTTTCTTCTTTTCAAATAGACATGGGAATAACCCAGTGTGATTATATAGGTAAAAAGGAATACAGGCTTCTTAGGGTATCCTCATATCCTCAGCTATTGCCTTGATTGTACTCACTGACATTCCCTCTCCTCACTGTTACTCCTTCCCAGTATTTGGAAAACGCAAGCAGAAGCAGTATATTTCAGGAGAGCAATAAACCCCGCAACATCAAGAAACGCTGGGACTGTAATTACTTCAGGCTATTGCAGCTACATAAAAATAACAACTTCTTGAAGAAAGAAATTAATACCCCAGTATAGTAATAATAATCACCAGTTGCTTTCTAAGAATGATGAATCCATCAAACTTGTAGAGGCGAAAAGCTATGTTAGAGGACTTAATCTATATTGGCTTAACTAACTAGGTAGAAATAAAAGATCCATTTAACTTGAAATAAAAAAAAAATCATATCTTGCTGGTCTACAATTATCACTAATAAATCTATAAACACTATTCAACTCAAACAGAGCAAGCTCCCAAAGCAAGACACGTGCAACGGAAGCAAAGTCATGAAATTGTTACACCAAATGGTAAAATATAGGTTGCTAACAAATAGCAGTTACCAAAAGGCACTTACGCTCTGCAGTGTTGTCGAAAACGCAGAGCAAGAACAGATCAAACAGAAAAGCAAGATCTTCCTTTCTTCCCATTTCCCTGCTAGACATAGGGCTTGTCTAGCTCCTACATCACAGAGTACCCATCCACTGTGGTCACCTGTTACACTCATCAGCTTCACAGATCCCTTACACTGCTGACTGTAAAGAGGACAACTGCTATCCATAAACCGTAGTTTGCCAAAGTGTTTGTCTATACCATATTGCTGTAACAACATCAACTCCCTGAAGAGCACTGACTCAGAGGAGAACATTCTCACTGTTGAAGGTCAAAGAAGTGATTTCACACAGTCAACAGGCTGGTCCCTGTGTCCCAGTAACTCCCAGCAAGGTGCCCCAAAGCTCTTGTCTCTCCTGCAGACACCTCCACCCAATGCAGATTTCTGGCTACCAGATGCAATTGCAAGCTCTCCGAATTTCCAGGACTTCGCAAATACCATAATGACTTCTTAAAAAATAAATAGAAAAAAATCTCAACTAATTTCTGTTATCCCTGGTGTAACACACAGTTTGAAATAGCAATACTATTTTTAGAAGAACAGCAGCAAACTATCAACTGTGACACACAGAAAAAAAATAACTAGAGCATGAGGTACCATAGGAGAAACCTTGAGAAGGTCAACTAGAGGCTTTCTGTAAGATGCCAACAGGAAGCAGGGAGAAAAAATGCAGCTGAAGGGTCTTGTATTAGCTGCTGCAAGGAAGCTTTATTTCCTCCACCCCAAGTCCACTGCATTTGAGAATTTTCTGATTGAAGACAAATAGTGAGAAGAAACTGTTACAGCTGAGATGAATTGGAGCAAGACAGGCACACATCCCAGGCTATAGGAAACTAGTCTTAAAAAGTTGGAAGTTTTTTCTTAAGTTAGCCTCTAAAGTTAACCCCACTTGCTTTCCTCCAGCCTGATTTCATAAGGAGGAGATAGCAAATCTCTCTAACTGCATAACTCTTCTCTAGCTACCTTAAATCCTTATAGATAAATAAGCTTTGCTAGAGAATATCACCTTTAAAATGGAATAGTCAATGTGCTTGATCCACCACACCTAATTCAAGCCACTTGTCAGGTTGATTAGTTAAGAGAGACAGTTGGAAACCAAATATCACAGGTTTTATCCACAAAACCCTCTCTGTTTTTGCTTTTATGAAATTATACCATACCACATTTCTGCTTGTAGCCACCATTTTTTTTCATGGTTGATAATGGCCAAAAAAATAAGTAAAAATAAGACAAAGCATTTTGTTTTCAGACTATGTTCCTTCACCTGGTTTTCCAAGTAGCTCCTCCATGCTCACCTGAATTGAACTGGCTCCATCTGAATGTGGAGGAGGTTTTCCAAGAGTTTACTCTTGAAGACTGCATTAAGAACTGGCATATAGATTTCCTGAAGTCTGTCCCGAACTTAGTTAAGACCTACCTTTTCCTCTGACCTTGGCTTCCTCCACTCTTCCTCTGCTGCAAACAACAAAAACCTCCTGAATTATGAGACTCACTTGCATCTTCATGCCTGTGTAAATATTACTATAACAGTGCTTGTGAATAACAACTGAGATCAAAAACACCACAAACTCACCAGAGAAGACTGACATAAAAATTTCATGACAGGTGTTCTTTTGCTGCCTGCCCACATACAATTTTATATCTCACCACACTACTGAAGAATAAGAGAGCCATTCTTCTACTCAAGAAAACATCCAGCATACAGAGACAAAAGCAGTATTCAACTATTACAAAATTATTAAGTATGCCTTCATTTGAGGGAGAAATACCACCAGAATAGCTTCACAGTTAGCTTTGAGCCTTCAGCTGTGCTGGTATGGGAGGGCATTTTGCAAGTAACCGTACACTTAATCTGTGTGCATACTCTCACCATCTCCTGGCAAAACAGGTGTTCCACTAAGACATTCTTATTTTACACAGCACCAGTGGTATTTCTATAAGGATTTTGCTGACAATTAACTTCAGTGTTTGACATTAGCAGTAGACATAATGTAAAATGTAGCCCGAGAGAAAATTTTTTGCATCTTGCTGTGCATCAGTGAGGAGGATGAATTAAAGGATTCAAATTGTTTGATGAAAGTTGCTCTGAAGATGACTGCCTAAATGCATAGGAATCATTAGATCACGTTCTGAACCAGTGATTGAGCACGTGGTCAAACGGCAGGGTCAGGTGAAAGCAATTAACCTAGGCTCATTTGAGGGCTGGCAGCTGAAGGAAAAGATCTTTACTTTGCAATCTACTCTTTTGGGAGTTTCCAGCGGGCTCTAATCCTTGGAAAGGTATAAACCATTTCTTCTTTTGTTACTGGACTCTGAACAATATAATTCTTGAGTGACCTGAGAACTGGTCAAAGGCAATTCTATCTGCTATTATCTACCCTTAGATAGCAATTGCACTGATCAGTACAATGGGAAAGGTGTTACAACAAAGATGCGATGACAAAAGCACTAGCACAATAGAGAGGTGGTACAAAGGAAAGGAAGAAGATTGTTCACCCCATCAGAAGATTCTAGGTTTGCTGGGAAAAGCTTCACCCAGGAAGAAATCCTTCACCAGTGGCAGTCAGCCCTTAAATGGTGTCTAAGAGAGGTGCAGCCAGGCTCCACCTCTTCTGGTCACACAGCTGAATTGCCTTCACCTGTGCTCCCAGGGCTGACCGGGTCCTTTCCCCAGGTGCTCAATCAGTAGTTCAGGCCGTGACTCAACAGTTCCTACACACCTTATACTACACAAAGTGATGTGAATTATTAGGATGCAGATTGTCACAGGAATTTCTGAAGTTGTATAATGTTTGGTTCACAAAACAGTTCTAATTAATGTGTTGTTAACATCCACAAACTGAATTTCAAAAGCATGTGAAATTTTAAGCGAGTACCAAACATGACTCTTAATGGGAATGTAATGAGCCGCTGTCTTTACCTTTCTATTTCTTACATTTCAGGCTGCACACTTGAAAATTAGCACGGATCCCCTCCATGCAGACCTTTTCATTGGCTGCCCTGAATGCTTGCGGGTACCTACTGTGATATAATCCGTTCTAAAGAAACGTCAGATTTTTCAGTTTTGAAAAGTAGCAGATATATACAAATAAAGACAATTTACTCTTGAGTAAAAGGAAACAAAGAAGATTCTTACTAAATAGACACATTTCTGAAATAATCAGTTAAACTGTTTACTCTGAAAAGTGAGAGAGAAAGCTAGGACTGTCGTACTTTAACACACTAACTTCTTTCCAATCTAATCAAGTTGGTTACTATGCCATAGAACAATTAAATAACAGATATAATATTCACCACTGAAGGAGGAGGGAGAATATTAAAGCAAACAAACAACAAAAAAACCATCTGGTTGTCCTTTCTGTCAGACCAGGCATGTGTGTTGGTGCAGCAGCCTTACCTTAGGAAGCATTGCTTTCTCCTTAGCCCTGGGAAAGAGGAAAAACCTTTTAGGCCAATGGCATTCAGCATCATAGCACCTGTGCCCAAGGAAATGGGGCACTTGGAAGAGCAGATTTGCAAGTAGAGCATTTTCCTGCTATTCTTTAAGTCGATGTGTCCAAAAGCATTTGAACTAACTAACACCTTTAAATTATGACAGACTTGAAGTAAAATACAATGCATTAGCTAAAGCCAAACGGCAGATCCAGACAGATATTCCAAGACATTAAAAAAAAAAAGAAAAAAAAAAAAAGGAAAGACCCAAGAACTAGCAAGGAAAGAAGGGCGTTGCAAAGCGATGTCTGGGAGCTATGTGGTGGGGCATGAAGTGAGCCTTAGTGGCAGAGAACCAAGACATGGCCTCGTGTCCCCATACCCCACAGGACTGTGGCCATGCTGCCCCCCAGCCCTGGGAACTCTCCCAGTGGCTCTCAGTGGGAGCTATGGTGCATGGCACAAGGCTAGGGGAGTTGGCAGCTGCAGGGAGCAAAGCAGCTCGAGGCTTTGCCCTGAGGCTACCTGGCAAGTACAAGGGGGGAAATTTTTGAAGGAACTTACTTTGAAGAAAGTAAGTCCCTTTGGGTTTTGGGTGATGAGTTCTCTTGACACCAAGCAGTTCAGCAGAAACCACCAGGGGTGTGCGTGACAGTGTAATAATCTGAAATGTAGCTGTCTGCACAGTGTGGGTGGTGTCACCATCCTGGCTGGACGGTGAACGTTTGACGTTTTGCCACATCCCCACTGTCACAGCTGGGATGTCCCACAGCCTCGGCTTTCTGTCAGGGGGACAGTGCTGACCATCGTCTTGAGAGACCAAGCTGCTCACTGGCCAGGAGGAAAGAACAGTTTGTCTGCTGCCACTCTTCTGCAGACCTGGCTGGAGATGTCCACCTTCTGCTTTCCAAAAATGAGCTGCTTTAAGATTCGCTCTTTTCTTTTTCTTGTGTGCCGCTGTGTCAAGATGAAAAGTCATTTTGCAAAGAACATCCTTTTTATTTATTTATTTATTTTTGCTTAGACTTTAGAGCAAAAGACACTGCCAGCTCTGGCTCTTTTCTCAGCTGATTCTCCCTGTGAATATGCTGTTCTGACACCTTCTACCTGCTCCATTTTGCGTGCCTTAAGCTGAGAGACTTGTAGGCGAAACTGGAAAGTTAGACTTCAATAGCTGAAGACCTTCAACAGCTGAAGACCTGAGCTCTTCACACATGTAGGTGGCAGAGATGTGAGGGACCCCCGGGTCTCACCACCTCAACCCTGCTAATCCCAGCTGGTCCTCTTGCCAGCAAGGCTGAGATCAAAAAGCTTTCATCTTCAGACAGATCGATCTTGTGCCTCTCTGTGGCTTTTCTAACAAATGGGAACTCTGCTTCTGAGAACAGATCACTGGTGACAGCAGGAAAATACTTCTTCAGTCAGGAAAAGAGACTGAACTCATAACGCACAACAAAACTCACTTGTGACAGCAGGTGGGAAAATGACACAGCTCACCTTTGCTTACACACATGCGTAAACCGGTCTGGGCATCAGAAACATAAAAATGAGTCAAAATACACATTGATTCTGAAATCAGTTCTTTTTTTTTTTTATCCTTTAAAACCATGGACAGGAATGTACAGCTCCACAAAAACGGAGGCCAAACATACTGAACCAAAACATTTCCTGGAATGATGTGTGACAGTTTTGCTACGGCAATTTCTCTTGAACCAGTCAGTTTAAAAGCGGTTTTCATTTGCAGTCAAAATAATACTGGTATACATTGCACACTCCTTGAAACACAATCTTTGTCATAGGCACTATGATTAGTTTTCTTCTCATTTTATTTTTACCGGTGAAAAAATAAACACAGTTAAAAATAGACAGCTTTTTCCCCTTCTTCATTGTGTTTAGGCTATGTGGTTAAGTGGATACTCTCTCCATCTGTTTAGATGAACTAACGTTAAGCTGGATCATTTGTTTTCTAAAAAAGTTTGTGTATGTAGTGTTACATACGTATATACTATTCAGAAGCCCCAAATCCAAGTCAGGTGTTCACTGGTGATTTTATTGACAGCAGAACCAATTTTCCTGATGTTTTTGTTCTCTTATGCCAGTGAATGGCTCAAGACTTTTGGCTGCTGAAAAGGTTTCACAAGGCTCACCCTAAGTACGAGGAATGCTCAGACTTCACGTCCATGCTAGCTGCTGTTCCATGCATATCTACAGATCAGCTTTAAGGTAAAGAAAAATTCATGTGACATGGAAAAGATCCGGTGGACAATAAAGGAAAGCAGAAAATCAGGTATAAGCCTACAATAAAAGTTCATCTGTTTAAATGAAGCCTTATTACTTGGTTAGTGATCAGCAAGAAGTCTGAAAAACTGCTTTTGTGACTGTTAAACTATTTCTGGGAGTCAATCATTCCGCTTTCATTTTTGGGCATTTTAATGTCCTTGTTCACTAAACAGTGAGGGCTGAAATACTATTTAGACAGCATATCAGGCACATGATTTGCAAAGGCAATTCTTCCCTTGCAGTTATTCCAACTACCCAAGCTGGATATTCACAGTGAACAACAGACCATGTCTCCATTTCCTTCATTCCATCTCTAAGTGCTTTCAGTACGGTCAGTTGCTCAGGACTGCAGCTGCAGACAGCAAGCGAGCCGTGCAGGGCACTGCCAGCACTTCAGTGAACTACTTAATGAAAGCAAAGCGCTGCAACCAGATCCTCCCTGCAAAGAAGGAAAGCTGCCCAGAAGCTGTGGTACCTTCTTGGTGCACAGTGTTAGCACAGTGATGAGTTCTCCTTCTTCTCTGAAGCCACCTAGAAATAGTTTTACGCTAGCATAAACGCAGGACTGCTTCTACTTAGTGGAGAAACTGAAATGAAAACCCAACTTTGTGGCTAATCTGTATGGAGTTAAAGAGAAAAGACTTTTTTTTTTTCTTTAAAAATGCATATGATTTATACTTTTTCCCAAGTCACCCTTTTGCCTCCATCTGGGACAGACGTTCTTACTTAGCCTAGGAAGCCTTCTACACTGTGAAAAGCAGCTTTTACTCCTTACCTGCAGGGTGCTGTGGTGCCCTGGGCTTGGCACAGGGCACTGCCTATAAGGCTGGGGCAAGGACTGCGCTGCTGTTTCTGCCAGCAAACGATGCGGGGCTTCATGCAGCACCAGCACTATGGTGCCACTGCTGCCTGTTAACAACTGCTGTCTGAATGAACCTGAACTGCTATCCCTAGGTGCTGGAAAAATCTGTTTTGAGATACTACAAACCATTGAACCAGTTTACATACACAGTATTATCTGCAGCTATATCTGAGCCATTTTGGCATCACCCATGTGTGAAAATACTAGTAGGAAGGTTTTCAGTAGTTAGCCCTTACTTCAGCCCCTATATCCTCTGCAGAGAAGGCAGAGCACATCTCCTGCCTTAACTTTGCTTTGCTGTTTATAATGTTTTAAATGTTTTCAGCATTTTACTTGGCAGAAAGTAAGTTTATTAGGATGAAAGAAAGGCTAGATAAGCACACATATATACAAAACCTGCTCAGAATAATCCTCACCTGTGGGGGTATCAATTCTTTCTCTGAAGTCAGAATTTTAAAGAATTAGTCTCCTGGGCAGCTTTGGAAGAAAAGCTGCCACAGTTAGCCGAGATGAAAATGCAGACCGGCTGAATTTACCTTCACTTCTCTATACAAAATACAGAGAAGCAGTGTTGAAGATTATATTTAAAAGGCAAACAAAAGGGATAATATGAAAGATCAACCTGGCAAACCATCCACACTTGAATCCTAATGCATAAGATTGCTGCAGAAAGCATAAGGAGATTTTTTGCTAGTACACATACATGATGCTGGACTGCAAAACCCGCATCTGTTCTGTAACAAGAACATTTCAGGCAAAGCGCAGAACTGAAGTTACAGGATCAGAACCAGTTACTTCACTAAAACCTGGTCTATGAGGACAACTCTAAGACAACTTCAGAAACAACTTCACTTTTGTAATAATCAAGGAGAATATAGAATGAAGTATAAAAAATAATGTTAGTTGGAATCAAACTGCTTTAACACTATTGAAATTATCCTAATGCACAGAAAAGTTTCTGCTTGGATTGTGAATAACAGGTCAGCTCAAATCAAGTCCTCAGAAGCATTCAAAATTCTACACTTGAAAGAATTTCAAAATTTGGAATCTCTTACTAAAAAAAAAAAAAAAAAAAGATGACTACAATTTCACTTACAGGAGAGAGATCTCAGAAAGAAATGAAAGTGAGGTGAGCTCCTCAGATGTTGTATCTTGGCACAACTCAAAATCTGTTCCTCCTTCTGTGGGAAAAGCTGTGCCACAACGAGAGGTTCTCTACCTATTCAAAAGCAGTAGGATATTAATTATTCCTAACACTTTTTTTTTTGTATTCTTGTCCTGTAATCTGTATTCTTCATTTCCAAATATTTTCACAACTAAGAAATCATGCTCCATATTCCTTCAAAACAAGACGTACTTAGAGCAGTGTGTGCTATACATAACTCTTCTGATTGTTTTATAAATGTTGGTATTATTTACATTATTTAGTGTGATGCACGATAGGGGTCTTAACCCTCAGAGACACTTCAGTATGAATCAGCAGCTCAAAGCCATAGTTGAAGTGTCACTTCAGATGGCTTCTGGTCTTTGGTTCTCTGCAGGAGTCGGAGGCTTTGCTCTGACAGGCACTGCTCCTCATCCCAGAACAAGTGCTGTCCACAAATTACAGCATCACACCACTTCACAGTCAACACCACACAAGTGGTCAAGATGTTAATTCATGGGAAAACACCAGTGGGCTTGAAACAAAATGCTCTGTATTTCAAAATTAACTTATCAAGGAGCCAATGGGAAAAAGAAAATGCTGGCTTTGCCCAAACTGTGTCTGTTCTTTTCTTGTTTGCTTTTGGCTACCTTAATATCCAGGTTAGACAAGCAGTAGTACCTTGACTCATATGCATACAAGCAGTGGGATTTAATGTATGGAAAAGGAAACGTGAAGACAATTGCAGGCTCTGTGACCGGAACTGCTGAGAACAGGTAGCTGTGTGGAAGAGCAGGAAAGCACCCCACAGTGCACCCTGCACAAATCCTGCTTCCTGGGACACTCTCTTTCTAGGACTACTCACAGCTGGCAAATGGATGCACATGTGATTTTGAAAGTTTGGATCTTAAATTTACTCATCAGACCTCCCTGCTGTCCCAAAAGTTAAGTTACAAGTTATATTCTTGATTCTGAGGGTAAAGTAAAATTGAACATGAATAAAAATACTGAACTAGTGCCAGTCCAGTGATGTCTGAGGCTACGAAACAGCACAGAAGTGGAACTTGCAATGCAGGAGCAAGAAAAAAGGACAAGATACCTGGTCATTACAGAGATGTGTTACAGACCATGGGCAGTGTTAAGTAACAAAGAAATATAAACTGCGTGTGGGTCTGCTCCTGGTGGCGCTAGAGAATATGTTACTTATCAAATTTCTTACTAGAAGCTATACTACAAACGGAGAATTTCCATGCCACTTACATATATCCTATACTTAATTTACATTCTTCAGTCATAAATAAAAAGCTCTTCATTATATCTATAAAATATAATAGTTCCTTTGTAGAAAACAAAACAAAACAAAACCCCAAACCCAACCAACCTGTAGGTTGTGCAGCTGTGATTTTAGTTTGTTTTTCATTTGGGAAAAGTTTCACAAGAACAGCTATATGGAATATCAGGAGACCACTCCCTTTTTATAGGACTGCTGTCCAAAGAGGATGGAGCTAAATCTTCTCAAGCAAATAAGAGTAAGCATCCCATCAGTGCAGCCTCAGCATTTGATCCCTTTAAGAGTCACTGAAGACATTGCTATGGTAACAATGAATCAAAACATCGGTTCCAATGGAAAACAAAATTACAAAAAGTTTAGAAATTTCTGCTAGTTATCCTTTTCTCAAATATTACTAACGTGGTCAATTAATAAATTGAAGTATTATTATTTTTTTTTTTTTAGCAGTTCCAAAGATAAACAGCCTATATGAGTTTTACTACTAAGACAAAAGCATCTTTATGCTGTGCAGCATACACTGAGGATGGCTGTTTCCCCCTCACAGTAAGATTAGAGTTATAATAGCTATGTAATTTTTATCTCATATACGAGCTTTGCTGCATAAAATACAAAAATTCAGTTTGATAATTGTGATTTGGAAGAGCCAAGAAACCTAAAACCTGAAAACTGAGCATCCTGGTTGTTTTCATGTGAATAGACATCAGAACAAAGGGATCATAATCTTACTGTCAACTTACAGTAATAATACAGTATAAAAGGAAAGAAAGTCTGCACCCTCTTATATTTTCAGCAAGATACAGAACTATGTTATAATTTATAGTATTTACTTTTTCCCAATCTCCTTGAAGATTTTAAATTCATGCCAAGGTAACAAATCATTCATATAAACTCACTGTTTTGCCAAGTGAAAAAAAGTTTCCAGGGAAACTACACTTCATTGAAAAGAAGTGTATATTTACGTCATTTAAAAAAAAAAAAAAAGATTTTATTCTGGGTCTGCTCCTTCAAGCTTTAATTTCATTTGCTGCAGCTAGTACTCCGACAGAGTTCTTCTTTGGTATTTATTCTCATAATTTCTTATAGGAGTTCAAGTAATGTCCATAAGTAGACTGAGGGTAGCTGGGCATAAATTGGAAAGAGGAATCTGAACTTCTGTCCCTCCCTACAAGATAAATAGACATAAATTATCTGTTTGAACATTCTGATTCAGGAGCAGGTACATGCTAGTACCTGCCATAGTCTCACTGTTTTTACAAAATGTAAACAAGAAGCTTCAGAAGATTTTGATGAATAATATTTGAATCAGCCACTTTTAAGTGGTGCTAAGCTAACTGCTTTTGGAGCCCAGTCACTTGTAAAAGGATGGACCTGGCACACCAAGCACTCATCTAACGAACCTCGTACCGTATTCTAGACAGGGCTTTGCATACTGATATAATTTTCATAAGCAGAATAAAGATAGCTCCATACGTCAGTGTAGTGGCCCTTACATCTTGCGATAGGCTACTAACGTTTGTGACACTCTATTGGATACAGAGTAGAAAAGACTTGAGATGTGATCCTCTGTTAGTATATCATTATTGCACTGAGAACACCAGCTGAGAGCCTGGCAGATGCCAAAAATATGTCGAAGAGGTCTTTCTTCACTGGTATGTTTGTTCATTGAAACATCATCCTTCAAGAACTAACTTTCAGCTTTGGATAGTGGATGAATTGAAGTTTTTTAGTGGTTAACATTGTGCCCATACTCACCCACATTTCCTGCTTCAAATATTGGGATCATTCTACTTTTTGGGGTTGTTTGGGCTGAAATTCTCTTCAGAAACAAAATGAAAAAAAACCCTACAAAAACAAAAGGGATATGCATTGCTCTCCCAATTCTGCTCCACAGCATTGTGCTGAAGAGATGCAGTGTTTTTCCTTTCAGTTCGGAGAAAGTTCAGCTTCATCTAACTAGCTGTTATCTCAGTTTACTTGAGCGTAGTGCTCTGCGTGTGAATATTCACACCAGATAACACTCAAACTTCATAGGTCTGGTGTCAATTTTAATTCTGTTACAGGTAAATGACAGAGCTCAGAGCCTCTTTTAAGGAGATTTCAGTCTGTTTCCAAGAGCAGGAATAGATGCCATTTTAGGAAGAAACTATGTTTTCGCACTGACACATCCCTTCTGATCCACCGAGTTCAATGGGATCATCAGATTCAGAAACAAAGCAAAATTTGGCCTACCATTTCAGCTGGCTCAGTGCAACTTTATGGAATCTTTTGTGTCCTCTACATACCTAATTGCGAGACCTCAGAGAAAATGTTGTCCCATTCACTGTAAAATAGGAGGGTCCACGGGGGAAAATAATTGCATTAGAGAAACACACAAATCACTTTAAGTTCACCTGTTTCAATGTTTGAAAATCATTTTCTTTTCCTCTGTAAACAATGACAGTTTCAATAGGATCTGAAGTGTTAACTCTTAACAAATAATACACTAGTCTGTCATATGGTTAATATTAACGTCTCTCTATTCAAACATGCTGAAAACTGAATAGAACAGTTAACATATAACAGTCACACATCCTTTGCTGAATACAAGATCGCATCTCTAACATGAACTGAAGGTATCCTCACCATTTCAGATCTCCATCAACCATTCAGTCAAACATTTCGTTGTATTAAAGTACATTGCTCTTGCCCTTTTTCTGGGTCTTTTGGGGGTGCTCAGTGAACACATTCTCTCATTAAAGGCATTGCTTATGATATACTTCTTTCTTCAACAGAAATCCTGCAGTGTGTTTCCAATACATCGCCAGAAGAGTTTGCACAGTTTGGTAGGATTTGGGGGCAAGTAGGCCTTACAGCTGAATTGAAAAGATTTGGTGTTGACAGAGCAGTCTGTGAAAGATTTTGCATTTTACTGCAGAGATACCATTTCTCAATGAAATTAATTAGCAATTAATTAACAAATAATTGTGAGCATGCTTCACAAATTATTGAATCAGAGCTTTATGTAGAAGCCATTTTTTTAAATTACAGGTGTGTTCACTTATGGGTAGATGGCACGCTCACTTGGCTTATGTCCTGAGCTGGCAGGATACAAATGGTGTTAACAGAAACGTCACACAACTGAGCTGATGTGAAGCTGAGCCACACTTAGCACACAGTTCATCTTCCAGAGGTTTGTCAGGTGCGGGTTTTGTGCCATGCCAGTACAGGCAGCTCAGCCCACTGAGATCGTGCACAGCCACTATGTAGTGCATGAACGAGGCATGGAAGGACCACTCCTTGTGGGGGATCCCAGCCTACAGCCTCATCCTCCTGCTATGAGAAGAGCTCTGCAGCTTTTTAGAAAGGAGTCTGAACGAGGCATGCTCCATCCTGAGCATAAAGCATAATTTGCCCTCAAATAGACTTTTATTGAAAACACACAGCAAAGATTACAGCCATAGAAAGTTCTGTAAACAAGACAATTTCATCATCTTAAAAAAAGAGCCAAAACAAAACAACACACACACACACAAAAAAAACCCAAAACAAAACATCAAAAAAACCCAAAAAATTAAAAGAAAAAAGACAAGAAAACCAAAGTAAGACTTGATGAATAAAGATTTGTGAAGAGGATTTTTTTTTAATGCCTCAGCTAGGCACAAAATAAATGACATACATTTTCAGCATTTTCTTTTTCAAATTTACTTGACAGAGGTTAAAATATTGCTTTATTCTGACTAAACATACAACAGCACTGTGTGACCGACTGTGCTATTTTGGGAAGTCTTGAGACTTGTGAACCGGAAAGTCTGGGGCACATCTAATAAATTTAACAATTAATTTGCTGCAAATAATATTTTAATACATTCTGTATATACGGTAATTTTTAAAATCAATCGTCTGACATTATCAGGGAAGGCTATTTGGTAATTATTTATCATAGTTTATATTCTTTTTCCCCACAAATAAGCAGATATTTTAATAACAATGAAAACAGTAACATGTGAGCCACTGAACCCAAATCATTGCATTATTATGTTACAATTTATTGGGAGGAAGAGGGACTCAAAAAAAAGCAAATGCAAAAAAAAAAAAAAAAAAAAAAGCTTATAATATGATTGGGATACTGTAATCAGGAACTGACATTTCTTCTCTAAGGCCTTCTCTAAGGCAGCAGGGATTGATTTGCTGGAACCATCTGCTCACGTATAGCCCCACCAGAATCAGCTGCGTGCATGCTCCTGGGTATGCCCATACTGAGCTATCTGCAGGGTTGGAGCTTTAAAGTTCACAAGCCAAAGCCATGATTCATTAAAGTGACCAGAGAACTGAGAGCGGGATCAAATTAGGGCAGTATGGACACCTACCGGCTGGCCTCAGATCGTGTTGGATCTCCCAGACTCATTTCTGAATAACCCATAATAAAAATATGTTTAAAAATAAAATACACATACACTCAGAACTGCTCCTTGAGAGCGTACAAATGCCTTCAAAGTTTAACAATTTAGAAATGTTTAGGGATCGGTAAAGAACAGCAGAGTTTACATTCCCACTCTTAAAAGCTAAACCAACCCAAACCTGCCATAGCGCGTGCTTCTGCACTTTGAGTTTCCGTTGCTCTTCTTCTTCCTCCAACCAAGAAGCTCTGATGGACAAAGCTCAGAAGATGGAGCAGCCACAGGGCCACTGCACCACCACTGGCCCCAATCCCTCTCCAGGCTTGGCCTGACCCAAAGCTCCTAAAAGTTTCCACTGACTTGCTCGAGCTGACTGACACACTCAAGTACGGTAGAGAGTCAAGCATCTGGCTCAATTAAGGATTTACGGTCATTCCACAGTTAGTGCCAAGAATTAGATGTTTGTGTGTCTCCTCCCTCAGTATGAACCTAGAACTGAGAGCAGGGGGGACCGGGTCTGTGCTAGGGTTTTGGAACTTGCACCCCTGGCCAGCATTCACTGCAGTGCTGCCCTGAAACCAAGAATGGTTCTTAGAACGGTCTTGGCCTTTATTAAAAATAGGATGCATAGCCTAAGCCTTCCGACAGCCAAACAGGACAGTGTTAAAATACTCTAGAACTGAAACTGTATGTATAATCCTGCCTAGAAAGCACCTGATGTACGCCTTATCCCTCCCGGAACATTTCTTTCCTTTAAAAAAATATTTTGTTAAAAAACACTATGATATGAGGGCGATTGACTATTTGGTTTCTTCTAAGTAGATGCTCTTAAATTAATGCATATAAATAATTTGTATTTAATTTCCTCCTTTCCTGTTTAGCAAAGCATCGAATGCACAGATCTCTTATTCCCCCTCCTGCGACCCCCACACAAAGTCACTTGGTCAACGCTGAGTCTCTTTGTGTTTCACTTTTTAAGACAAATTGTGCCTCTCGATCTGCCTTGGCCACAGGGCTCATAGGCAGGAACGCGGTGTTCTCGCTCGCGCTGCTCTCCGCGTCTACGCTCGTCAGTTCGAAGTCCTCCGACCTCCTCGCATCAGTCAGAATCCGAATCTGCTCCTGCACAGTTTCTAGCAATATTTTCACTTCGTGTTGTTCTGCTATAAGACAATTACTGACAGGGGAACTCACATTGACAAGTTCAGCTGAATAGGAGTTTTTGCACCATTTGATGCCTGTTACTTCAGAAACATTTTGCATTTGCATGCAGGCTTCGTCCAAGCCCACAGATGGGATGATGGGAACTGAGTTGGCCCTTGAAGATGAGTATCCGACCAAGTCCTTCTGATCCATGTTATTAAAATAAAGGGTTGTCTCTCTTGAAGGCAGTTGCATATTTATTGAAGTATTCTGAGAAGTTTTTAAACCACTAGATGAATACCTGAAAGGAATAAGAAAGAATTTTTGTTGCACACTGAGCAGCCAGATGTGACCAGCGGAAGGAATGTTGTATGAGAGTCAGAGAGCTGTGCTGCAAGGATACATGGCTGTTTCGAGTCACACTCGCAGCACTTAGTGCTAGTGTGACCCTGGGGAAAACAGCAGGCTCTGGAGATCTGGGTTTTATTGCCACTGCTTTTCCCTCTGTCCCATTTTCCCCACCAGTACATGAGAATAATAACAATAACTTTTCACATGCTTTCAGGAATTACACTGTACTGGATCTAAGGAAGGTTTTTACAGTATGGGTGGTGAAGCACTAGCATGGCTTGCCCAGAGAGGTGGTAGAAGCCCTGGAGACATTCAAGGTCAGGCTGGATCAGGCTCTAAGCAAGCTGATGGAGCTGTAGGTGTCCCTGCTCACTGCAGGGGAATTGGATTTGACAGCCCTTAAGGGTCTTCTTCCAACTCAAAAGATTCTTCAATGTTTTTCTTTTTTTTTTTCCCCTACCTATAAATCAAATTCAAAATCTCATTCTTTCATTTTTAACTGGATAAATGGATTGATGCTGTCTTGAACATCAGAACTCTCAATATCAAATCGTTATTCCAGGAAAACACTGAAGAAGAGAAACTGGAACAAAATTATGGTCTTTAATTGCATGGAAACAATCATCTGTGCCCCCTTTCAAATATGCAGAGCGTCTACGTGCACTGTAACTCTGAAAATCGTGTCATTATTTGTAATGATTTGGTTTCTTAGACCTCATCTGGAAATGTCTTGTGCTCTGGAAAATGTTACTCACCTATTCTACAAGAAAAATTCTTTATCTTCCACTTACGTATATTATAGCATGATTTCATTTATTGTGAGGCAGCTTCACTGAATTTTTTATCAACATTTCCATTTTGGTTCAAAGCCAAATTCATTATTCTTATCAGAAAATATTTTCACTGATATATTTAAAAACCAGAAATGGAAAATATACTAAATATAAAGGAAACAATGCTCAGGAAGATATTTCCCATTCCAGAAGTATTGCTAAAAACACAGTATTTCTACCACTTGTGATTACCAAGAACCATAAGCATCACCTCCATGCTTCATCAATATTTTATGCATCATCAGCTTTGTGTTCTTATCACTATTTGATGGGGCAAGCCAACGAGAAATCTAACATGTTTTACTGTTGATCATGAAAAGTGATATCTACATCTGGTACAGAGCAAATGTTTGAGCTCAGACAGGAAGGATATTTTCTGAAAGCTGCTTAAACCTACTGGACTTCCCCCAGGGTACTCTATTTACATGTGCCTTGCTTCTTCTGACATTAACAGAAAGAGAACTTGGGAACAGCAATTAAAGTGTTCAAAACAGCCACAGCCTGATAAAAGCATACAAAGCTAATTAAGTGGACAGATTTCGTTTGGCCCCGTCCTCCTGGTGAGCTGTCAGACAGACAAAAGAAAAGGAAATATCCCTCGGCTCATTTCCAGGAGAATGCTGCTGACTTGTAGTTAGCTCATCTACGGTGGCTGTGTTTGCATAATTGCTTGATATGAACCTGGACACATGCACACATGCAGCACTGTGCGTTGTTACACTGAAACTCTGCAGCAGCATCCCCAAAAGACCACAAAGCACAGCTGGGAGCTCTGCAATAAGGAGGAGGCACTGTGAGCTCTGCTGCTATCTGATGGAATAAGATACTGCTTTGGGAAGTGGGACCCAGGGGAACAATAAAGCAAGTGGCTTTTAGGAATATGAAACAGCATTTCTTGCACAAGCTACACAGCTGCATTTATGCTTTACTCTGAAACGGGAAGGGTTAGCTTTTGGTTAATTACTTTTGTTCTGTGCTTAGACACACTTATGGCCATCTACTGAGGGCCTTTTTTGAACAGTTTTTGAGAATAAGTATGAATGAAAAACTGATTAGCAAAATTATTCCAGAGGGAGGACAACTGAAAAAAAAAATATTAATAATAAAGGAAAACAAAAGAGTGCAGACCTGTTGTGCCCATTCTTGTTTCCTTTGCATTTGCTTATTATATAATTGTTCAAACGACTATAGCTGGAGGGATCTCATCAGCTGCATTATTCCCCTTTTTGGTAATTCAGGCCCTAAATATATTCTGGGTTGCACCCTGAAAACAAAGGGAGTGAATGTTTTTAATGAATTTCACATGCAGTGGATGTATTATATGAATGATATATGAGCGAAACCAAGAAAAGATGGAATAATCCAAATGAGCTTAGTGAGATAACGGTAACATTTGCCAATTCCATAAAAAGGATTCAATTATTCTTGGTATTTTAAAAACTAATCAGCAGAAACAATAACATGTAACTCAATGCCTGGCATATTTCCATAGCTGTTTTTTTTTTTTGTTGTTTTTGTTTTTTTTTTTCTTGAAGTGCAGATGAACACAATGATTTTATGCCAGAAGTACATGTTTCTGCCCTGTGCTTACACAGCTTTCAAATAAAGACTGAGGTTGAATTAAAGCACATGTACTGTGTGTAACAGGCAACGTACTGAACTAGCAGGGATATGACTTCTGAGCCGGCTTTTAGTTCACTGCAAACAGATCCCTGCTTCTACTTCTGATGCCAAACTGTTGCTGGTTACAACAGAATGAGACTTCAGTCAATAAGCACCTCTAAGTGCAGAATAATAATTGTTTCCCAGAACTAAAATGTTCCTTAAGAAAGGTATCTGTATTATTTTCATCTGAAAAAATTATTTTGTCTGAATAAATTCAATTGTGCATGTACTTGAAAGTGCAGCTCTGCCCACACTTCTACTGAAATCAAGCAAAAAAGGCCTCAAACGTTCATAAATCTGCAACAGCAACCACCTGTTACACAGTTTTCAAGAGTCTGTGTCAATGAATGAAACTGAATGAAGCATAATTACGCTGTCCCTTAAAACAGGTATTAAAACAAGACAGGCAGGACTTAAAATACAAAATGGGCTTCATTCAGTCTAGCGCAAAGAGCTTTGCTATAAGCCCTATTGCTGTAGATGATCACTGTAGGAGTTCGATGGCCAAGTCCATTAAGATGAATGAGATTCTCTACAGTGATATTAGCAGGCTTCAGCTTAGCCTTGGAAGCATGCATACCTACCTATGTGTCTACCTGAATATATGACATGCTGGGTATCTGCAAACACATTTGTATCTGTACAAATACTCATCTGCAGATATAAGGTACTGCCTCTAGCAGCTGATACCAAGCAATGGAAACACCTGTCACTAACAGCATGGGACCAAAGTGCTGTCTCTCTCATTGCATGCATGCCCATGACACCCCAAAATGCTCACTGGACTCTGAGATGTGACTGCCATGGAGATATTTGTTTACTTTAAGCCCTTCATTTCAGGAAGGTTTTTCTGCTACTCTGAGTAGTGGACTGATGAACCAATCGTATTTGACTCTAGGTCTACAAATGCCTGAATTACAAATATCGAGAGCTGGTGCTTTCCTGAAGCAGCAAAAGGACCCCAGCTTCTGTAAGAACCTTTCAGTTGGGCTGATATCTACTGAGAGCACCAACAATCTCAATCAGATGATAAGAGAAAGATTTGGGGAAAAAGGGTTCCCGGTTGGAAGACTTCCACTTGAAGCAGAATTAGTGCATTATTTTTGTATTTTGGTTTGGAGATCAGGTGTGCACTTAAATTTTAGTTGCTGTAGTTGTTATATTTCAGTTTAGTTACAGTACTTCATTACTGCATCCCTTGCAAAAAGCTTTGTTACATTCTTTAAAGACTCCATTTTCATGAAAATGTACTCTCCATCATCAAAACACTTCAATAAAACAAGATCAAAGAGTTGTTTTAATTTTCATGCCTAGTGGTTGTAATTCCTTTTCACGGGGACTGGCTTAAGGATGTTGATATGACATCTGTGACACTGCTGCTGGTACTCCAACACAACAGCACTTGCCAGTGTGTTTGCAGGCCTCTTTCTGAGGACATGTCCCACTGACAGAGGCAGAACGAAGCAAGTCGAGTGGTACAGACATGGATAGTACAGAAAATAAGGACGAGGTGCTTCAGGGACTGAGGCCAAAAGGCGTTGCAGCAGGGTGGAAAAAAAAATCAACCTTTTGCAGAATGTCAACAGGCCAGATACAGACCAATACAACACGGTAGTTGTAATACCACATACTGATCTCCTAGAGGAGAGCAAATACAGCTAGCCACACAGCCTTGCTGTGTTTTCTACCTCGCTTCTCAAGATAAAGAGGCTGCAGCTTTCTTCCATGCCTGTGTTTCAAGGCACTGCCACGTGGCAGGGAAGCAGCATCCTGCCCGATACAAAACTTCCATTTTGTCACAACTTTCTTAAGGTCTACATTATCATGGAAATGAACAACAGTATCCTGACCGTAAGAAGTAACAAACAGGTTCTTCTCTAGAAGAAGCAGGAGACAAACCTGAACCTTTGACCAGAGGCCTACAGAAAGCTGGCTGTCTTTCTGCTTTGTTCTCTCCCGTCCCAGGCAAACCCCACTCTCAGTCTGCCTCCCCTCATTACCGTAGCCAGCTTCATTAGGCAGATTCAGCTACAAGAGACCTAGTGAGCAAAGTCACATTCCCTCCTGGGACGCCTGGCTGTGGACTGGTGCATGCCAACTTCAGTCTATGCTAAGGTGGGACTCAGGCATCTTTAAATGAGACCAGAGCAACCCTACAGGTATTCCTCCTGGTGTTACATGTAGTGTGTTTGCAGCGATTCTGGAAAGCCTCTGGAAATCTATAGGGATATGTAAATATTATGCAAAACAACTCGGCAATTGCAAAAGACTTCAAAGGCTGCTGTAGGTGCTTGGGAGCTCTTCTGAAATTCAGACCTTATGTACAGCTGGAGGTGAATTAGAAGATGAAAAATATCAGGTTCTTTGTATGTGTTCAAAGACAAACTCACATGAACTGGGTTTCAGTTTTCCATCTACAGCAAACATGCAATTTACAAAGACTGCATTAAAAAACATGAAAGTTGGACTTCTGAATTATTTCCTCTTATTTGTCCAGTGCTGACGAAAGAAAGAAGTGCTGTGCAAACATTACTTAGAATTACTTCTCCAAGCAGCGCTGGCCTACTGTGGATATTTCATTACTTACCCATGACAAGGTATTGTGTCCTGCTCTGTGATCCTGGACTCTTCTAGCTGTTGATATGCTGGTCCTGTAATCCCATTGAACCTACCCCGAGGTAAGGGAGGAGTCCTCCGAAAGGCATTTCTATGTAGCATCCCACTTTTCTGTCCTGGACTGCAGCATGAAGAGAGACTTCTAGAAACAACACACCAAGGGTACAGTAACAATTATGACTGCAAAAGGGTAAACTTCTGCAAAGTGAAGATTCAAAATTAATAATGCATGGATTACTGTTTCTATAAACTTTGCTGTGGCAGTCTACCACGTCAGCAGAAACTCTCTAAGGATATATACTTCTATAATCCACAGCTAGCTGCTGCTTATGCCATATCTAATAGATCACATCCCTTGTAAGAATGAAAATAATTGACTGGCATCTTAAATGTTTTCTTATCCTTGATGAAGGATGCTTCTTTTATTCCTTGCTGTGTACCATAATCCTGGTATGAGGAGATGGACCCTCCAGTAGTGGAAATAAACAGCAAAAGTCCATCAGACTGAGCTCAAAATCAGATCTTAAGTTTAAAAGCCCATTATATTGTCTATCAGCCCAGGAGTTCTTCTTGCTGGCAACACAAAATTTAATAGGAAAAAAAATACATTAATGAAGCTTACGAACTCTAGCTTGAAGAAACCACCTATGACACAAGTCTCCTCCATTTCTGACAAGACTTCCTTTTACAATGCTTTTATTTTTGTTTTATATACATTGTTTTCTTGTTTTACATATGTTGATAAATAGAATTCTTTCTTTTTGTGGTATGATAGAAAAATACTTTCGTAAACATTTTTGTAGTGCTTTGTAAAAACAGATTTCTTGTTATTTAATGCAGGAATAAGCAGGTATCTTGAATCCACACAGTATTTCTTCTCTGAACCATAAATCCAGGTTTTGATAACACAAAAATAAGGGAACACAAAATTATGTCAAAATATAACCCATTTATACTGCATGGCATGACTGGCTATTCATTTTCCAGCTACTCCTTATTTCTCTTAACATCTCCTGGGGCTCAGAAATGTATATATATTATTTAATATTATGCCACATCCTTAATGAAGTTTTAGTATAGGTTTTGTGAATGCACTGTAAGAATTATTATCAATTATTATTGTTGGTAATGTGAATAATTAGAACTTCCAACATAATTCAGCTATGCAAATGACTTAACCTAAATTTATTTCATTTTTTATAACATGATTTAAAGGCAATCTGCATTTTGTACTTAAAGGAAACTTTACTTATAGTTGGGGCCACACCTACTCCCAAAGAAATTCTAGCTTGGATCAAATAGCTTAGACAAATTCTCTTGGAGAACACATTTTGTTAAAACCTACCCTTTCTCTCCAAACTCAAAATAGTAGAAAGAAATCCAACAATCTCCACTCTATTGCTCACATTCCTTTTTGGTATCTGTACTGTTCTCTTCCACACTTGCACATGCCTGGTG
>JAOWBP010003659.1:797304-807869 GCA_028571105.1 Tragopan temminckii
TGACTCTATGAAATCTTCATTTTCAGCTCTATAAAGGTCCTGTGCTGAAAGTGCTATATCACGTGTTATTTCAGCACGAGAAGGAGACAAGAACAATGCACAGTATAAATTTTCCTTATATTACTGTGTTCACATGAGGAATAATGAACCACACTGCAGATCTTGCTGCTCTCCCTCTGAAGGCAGGGAAAGATCATTACTTCTACACCCCTGATATCAAGCCCTGGCTTCAACTCAAATTCAGCCTCTGCTTCTCAGCCCTGCTGTGCAATAGGCACCCACAAGAAACCTTCTTCTAGCTGCTTGAGACAAACAGCTTTTTAAATGGAAACTGCTCCTGAGAAATAAATATGCTGCATATAAATTCAAAATCATATACAGATATGTATACGAAGAACAAAAATCCTATTAACATTGGTCCATTAGAGTCACTGTCTTCATTTGTTGGTTTTGCATAAACTGTCCTTAAATATAAAGTTGCCTTTCTGTTCTAATATGAGAAAGCTTTTAATGATTAAGTATCCTTTTGATAAAGCAGTGATATAATTTTAATTACTTCTCCATTAATGGCCTCACCGTTAATTCTTACGAGGTAACATACAGAATGGTTTCTTGTCTGGTCCTTGCTTCATATCCTACTTGTTCATTCTAAAAGCTTCTTTTGATTGAATTAAGGAAAAAAAAAATCAAGCAGGCAAATTTGTAATACAGCTAACAACATACACAATCTGACATCCTCCATAGCACATTGCTTACATACACAAGTGAGATAAGAATTACCGCTAAGATGAAAAAGTGTTTTTCATCTTAAGGCCTCATTTCCAATCTCATGAAATGTACTAAAAATATGTTCCTTTTGAGATATATATTTGCAATTTCAATGCTAGCAATGCCAGCCAAAGTGGGAACTTTGAAGGAAACATTAAGCTCAATTAGTTCTATCATTAAAGTTATGCAAATGTAAAAACTTATTCTTTCTTTTTCAAGATGGCTACGTTTTAATAGAAATCATAATATTCAAGAAGTGAGGATGGAATATAAATGTAAAAAACTTAATGGCATCATGAAGTGATGCCATCCTGATCTAGTGCCAGATGTGGAGACTGGCAACCCTTCCCGTGACGGGAGGCTGGAACTAGATAACCTTTAATGTTCCTTCCAACCCAAGCCATTTTATGATTTTACATTTCTATGATCAAAGGGTAAAATTCATCCCCAGCCGTGGTCAACAGCAGAGTTCCTCTGTATTTCCACAGTAGCATGCTTTTACTTATGTTTTCCACCTGGCAACTGAGAACTGACTCGGTTTTAAAAGGGAAACTTGGGGTTACATGCCTGTAGGAAAGGCAAATTTTTACTACGTGCTAATAGCTAAGGAAGTTCTGAAGCAAAATGCAGTAAACGAAAAGAGTGCTAGTAAGTCAGACTTGTTCTGCACATCATGTGAAGTCTTTGTTACCTATGACAGTACTCGCCATCGTGTTGAAGTGACAAAAAAATCACATTCTTCGTAACAAGACCATGCCCTGCAGCAATGTCCTCCAAGAGGGAAGGTTTTTCTCTTACGCTGGTGTCGCTTGCTCTTCAGCAGCTAGCTATGTCTAGCCATTTCAAACACAGGAAGAATAAATGGTATAAACTGTAAGGATCCCTGCTTCTTGCTGCCTTGCTCAGGATGGGCTAGAAGATATTTCCCATAAAGTCAGCAGACCTGCTGTTTCATACCTAACCATGGAATTCCTGCAGTGGTGGCAGAAGTTTTCTTTCCCCTGCCAGGTTCCATTCCTATAGTTACTGAATCAGTGCTTAATTACATGTTATTTTCTTCAATAAAAGCCATTAAGTTAAGGAAAATCACTATTTAATGGCATAAATTTCTCTTGTGCTGTTGTAGTCATTATTAGAGTAAGATTTTTGGTTTGGCAGTCATCTTTGAAAGCAAACTGTACAAGAGGTACTTGCCTTTGCAACTGGATCAACTTTTCCAAAGACCCCCAAAACAAAGAAAAACATACAACAAATCCAAACTATTGAACTAATTCTAAACAGAAAAAAATTGAATAACGTATTTTCAAAATCAATGTTCAGAAGTGTCTCTATAGCAGTGCAGTAATTCAAAGTCAAATGTTTCTTATTGTGTACTGAATTAAAGAGAACTTTCTTATTGGTTGCAATTTAGTCAGGTGAATCAAAATCCAGAGTTACTCAATAAGCAACATTTTGATATCCACACAAACTCTGATTTACTTGTTCACAAGTGGCCGTGCTCATATTTAAAAAAAACAAAAACAACAAACAAACCAAGGGATTTTGCTCAGATTTAAATCTATTGTAGAATCCTCTTTTTAATCATAGAATCACAGAATTGCTCAGCTTGGAAAAGACTTTAAAAGACCATCAAGTCCAACCACAACCTAACCATATTACCCTACCTCTAACAACCCACAACTAAATCCTGTCCCTGAGCACCACATCCAAACAGTTTTTAAACACATCCAGGGATGGTGACTCAACCACCTCCCTGGGGAGCCTATTCCAGTGCTTAACAACCCTTTCTGTAAAGAAGTTTTTCCTGATATCCAACCTAAACCTCCCCTGGTGCAACTTGAGGCCATTTCCCCTCATCCTGTCACCTGTCACCAGTGAGAGGAGACCAACCTTGCTCTCGCTGTAAGCACCTTTCAGGTAGTGGAAGAGAGCAATAAGGTCTCTCCTCAGCCTCCTCTTCCCCAGACTAAGTAGCCTCAGTTCCTTCAGCTGTTCCTCATAGGGCAGATTCTCCAAGCCGTTCACAAGCCTTGTTGCCCTTCTTTGGCCTTTCAGATAATCTTGACCAATCAGGAAGATACTTAGATAATAAAATATTAAAAACCAAGCAAAAATGAAACAAATTCAAACTGAGAGCAGAAGAAAGTACAATCTCTTCTTTCTTCCAAAGCTATGAAGGTCAGTTTTGATGTTCAACTACCGCATCGCACACTGAGACAAAGAGGGTTTGCATTCTTATTGTAATTCATTTTCTCTCATGTTTGGAATCACCAACAAAGAAAATTACTCTATTTGCAATGTTCTACACCAGCTTACTGGATTGTTAGGGCAGTGCATCACACAACTTACTAGATCAAAGAGATTGATGCCTACACCATATCTTTTTTCAACATTGATAAATCAAGTTAAGCTCTCTTAGAAAACCAAAATATTTATGACCAAAAAATTGCGAGTGTCAAACCTTCTGGGCACCAGTTACATGACTCCTGATTCAGAACCATGAAATAATCATAAGAAAAAGCAGTCATATTGTAGAATCGCATTAAAAACCAAGAGTAGCAAAATCAATTTTAATTAGTTCCCAAAGAGTGAATATGTAGAGACCCAAAATCTTTCTCCAATATAGTAATTTAGCTTATTTTTTATTTGGTTAGTTTTATGGAATTCATCAAAGGGAAGCTGAGTGACTGAAAAGGTGCACAT
This sequence comes from Tragopan temminckii, assembly GCA_028571105.1. NCBI lineage: Eukaryota > Metazoa > Chordata > Aves > Galliformes > Phasianidae > Tragopan > Tragopan temminckii. The sequence continues at coordinate 800,776 of JAOWBP010003659.1, forward strand.
GAAAGCACTGAAATAACTGAACTGCATACAAAGAAGATGTTTCTACATTCTTAGAAATATTCTATCATTTTTTTTTTCTAATATATTCTGTTACAGAGCTAAGTACAAATATCTGGAGAACAGAACAACTCTCTATGGTTGTACATTCAGAACAAAGTATTTAAACACATTATTTATGACCAAATTAAAATTGTCCATAGGAAAATAAAAAAGGCCGCTCCATGTACTGTTTCTAAATTGTACTTTTAAACTTTTAATTAGATTCTCCTTATAGATGGATGGTTAGTATTTCACAGATAGGTGGTATCATAACAGAAATCAACTGAGTTCTGAGTGAGGTTTGAACCCTAGTGCCATTTTTCTAAAGCTAAATTACATCGCCTGGCTTTTCCTGAGGAACAGAATACAAATCTAGCTAGCTGCAGAAATTTTAGACTATGTGTTTTTATTTTGTTTCCTCTGAAGTTTAAATTTCTGACTTTTAGTAAAACTGATATTCTATTGCTATTCATCAGCGTTGACTGGATAATGGATTAGGACAGGTATAGGCTATGTCTGACTAAGAAAGACAGTAAGGGATGGGTAATTTCTTTCATTAATTTTGCATTTCTTGTATCCTCTAAACTAGTTGCTTTAGCCCTAGGTATTTTCTAGTTTGTAGACTATAGGAATTATGAAAAATGCTTTCTTCACGAAACTTCCCCTTTATACACTGAAAACTCCTGCCAGTGGTAAAACACTCCACCCCTAAGTGAAATGTTGCTGAAAACAGTGTAAATACTTTCCAATACCTTGCAGTTGGGCTTAGGGCTCATATCATCCACTCATACCGCATGTCCAGCTCAGGGCAGGTGAGTCTATGCAATTAACATTTTGGTATCTGTATTGCTGGGGTTGTAAACTCAGTTTTACAATAGCATTATATGATGCATAATATGTTTTAAGGAAAAGTGGAAGCAAGTGTCTGGAACTAGTGCCTTTTTGCATGGATAATAGATTTGAAAATATATATATTGTAACATTCTCTCACCACGTGGTACATAAAATGGTGTTTCTTCCCTATAAAAATGTTGGTGTTGTAATACCTAGTCAACCAAATCTCAGCATTCAATCGGCAGTGTTAAATCAATATTACTGCTGTGTTTGCTTGAAGTACTAACCCTAAAAACAACACTGTCAATAAATACTCTAAGTAATGCTAATATAAGACAAATGAAACTGCAGCAAGCTGAAGATGAGAATGACTAGTATGGTGAATATTACTTCAATAGCCTATGAATGAAGTTCGTAAGTGCAGATTTCTTAACAAAACAAGTAAATATTTAGGTCGATCAGGATTCATGGGGATCATCTTCATCAAAGATATCAGGTGTGCTCTTGATATGCACACAGAACCAATATACTGCAGGCTCAACTACTGTTACAGCAGACCAACATCCTGTAGGCTAGCAGAGGAAGGTTTTAGTTACCTACAGAGAACCAGCATTGAGCAGAAGGAAATCTAGTTATAGAAGAATACTCTGAAAGATGGGAACCATTGTTACTGAGATGGGATACTCCTGAACTGACCTTTCAGTCTCTATAGTAGTCTGTGAGCTGGGAGCACCAAGTGGCAGGGTGCAGAAAAGTCTGTCTTAGTGAATATTATTTAAGGAGCTGCGATGACTTTTCACATCAGGAAACACATATAGATACACAGAGAATTTCTGTAGTCCTACTTGTACAACACTTCCAGGGCTGGGCAGAATCAGTTTGCTTGATTCCATTGTAATTGGTGCCAGGCTTAGAATTAAACTGAAGGTCGTGTACTTAATTTACCTAATTGCCTTGTTGTATGAGGTCTCCGTATTTAAATGGTAAGCATATCATGACAAGAGACGTGACAAACTGTGGTTCAATACCAATGCATAAATGTAAAAGTATTGATGTGCATTCTGCCACCAGACATTGTATAGTTTATACACCCATTACACAGCCACAAGCACATAGAGCTGCTTCATCCTGAACAGTTACATCCAAGTCATCTATATTTCAGCCAACACCATCCATTAATTCTGAAACCATTTTTCTTAGTATGGCTTTAACATATTAAGCAGACATATTTGCTGGAGCAATCTTAAAAGCGACCGCACTGCATACTGCATGTGCCTTGTGTATAACAACATGAAATCCCCCCCCTCCCCCTTTTTTTTTTTTTTTTTGCAGCCTTTCATCCCCTCAGAGAAGTAGAATTTTGGCTTGTAATTGTAACCACAGCATCCACACTAACTGCTCTTTAAATAATCCAGAAAACGTTGCTACCCATCAGCAATACACCAAGACTCTGGAGGCTCCTACTTCAGCCAGTACGCTTCATCAACCATTGCACTCGGCAGCGACTAACAAGAATTTCTCTGTTCCTTCAGTGAAATGAGCTTTCTCGACACACAGAACCATAGAATTGCTCAGGTTGGAAAAGACCTTCAAGATCATCAAGCTCAACTTCAGATGGTGCTAAGAACAGTTCTTTCTGGGTGTGCTGTATCAGAGCACTACAAAAGGCAAAGATATTTCCTGCATGTTTTGCGGTATGCACATCAGATCTGTACCGTCACTTCTTGCATGCTGCTAACTTCATTTTAAACAGCGTCAAGTACCTATGGGGCAAGTTGATCTAACACTGAAAGCCATTGTTTGGCAGACTCAGACTCTTCAGAAGGCATTTACTGTTTTTCCTTTGTCTAGATCACTCAACGGGTCCAGCCCAACCAAGAATACTTCGCAGGATTTGTTTTATAATTAAGCCATAATGGTATAAATGTAAAAATTCCTGTTGCTATTTGTTCTGTAAGCTTTGACCTGACAGTTGTGTTGCCTGCAATTGCAGGTCTCCAAGATTCTCCTCTATCTCAGAATTAACTTTTTTCCACCTTCTTTGTGCCACTTCTGTTACAGATCTTAAAGAGATTTTTAGGAAGTGACTTTGCAGTCTCAGACAAAGAACTAACAAACTGGGTAACCTGAAAAAAACCTTATTTGTCCTGATGAGAGGGAAAGTTTCATCGACTTTGAATTAAGTTCCAGTGCTTCATTCATGGCAAGGCGTTCTGCTGGCAGTGGCTGCCCTGTGGTTGTCCCGACTCTGCCGCTTCCAAGCTTTTACCTGGAGGTTCTTACTCTCCAGGTAACTTCATTCATACAGCTGGGCTGACACAGGAGCAAACCCATGGCTTGTTGCTCATTACAGAACTTAACCCACTGGCAGAAACACTGCAGTTTTTTGTTAACAGCTCAGCTCCCTGCTATCTTACAAACTTACGTGAAAGTCCCTCGTATCTCCAAGGCCCAGCTACACGACAGAAAAGGCAAGACTCCTCACTGCTCCTTTTCAGTTTTGTTAGTACAGGTCACAAAGCCCTGAAGTGAAACTGTACTGCACACACACACCTTCTCACACTCAGTTGTCTTATTTGGCCAGACCTTCAGACATTTCTAGAACATAAATAATTATCAAGCAAGTACTTCCTGAAAGAGTATTAGAAGCTTCTGTAAGACAGAGGCTGCTCTCCAGCCACCACCATTAGTATGACTCAGGACAGCATTACTGCAGTCAGTGAAATATGTTAATGTATTTGATAAGATCCTTCCTTAAGACTCATTTATTTCCCAGTTTTATAGAAAACTAAAACTCCTGAAGCAGGATTTTCTTTTTCTCTTTATACTTGCTATGGCTTTTTTCAGGATTATAATAAGTCCTAACTAGGAGTTTGGAAGCCTCATAAATGCTGTTCTTGTTTACCATAGAAAGGTCAGCAATAGCCTAAGTCCCTGCATAATTATTTTTTCCAGAAGAATGAGGTATAAGATAGTGAACATAATTTCAATATAATTTCAGCAGGGCAGGATTCATCCTTAAATGCGCTTCTAGTCACCAACTTCTGCTTTGATGATATGATTATTGTTTAAATGTAGAAGAAAGCAAGAGTTTTTACACAGTGTGGATGTTTTCACCTGCTGGATGAAAAAAAATAAAGGCTCATAGCTTGAAGCACATCCAAGTAGTACTGGTAATTAAGTATTGGCATTTCATACAGGAAAAATGATACAGCTTAATAAAGTTTTAGTATCCTAACAACACACAAGAAATTATTAAAGGGAAACGCAGATTTAGAATAGGAAACAGCTTAGGATTCTTAGATGGGAAATTCAATCATAAATAAAGGAAATAAGGACAATTTATCCTGTTTAAGTGTGGGTAAGGAGTAAGATCACCCATCTGTATGTAGCACTTCAACTGGCCATACAGCTTTCTACAAATACCCATTACCATATCACACATGGCACCTTCCTGTAGAAATTACTCAATTGATCTCGCCAAATATATACATGCAGCAATACCATCTACCAGGAAGTCTGCAGTCAGCAAAAATCAGAATCCTTGAAGAAAAGTGTTGTCTGAATCCATTTACTACCCTAGAGCATTCTGGACCAGTTCTTTGTAGAACCAGGTCTACAGCAATTTCCAGATTAGGACATTATCCAAGAATATTTCATATATATTGTCAGAACTGCTTTCCAATTCACCCTTCTTGGTATTTCTCTGTACAGAAATAAAGGGAGCCAGTGAAACTGAGGATTTTGCATTCTGAAGTTGAATTACATTACTACAACAACACAGATGGAATGTTAGATATAAAGTCGTATTTTTAGCCAAACTACAATGTCACCCAGAGTAGTTAGAGAAGACACATGCAGCAATATATATTTATCATTTTTAGTCAATGGCTGATATATCTTGTCCTGTATACCCTCTTTGAGAGGTATGATCATTTAAAATATAATGTTTTTCCCTTCACCTCCGGGTTTCCCTTTGTGACTCTCTCTGTGAAAACTGGTATTTTCATGGGCACTTGCTCCAAGGTGAAACAACTGCCAGTTCTGTCAGGGGGCAGAGATATTCACTGTAAGAATGGTGAAATTCCACCTCCAGAGTACAGGTGTGCACTTCCATACATTTGTAGTTTTCAGAGGGAATGTGCAATGTTTTTATGGTGAAATAACCATTTCCAACAGCAAAATGTCTTAATTTCATGAAGGACTTGAGGTAGGACCAAAATCATTTACCTTTATCATAAAGTCTGTCTGTGATGTTTCTCTGGCACCGAGAGATCTGTTAATTTTGGCAGATTGCGTATTTGAACTTAAAAATGAGCAAAAATATCTTCTTAAAATAGGAATTTGAAAACCCGGAAAGGATTCAGATTTTCAACTAAGAAAGGCAGGGATTTGGCTACAGTTCTCTGCAGAAGCAGGTATTCACAATTCTCAGTTCTGGACTTAGATGTCCTATACAGATGTTGGCCAAAACTTTCTGGAAGGATGAATATACAGCCCTGCAATATTCTGATCAAGAAATAGCCTGTGAATGTGCATAAGAGCAGCAGTAGTTCCTTGCCACTAGCTTAGAAAAAGTCTTGAATAAACTCTTCCCCATTAAAGAACAGTACTGTCAGAGTTACTGTTGGAGGCTTTGGAGCCTCTTCTGTAAAAGAAAAATGACCATCTCTGTATTGCTTTAAACTTCTGATAAACAGAATGTGGATCTGGAGAAATATTCCTAGTAAAAAAGACTTAAAGAATCAGCCAAGGGAGGGGCATGGGAAGGAACAGCTCTTCTTTGGGAAGCCTACTCGTACTGGAAGGAAAGTATTACTTGTCCACAGAAGAATAGCAGTGAATAGCCAAAAGCCTCCTGCTTTTAACCTTAATGGATATAAGCAGCCATAAATTAGTCAGTGCTTTTGGAGGCAGTTAACATTTAAGAAGATGAAAATATGAATTCATTTTCTTTGGACAATTTCATATTTCAGAGTAACAAGCCTTCAACAGTATTTCCCTAACTACTTAAGCATAGACAGTCAGGAACATATTCTTAACTTCTTTTTGAAGGGCATTTTTCTTGCTTTCCTATCCAATAGGGAATAGGAAAAGGGTAGATAACAGCAAGGCTGGAGAGCGTGGGTAGTCAGGGTGCAAAATATCAAATAAATATGGAGCTTTATCCATAATATAGCTTAGTAATATCCAGCTTAGTTGGCTCCATTATCCATTAACAACTATTACCCTGAGTCCTGCCCAGACATAGAGTTTAGTTCATCTTAGTAAAGCAAAAAAAGTTAGTTACGGAATTAAGTAATTTCCATCACCCGCAGCTTATCTGACACACGGCTTTTACCACCCATAACCTCTCTGCTCGCATGTAAAAGAGAACAAAGTACTCACACGACATGGCCAGCCCCTGAAGCAGGCTCCGTACCACATCTGACTGATGCGCCAGTGGACAGGCTGTTTGACACGGCCTTCTCCAAGAGTGCACAAGTGTGTGTGTGTCACAGCCATGCTCCTTGCGGGCTGGTAGTGCTACTGCCCACGCACGGCTGGGCTGAGCTCCGTCAGGATCACTGATGCCCGCGCCACCTCCATGACATGGTGAAGACACACGTCTGCAGCTCTGCCTTTTTCACTTCTTGTCCTCATTCCCTCAGGGCGCTCCCTGTTAGGCCTTCTGCTGCCTCCCTGTCTTGTTTTCACATGTATTCTCGCCTTCCTTTAAAGTGTCAGTGTTGAAAAATAACCCTTCAGATAGCATTAGGTAAGCTGCACTGAGCTGCAGTGACAGGAAGTGACAAAAGTCAGGGGCTATGAGGACACGGGGAATGATCAGGTCATGCAAGCAGCAGTGGGGAGACCCCAGGGTCTTAAGAGATCTTGTGCAATCAGGCATCAAAAATTGGAATTAGCCTGGCTTTTTATCTCCTAGGTATGCTAAAGCTCAGGTTTTCAGGCTTTGCTTCCCCAGCATGACACTGAAAAACATATTTAAATGACAGCAGAGATTCTTACTTAGTCATATACTTCTAACAGCGTTAGAAAAAATGCTAAATAGCCTTGTGGTAAAATTCAGTGACTGGAAGAAACTACTGAAAAATCCTAGACAGACTAGTGAAAGAACAATACCAAATTCTAGATGAAGAAGAATTACTGGGGATTTCAGAGAAAGCTTTATTAACTACCGTGGTGCCCACTCAAATACATATCATTTATTTTATGAAACT
>JAOWBP010003659.1:822765-835315 GCA_028571105.1 Tragopan temminckii
ATTTTAACACATTCACCACGCCACACTTTGATGTTTCATTAATCCATTATCATTACACTTGTACAATGCTTGTATTTGTTTTTCTTTAATAAGGAGGACGCCAAAACCCAAACCAAACGCAGGCCTCAAAACACATAAATTGGAAGGAAGGAAACAAAAAAAAAAAACTGTGATATCATAACTATAAACATGCATTGCATTAAAAAAAAAAAAGAAAGAAATATGGGAATAAAAAGAAATAAAATTTATATCTGAATGTACTTCTCATTCTTAAGAGTAAGAAAATTTGGGGCTATAAAATTGATTTTTTCAACATGTTCTGTATTTAGGAATCATATATATATATATTTTTCTCAGATGAAAAGGAGGAAAAATTAAGTTTAAAGAAAAAGAACAAAAAAAATGAATTTAAGTTTCCAGATCATTCACCTGCCAAAGAAAAAAACCTCATTTGATTAATAGCCAACCTGCAATAATTATGCAAGCACCACAGAACTGAAATAATCGCTCGCATTATCGTATGGCAACTCTTCAGCCATTAGATTGTGAGTCCAGCTTCAAACTGAAGAAAGATTAAAGGGCCATCACCATATCCTCCGGCAACATTGAGCTATCTGTATTTGCAACCACGTTTAAAGCACCAAAATTATTCATAAATTTTTCTTTTGTTAGTTTTCTTTTTCTGTATTCTCACGCAAAACCTTAAATGTAGGACTTTTTTTTTTTTCCTTTCAACCCCTGTATTACAATTGCTCATGGAGACCACATTGTTATCTCCTTTGGCATTCACTCATTCTGGGACAAGGATAAAACTACTTTTCTGTACAAGTATCTATAACCCCTTGAAGAATCAAAGGGTCAGTTGTCCGTATTAAATCTTCAGAGCATTCATGAGCAAAAAATCTCAAATCTGGGCAAAGGCAAAATTTCAAACCAGAAAATATTTCTAAAGACAATGATTTTGTAATTTGGCACTGGAAGTTAAAGGTCTTCATAGAATGGCTTGAGTTGGAAGGGACCTCAAGGGCACAATCCAACCCCCCCGTCACAAGCAGGGCCACCAACCTCTGCATTTAATACTGGACCAGACTGCCCAGGGCCCCATCCAACCTGGCCTTGAACACCTCCAGGGACGGGGCATCCACAACCTCTCTGGTCAGCTTGTTCTGCTTTACCTTCAAAAAAAAAACCAAAAACAAATACCTGTAATCTGACAATACAGATCACAGCAACTTCAAGGCCCCTTGAGCAAGGTCAGACATCTACTGGTCTATAGCTCTCATACTCATAAAGGAATAAACTTTATTTTGTTTGAAGGGTATGAACAGAGGAGACAGAAAAGCATTGTGAAAAAGAATATGTTACAGAGGATGCTTATTTTAAAGCTGAGTATGGAGAAATTGGCTGCACTGCACAAGCTCCTGGGTGTCAGTTTAAAACCTGTCAATCACATCAACTAACAGCATACTCTCAGATGTGTAGCCCTATTGGTATGATTGAACGTGAGCATTAAGCCAGTGTTGAACAAAACAGAAAAGAAGGAGAGTTAATGAATACTTTTGTGCCTCACAGCAGTTCTCTCTTACCTGGAGGGCTTCTGTACGATTGCTGATGTAGTCAAACTCTGCTTGGTTAATAAAAATCAAGCAAGACAACAGCCTTGGGTGATATCACTGTAGGCAATTCAGATGCTTTGCAAGAACCTGGCATAGAAATTTTTATAGCCAATTTTATTTGAGCAACAACAGTGGAGAAACCAAACAAAACACTGAGTCAAGTACAGAAAGAGATGAAGCATTTCAGAGAAACAAAAGCCAAAAGTAAGGGAAAGCATGGCTTGATGGAATGGAAAACCTGGACAATTAAAGAAAAGGTGTTAACAAGTGAGTGCCTCACAAAATTATTAAAATCTAACTTTCCTTTCATCTTTCCCCATTAAGGAAAACTGAGTATTACATAAATAACTGATTATTTTTAAAGACATCAGAAGTAAGCCGCTATCATTCTTTTTCTATTCATATTTATCATTTCACAAACTTCTGACTCTACTCAAATTACCTGAGAATTGTTAAAATACGTGTTTTCAGTAAGGATTAAATTACTTAATGAACATTTTAAAATAGCATGAATCATTTGAAACCTTATCTGTCATTTTCTAACAATTTTCTGTTTTAAAATAAAATACTTTTCTAAAAATATTTCTTAACATTGAAGGAATATGCTGACTTTTTAAAATATTTCTTTAACTAAAATAAGAACATATACATGTGCATATGCATGCATATAACACAAACACTTTATATGTTGATATTTTTTTGTATTGTTGATATTTTCTACATAATTATGGTACCTCCAATACTTTCTGGTATTCCCATTCTAATTCTGTTATAATTATAATTCATTTATCTAGCTGTACGTGTTTATAAATAGAAAAGTATAATTATAAATTACACTAATTCATTTAGGTTAGTAGGATCATTAAACTCAACATAATATATTCTGTTTTACAAACAATTGCCTCTCCAAGTAAGAACATATTACATATGATTACATATGTTATTCCGAAGTATTTTATTGCAGAAATAAAATAATAATAATAATAAAAAAGCACATTAAAACTTACGCCACTCAAGATAATGTTTTCCATTGAGGTTGGTTAACAATTCACCCCTAGGAAATCATACCAGACAGCTCCTTACCTGGTTCTAAATCCATTGTCATTCCAGTTAGATTACAATTGACACTGAAAAAAATCTATTTCCCTAGTTGGGCAAAATAGTTACTAGTCTTTTCTTTACTACAGCAATTTTACTTTAGACACTGAATAGCTCAAGTAAAACAAATGTTCTACAAAACCCTCTCTTCCAAAAAGGAACAGTGAGCACTGCTTTGGCCCACACAAACAGTTGATATTTTTCATTAATGGGAGAAAAATAGTGAGAAAAGAGAAAGGGAAGAAAGTTTCACTAATAAATCCACAAGCGTTCATATTTAAACAGATCCTGAGTAAGATCAGAGAATCATCTTGTGTGACTGGGAGTGGGGAGGCTACAGGAAAATATGATGCTGTGTAAACTGATAGCTGATAAAGGAAGACCTCCTTGACAGAGACTAGAATTCAGAAGTAAAAATGTACAGTTTCTGAAACTCCCAAAGCTACAATTCGAGGAGAACGTAGGAGAAAGGCAACAAGTTTCCACTCAAGAATGCTGAGGGAGCTAATGGTCATGACTGCCAAGACACTTTCCATCATCTAACAACGGTACTGGGCAACTGGAGAGATCCTAGAGGACTGTCATTGTGGCTCCAATCTATAAGAAGGGTCATAAGGAGAATCCAGGGAACTACAGGTCTATCAGTCTGACCTTGGTGCCAGGGAAAGTTATGGAGCAGATCATCCTGGGTACAATCACACTGCACATGCAGGACAAGGAGGGGATCAGGTCCAGCCAGCATGGGTTCCTGTAAGGTAGGTACTGCCTTACCAAACACATCTCTTTCTATGATCAGGTGACCAACCTGGTGGATGAGGGAAAGACTACTGAAATAACCTACCTAGATTTCAGCAAAGCCTTTGACACCCAGAGAAGAAGGCAGTCCATGGCTTCCACAGGTACACAATTTGCTGAGTAAAAAACTGCCTGGATGGCTGGGCTCAGGGAGTGGTGGTGAACGGAGTTATATCCAGCTGGCAACTGGTCACAGAGTTCCCCAGGGGTCAGTACTGGGCCCTGCCCCGTTCAGTATCTTAATTAATCTGGATGAAAGAATTGAGAGCATCCTCAGTAAGTCTGCAGACAACACCAAGTTAGGAGGAAGCATTAATCTGCCTGAGAGTAGGATGGTCCTACAGAGGAATCTGGACAGGCTAAATAAAAGGGCTGAGGCCACTTGGATGTAGTTCTTACTTGTCCTCACTTCACTGTAATTTTCTATTTTCACACTTTTATTTCCTCCATACTGCTATATGTCTTTGGTATTACTCCCAAAGAACTTTCATCAGTCTACTAGAATAACACTTCAAGTGGTTCTGCAAACACTTACTGCAAAATTGCAATTCCAGTACTCTCCCTGAGTCACAGATACGTGTGTGTGTATGTGTAGCTCACGTGACTGAGTTCACAAAGAGAAATAATGAAAAGAAGTTATGTTCAACATAGTGATATATTTTCCTACGCAGACAAGTACAATTTTAGTAGAAAAATATACACAATTAAGTAATGTTTTTTAATGATGAATAAGGTTATTTAGTTAGATGATTCAGGGAACAGGAAGGTTCTATAGAATTACTTAAAGCTTTCCCATTCAATGAAAATGCCCTTTTTCTTTCCCTACATTGCTGTTTCTATTTTTTATTTTCTAGACGTTATTTCACTTTTACCAGAGCTAATTTTCAATAGTACCTTCTAAGTCCAGCATAACCCCTACCTCTTTTGTGTCAGTGTAAATGTAGGTTTATATGTTTCTTGATTCCTGTAACACGCCTGTGAAAACTTTTTCAGTTCATTGCTGTTTTACTTCCATTTATTATTGCAACTGACTATTAATGCCCTTTCACTCAGGGCCAGGTTTGAAAGGGAAGGAAGTGACACTGTATAGCAGCATTCAAAATAAACTACTTACATCCTAGAAGATTTACAGGGCAACAGCTAGTTACAAAATAGACATATTTCTGTCCTGTTATAGGCCAACTAGCAGAAAATGTTGATGGGATAGGCTTTTATTACACTGTGCTTGGATCTGTAGCACTCTTCCTCTAGATCACTGGAAGCTCCTTATAAAGGGAGGGAATATAAACAACCAGCCTGGGTGGAGGTAGGGCAAAGTCAGTAATTTGAGGAGATTTTTCTTAAACTACATGCTCATTTGGACTGAGTCAGAGGTATTAAACACCTGGAGAGCAGCTAAACTATCAGACAGTTCTCCCTGGAAATAGTTTTAAGACTGGGTCTATGTGAACCAAGGACAGAATCTAGGACAGAATCTAAGGACAGAAAACTTCAGCTCTGGAGTCTCGTAATTTGAACTTAGATGTGAAAGATGTGAAAAGAATGAGAAATTCCAGGTGGTAACAGATGACCTACCTGTTCTTATTGTCTGGTTACAGAAATAACCATTATCACAGTGATTGAATACTGGTAAGTATGTCATTTGGCTTGCCATAACATGGCAAGGTGTCTCTGCTGTTTATTGGTAGAACCGTTATTTGAATGCAAGGCAGCAGCTTGTCATTGGAGCTTTCAGAAAACAGTAGCTTACACTTGTTGTTATTCTGGTGATGCGTATTGATGCTCCTAGTTATTCAGAGAACATATCCTTGTCCAGGCATGACCTTTTAGTTACAAGAGCAAGGGGATTTAGAGAAGACTTTACGTGAATGCTAATTTTACTATATGTGAATACGATGACTTTTATCAGGAAGTTTTATTAAAGTTTGTTAAAGTTTATATTAAAGATCACAACCATATTCAAGCTGATAGACTGAGAATAAAATGTTTTTAAGGCTGACTTCGAGTGAACAAGTTTGTGTGTTTGCGTGTCTGTGTTCTTCAACCTTACAAATTACCCTCTCAAAAACATGTGATACTAGCCCCACAAATACAATTTTTTTAAATAAATCCTCCAGTGTTTAAATTTTATTCTAATTTCTGTGCTTATGACAAAAAATAAAAGTTATAAGTATGCTCCTAAGACATCCTCCCTTTAAAAATACAGAAGAAAACAACTTCTATGTCTTTTAATGACCTTCAGTTCTTTCAGAGTAACAGACAAAGGGGAATTATGATTTTCAGTTACAGACCTAATAAACAAAAATTTCTCAGCAGTAATCTTAACTATTATAATTTCACTCATTATTGCAAATATTTTTCAGAAAACATATGGAACTCTACCTTTTATTATTTTCTGGCCATGTTTCTTGGTTTGTTTTCAGAGCTTTAGGCTGTATTCATGTTATATTTCTGTAGAATTATTGGTTTTCCGCATCACTGCTAAAAACTTCTAGAGCAATGTACATATCTTCCAAGTTTTGCTAAAAAGCCCAAGGTATGTGCCCATGTTTCTAAAGAGCTAGAAGGACACGAGTGCTATTCTTATCCCGAGACTCAGAGGAAGACAAATTCAGGAGCATGTACTCTCTATAGATAAAATCCGACAAAGTAAGACAGAAAGCATTTTGAAAGTAATCAAAATGTACCTTCCACATCTTTCAAAACAGTTATCTCAACTCTAAGAAAATAAAAAGATTTTTTGCTTTCTGGAAATTGAAGATAAATGAAGAATTCATATTTATTATGAAAAACAAGAATAATCTTGAATTTTGAAGGTCCAACTGCAGTAAAACTGTGAAAACTGATCAAAAATGATAACCCCTACTCAAAAACAAATTACTTTCCTTCCTTAAGAAAGAAGTAAAGTCATTGCCATACCCCAGGCCCATTTTCAGCTTCCTGTATAAGAGCTGGTATATCCAGAAACAGAAACCACATAATACAAATACCATGTAAAAGTCCATTCTTCTGATCTTACCTGTCTGACCAAAAGTGAAACACACCAGTAACCTAGAGAAATGAAATTCTATGAGGTTTACGATGTACCTTTAGATCTACAGAAGTTCAAATTCCAGGCGGGGGGAAAAAAAAAGAGAGAGAGGAATTAGCAAATTTATGCGTTATTTCCCTCTACGGCAAACAAATGGGATGGAGAAACCATTATAGTTCACCGCCCTTTTCAGTAAAAGGGGTTATAAAATGATTTAGACTAGGAAAACAGGAGAGAATTTATAGCACAACTATTATATCAAATGTTGAAAATTCTAGTGCATACAATTCAATGCTGGTGGTAATTTTCAGATTCCCAGGGTCTTAATCTGATTACTGTTAGGCAAGTATTTTCTCTGAAAAAAGTATTTTGTTACAAACAGAATATTTCCAACACTTCCTCACCCTACAAATAATCTACTGCGTGTGTTTTCTGAGAAGAATATCCTATGGTCAAATAAGCCTGGACTACTGCTGCTGCTCAGCAATTTTTGTTCAAAAACTACTTTCATTCATTAAGTTCTACAGCTGCATTTTGGTGTATAAGCAACTTAAATTCACTTACTGATCCACTCAACCTGTATGAACATAGGAATCTTTTGTTGTTTCTCTCATTCTTTCTTAATAGCATGCCATAAAGGACATGTCTTAGCAATAGCATCACCACAGGATAAAAATGGCAAAGCATTTCATTTCGCTTAGATTGATTTTAAGAGAATTCTCAGGTTTCCATGGCAAAACACATTCATCTGCTGTTATTTGCAATATTTATTAATTTATTCAAAACCCCTATCTGAAATTCTATAAGCGTGCAAACACAAAATTCTAATAGATCTAAATGTACTAAACTCCCACTAATTCAATCTTATATCACCATCTTCTTGATACACTTGTATTAAAATTTCATGAATAATTAACAGAAGACCTTACAAAACAGATGACCCACCCTGCTTGCTCTAAGAAGCCCAGTAGACAGATTTGAATAGTATAGGCAAAAGAGATACCAAGTGAGCTCATCATTCAATATGCTTCTTAAACAGCCTCTCATTTATCTTCCTGGAGTGACTTAATATTTTGGTTTACAAAGATGATCAGGGAGAATAATTTCAGGTACTATAACATCTGTGTTACATTTAACACGGAATTCCAGACAGCAGGCATCCAAACCCTACTGCCGTATGGCACTACAGACGATGGAATTATCCTGAATTGTACCATAGAATAATATTCCAATTCTAGTAGAGCACTGATTCCCCTGTCCAGGTGCATTAAAAGAATGAACGAAATGCATTTATTTAGAACAGATTATGCTTCTCTGTTCAAATCATTTTCAAAGTACGGGAAGAAGTAAGGAGGACCCCTGTTCTCTGAGTGCAGCGTATTTAAGCAGATGGGACTAAACATATGGATGAAAAAATTAAGATTCAATATACAAAATGCAATACATATTCTGCCCTCTCTCAATTTAGAGATTCCACTTTACTCTACGGAAGTATACTCCTACAAAGGACACCCAAAATAACTGCAAATAACTGTCTACATGTTAGGCTAAAAAAGAAAAGCCACTTTAATGAGGAAAGTAAGGCATGATATGCCATAACTGCTTTTCAGCACAGTCATAGAAGGAAGAGAAAGGTGTTACTCCAAAAGAGGATTTATGAATTAGCTTCACTCATGTTTATGTTTTGATCTATAACCATTTAAAACACCCTACCTACCTCCAATCAGAACAATCTTTTATAATTTTCTTTTAAAATGAACTATTATCTTATGAGAGTATACAGTTATTCAAGGAAACTAAAGTAACAGAAATCAGAACAATTAGAATCATGTGGACTATACCACATTCACTGAAGGAAAAGCAAAATGGTGATCTTCAATATTTTCCACTATGTTAATGACACTCACAGGCTTGCTGACAAACATTAAGGAGCACATTTAACCTTTAACCCAAGTGTAGTCATTAAAATCATATTCAGAAAGCCTCAAAATGCATCTTTTTCCCATAACAACACTCTGCACCTTAATTATGCAGTAGCTATTGTAATTGGTCTTCCATTTACCTCAGCTCATAAAAATGATCAATCATAGTTTAGCTGCTACTTCATCCTGAGATTTCCAATCACTTGTATTAGTTTGCCAGTAAATGCAAAGTTTTGTCTGAACTACAAATTTGGTAATAGCACATTTAATTATGACCCTAAATTATGGCTAGATTTGAACAGAGATTATGCTAATGTCCTATAAAACCAGGACGAAAACATATTTTTCATCATCTATGACAGTGTTAAATGATCACATTACTGAAGGTTCCTGATTCAAACTAGAGACTCTTTCAATACCTATATTTCCTGCAATCATAAAAACAAATGAACAGAGGACAGAGTCCAAAGCATTTTCTGTAGAGATTGTATAATCTGTTACTGGAATTTCTAACTGAATGTGGAGTTTAAGGAAAATAGAATTAATTATGCATTT
The DNA here is from genome assembly GCA_028571105.1 of Tragopan temminckii. Taxonomy (NCBI): domain Eukaryota; kingdom Metazoa; phylum Chordata; class Aves; order Galliformes; family Phasianidae; genus Tragopan; species Tragopan temminckii. Next base: position 831,783 of record JAOWBP010003659.1, read on the forward strand.
TATAAGTCTATAAGTCTATCCTACTGAATGACAAGCACAAATTTTTTTAAATACTGGAATTTGTTTTGATAGCAGGCAAACATTTTGCTTTACCTACTGCCAAATAAATGAGCAACACTTAAGAATTTCTGATGCATCAGCAGCTATGATTCTACTGAGATAAAGAGATTCGATACACTTGTTAAATATAAATGAGATGCAGGCTTCTGAAGTTTAGCTTTCTTCTAAAGGTTTTGTTTCTTAATCAGTCAGAAATTACATCTTTACTTATTTTAAATTGCATTCATCATTTCAAGTTAACATGAATTAAATGAATGCTGGAGATTTAACCAAACAAGGTGCCCAGGATTCTGTTCTGGTTTCTTCTTCTAGAAAACATACATTTGATTTGACTTCGCACTTAACAGTTGATGGCTGTCCACTACTTCCACTGGCAGCTCTGATTTTTGTTGTTTGGAGATTAATAAAAACACTGCAGGTTCCTTATCCTCTGAGTGGACATGGAAGAAGACTGACCAGCTGACATCTGAATATCCCTTGGGTGAACTTCATAAAACAGCGATCAAATATTTTCACATGAGCAGCTCAAAGAAAATGATTGCGTACTCCAGGAAATGTAACAGTTTTAGACTCATTTTCAACATCAGATCATTTTTCCATTTTATCTGTTGTTAAAAAAGCGGTAGTAACGGTATTCTGTATATCACGGTATATGATGACATGTCCCAGTTTTAAGAACGTGCCTTGATATAATCAGCCTGGTAAAACCATAATAAATGAGAATAGAGTGAATACATTTACAATGATTACGATTTTAAAATCTGATTTGTCTCTTTGATACCACTCAAAACCTAATACGCTGGTGGTAGCTTCATCTTCTGTCCCTATTAGTCCAGTGATCGTACCTTCTGTGAAATGGAGAATGTGGAGCAACAAGGGGCAGAAATGTTATGGTCCAGTGCAAACATACGGGCCATGTCTGGAGCCCACTCATACATAAACAACTGTTTCATTGAGAAATCTTGGAGATGTCTTTCCTGGATTACAATATATCAAGGAAATTTGGATATTCTGTTAGCAGGTGAAAGAATAAGACAGTAAAACTAAGTGTTAAGCATTACATCATGTGAAAATATCTTAGTAACATTTTTTTTTTTTTTTTACAAAAATATAGTTAAAATTTAATCCTCAAAATATTTTTTGAAGGAAAGACATCTTTCCTTGGATTACCAGGAGGAGGGTCAGGGCTTTGCATCAAGTCAGATAAGCACATACATTCCTTGAAAAAATAACATAACCCTAAATATTTATTTTGTGCATTGGCTTGTGTAAATACTTGTCATAAGGGTCTAATATTTCTTTGTGCACTTTTTAAAAGGTTAAATGCATAGTTTTACTAGGGACAGAAAACCTAGCAGTTTTGTTTTTATAAATCTCCACTTTGAATTTAGTTTACTAATATGATTAGCTTGGGCTTTTTCCTAACAGGAAAATTCATTTCTTCACATATTGTATAGAGGCTATTTAAAATGATTTATTAAAATAGATGGCAAAGGGATTACCTTCAAGAGTCAGCCAAAGTGATTCCAGCTAAAGGTTGAATAATGCTTTTTCATCCAAACAGATAAGCTGAAGGAAGCAATATAAATTTCTCTGGTCCAGGGTGCAGTCTTGTTCATCTGATATTCAGAGGAGATTTAAGTTGCAAATCTAACTTCACCAATTAATTAAATTTCACATACATGGAAGCATTCAAAATATTTTAACTTTAACATGGAAGATGGAAATTTTCAAAACTTCAAATTTGTTGCAAATAGTGGTTCATTCACTTTAGTTACTAGTCAATGCAGTGCTGCAGAGATGCAAAACTACTCATAAAGAGGATGCCAAAGCAGGCTTTAAAAGCTTCCTTGCTGGGTCTGCTTGCAGTAAGCATTTAATTCTATTTGATGTTGGACTGTATTGCCAACTGTTCGGTGTGCTAACTGCCTCTAAGAACTGGGGGGAGAAACATGCGATCCAAGAATCATTATAATAATTAATGATAGATGGGAGATTTCTCAAAGTCTTGGATGGGAGGTGGATAATTAAAATACCTTGCAAAATCACCATCAAGACTACTGTTTTTAAATATAAAAAAATCCTCAAAGGCATTTGTTTATTTAACTGCATTTCTTTTTGCTTGTATACCTATTTAGCCTTCCAAGAGAGACAAGCAGAAATGAACCTCAACAGCATGAATGAACATACACAGCCTGAAAGTTTTAAGCTCAGATGATGACAACAACAGCAAGAGTGCTCAGTATGATGTGCTGTGATCAGACTGAATGGTCTTAGAAAGGTTCTGTAGAGTACCCATAACCCATGGGAAATGTGTATCAGTCATATGTAAGTACATATGAAAGTACATACAGGCTAATGATAAACTGGAGATGAAAGCTGACACTGAGGAAAGACAGAGTGTTATCATACTCTATCACTGGAGAGAGTGGAGGGAGCAATAAGTATAATTCCTACTAGAAAAGTAACGATCATGATCATCTACACGTAAAATGCTCTTTAGTTGATCCTGCACTGCATGCACGAAACAGAAACATGCTGAGGACCACAGGAAAATTCTGTGGTAGAGCCCTAATCAGATCAGATACTTGTAACTGAATACAGCAGTTTAAGTGATACTCTGTGCGCACACGGACCAAAACAAAACAAAACAAAACAAAAAACCAACAAAAAAACCAAACTAATGAAGAAACAACATAGCAAACAAACAAACCAACAAAACCTGATATAACAAACGATTTCTAATCTCTCCTGAGATTTTGTTCACAAATATGTTTTAAACAACGCAATTAAATGCAGATACCTTGATGCTTTGGTTTTCCCTACAAAAACAGAAATAGAAGAGACTCAATATACCATGTCATCTGGCAACAGGATATTGGCGGAAAGGTTAAACCTCTACTGCCATACCACCAGCATTTGCCTCCGATGTCGGGGCCAACATAGTAAAATAGGAGGCATTAATTTCTGAGTAACCTTAGTAAATCATTACAAATGCGTGGGTTTCCATGGATGAACAAATAAAGAAGAAATCAGGTTTTGAAGGTTAATGTATTCTTCAAATAAACAGCTGGACTTGGGTTATCTCTTCTGGTTTGCACTGGTGGTTATATCTCACAGTTACAATGATAGATAAGCATGCTAAGGGAACAATCATCCATGTAAATTTGTCTGACAATAAAAATTGAGAAGAGGGAGGAAAACCAAGCTTCTATTTTCAATTAAAAATAAATAAGGTGTTAGAATAGTGCACTTGTCAGTAGTCAAGCAGAGAGAGCATCAGATGTAAAAAATCAAAGAACTAAATGTGTTAGTCTTTCATGACACAATTTCTGTTGCGGACAGTGCAAGTCTTTCTTCATGAAAAGCTGATGAATTTGTCCCAGATACACGAAAAAAAGAAACAGTGGTTACTTCTTGTTTCATCTTGTCATACTTAAACATAAATGGGTGAATTTCAAGCACAGCAGGAG
>JAOWBP010003659.1:859071-869132 GCA_028571105.1 Tragopan temminckii
ATGCTCCATTAGGAACAGATATTAAATTTAAGAAGTCACATATGAGGTCTCACATGCGTCCAATCTATACATAAAAAAAAAAAAAAAAAAGAAAAAGCATGCTTATTTTAAACTATTTTACTAGATAGTGTTAATAATCTTAGGATTACTTACGTAAATCATTTAGAATATATTGCTGTTAGTGAATATTTAGATAAAATCTACTGCTGCTGTAAAATAGGACAAAATAGCTAATTTTTGGTACTGCCAAAGAGCTTGTTCTAATTCTTGGATAGGTTATAGATTGCTATTCTTTATTTGAGGCTTAATGAATGGTGTGGGTTGAAAAAAATTAACCCTATTAATCTCAATACGTTAAGATCAGCAATTGTTCAAATGCTCCACTTCTAAATTTTAAGTGAAGAAAAAGCCATTGCAGTTTACATCCTGCTGGTGTGTACATAAACAACATTTATCACACTAAGCACTAACTTGCCCACGTACTCAGCTGGCCATCTCAGCTCATCTTCTGCTTTAGATTCTTAGCGAAAAATCTTTTCACTCTGAATTCATTGAAGTAAGATTTATTCTTCTTTCAGTTCTCCTTACTCACTTCTTTTTCTACTATATTTATACGTCTTGCTTACTTATACTCTGGTGTATTTTTGCAAATGTTTGATTATGATTCAGTTGCACCCCTCTAACATGTTAAGGGAGGAAAATGAAAAGTACATATAAGAAAGCAACTACAGACGAATAAGGGTTATTGGATTTACCTGATTCTGGCTTGACTGAAGTATGCCAGTTCCATGCTGACTGAAACTGCTGACAAGGGACCTCAGTTCGCATTGAGCACAGGGCCAATAGGGCCCTGGTGACTTTGCACAGCTTTAAGTGAAGTTAATGGAAATTGCTGGGTAAGCAGCGCTTCAGGGGGTGAAAGAAAAAGTCAATTTGTTGGCTGCCTAAACACAGATCTAAGAGCCTAAATTTGGTATTTTATATATATATATATTTAATTATCTGACTTCGTGTTTTATATATACATTTTTTAACATCTGACATAGCATTCAGTATCACGTACACTGAACCATCTGCTTTCTCACCCTCTTCTACCACATTTTTTTTTTTTCAGAAGAGTTCCAAACAAGACTATTAATATACAAAGCACTTCACTGACCACTGTGTTAGAGATTCCTAGCGCAGCATTTTAACCCCTTGTTTAGAAATCTCGGCTCCCACGGTAATTGTGCAGATACTGAGCATGCTGCCTCCAGTGGCACACTCAGAATGACTACAGCTCTACTTGTGCAACTTTAAAACGGCATTCAAATGCGTAAGTATTTTTAGTGCTTCTTATCCATTGCTGTTCACTAGAGCATTACATACAAGCAGGTACTAGCCCTCTAGCTTTACCTTAAGGTGAGCTAACTTTGCAGCATAACCAGGATCAATTTGCTAGCCAAACAACCCAAAGGAGCCAGCAGTCTTGTTACTCCAATTGGTATCAAACTTAAACTCAATATTTCTTTACTATGCCTTACAGCTAAGCTTACTCCAAAACAAAATGGAATCCTGGAAACTTTATTTATATCAAACTTACCAACTTGTTTTAGATTTTTGTTGGTTTTTTGTTGTTTTTGTTGGCTTTGTGTTGTTTTCTTTGTGTTTTTGCAGTAAGAAAGCCATCTTGATTTAACCTTCTAGTAAACGTGAATTTATAGCAGGTTGCAGAATCCCTCTCTTCTGTCTGGTGCTGTACATGCACCCATCACAGGGCCCACCTCAGGACAGCAGACACATAGGAAGGTCCTTTCTTTCCATACTCAAAATGGGCCAGTTAAGAACTGCATACTTCCAGAAGTATTATTTCTAGCATTACTTCCTTAATGGTTCCTACAACATTTATTCTGTTTTTGAGGAATAAAATCTCAAATTATAGGGAAATCCTAAGTATAATATAAAAATGCAGTCACATTGTAAAGATCATTATTACCCCATTACCACATAGAGAAAGGAAGTAAGGCTGCTGCCATTATGGAGCACCTCCAAAAGAGCCCCTGAGAACAGCAGCTTAAGTAGTGTTTTTGTGGCAAACTGCCATAAGGCAGATGATGCACACGAGCTTTCTTATCATTAATACTGCTCCACAAGCAAGCTCTGTTATCAGAGCTACGCTTAACCATCTACACAAACAAAATGGTGGAAGGATGCAATTCTGATGTTACCTCAAAGAAAGCTTCTTATTGCCATTATTGTATTATACTACACTGCTCTTGTGCTTGACATAGCCCTGACAGATAAGAGGGAGTTGCAGCTCATTTTCTTAATAATGATCGTTCATTTGGACTCAACATGATCCAGCCCTAAGCATAAATCCCTTGCAATGATATTAACCCAGTCCTGAAATGCATGGAATTAAATGTTAGTAACTTCAAGGGAAATAAACAATAGAAGTATTTGGCCAGTCATCTGAAATACTTAACTCTACAGTCTCAAAGTTAATAATGACCCTCAACTATCACTCAATTAAACGTATATACCTATAGCTCACTTTCAGTACACTGAACACCAACTTCACTGAGGGCCCTGGACCTCACTTAAACAGAAGTATTCTTCAGCTTTACCATAGCAGCCTGCTGTCATTATTTTAACTGCAATCCTTTGTACAACGTAAGAAAATTGTGAAGAGTAAGGAGTATAGAAATAACTCACCCACTTTGTTCTTCCATTCTTGCCTTTATTATAATTCATAGTACAAACACTTTACATTTGTATAAAAGGAGTATGGAAATGACTCTTCAGGTCTCCTGCAAACTACGCCAAGTCTTTTCAATTGAGAGAATCTAGTATAATAAAAGATTGCATTTCACAATTGTAAGCTCAAGAAATTACACTAGTAGCTGGCAAAAAAAAGCATCCCTCACCTGATACAAGTGTACCTGCTACGTAAACATGAAGACACAAGTAGGATTAGCCTTAAGTACGTCGGGATTGCTGAGAGAAAAAGTTCTGGTAATGAAGCTGAGGTATAGCAGCAGCCTACATAATGCAGAAGACATCGCCCTGCCATAAGAAGTCAGTATTACAACAGTCAACTTGTATTCTATCAGAGACAAGAAAACATCAGACACAACAAAACAGAAATATTCCCTTGCAGAAGTAGAAAACCTGATGTTGGAATAAGTTAACGTTATTCCTCCCTTCACTTTATTATTTTAGCATTGTTTAGGGTTAATACTAAAATGAAAACAAACATATAAAAAATAAAATTTGTGAAGAGAATTACAGAGTAGCTGCCTAAGTGTTCATATCTCAACAGCGCGGGATAGCACTAGAACATATTAAGAGAGTATTAATGTCAGATACAGGGAATTGCTGAAAATCATTTATGACAGCATACCTTGTGGTCCACATAGTCCCCAGATGATGACAAATCAACTATGATCAAGATGGAACAATGACCACAATTGATAACCCACAGGACATCATTGATCATTCCTGGCAAAACAGTCTTTGTACTGTGAACCAACAGTAAGCCAGATGGGAGCTGATCCAAAAAACTGCCAGCCTCGAAAATAAAGAGCTCCTGGCTTTTCAACAACATCCCTTGTGAGCTAACATGAGATATTAACTGCTATTGACATGAATGATGGGACCAGGGAGGGTACTTCCAAAAGCCAGGCTGAACACTGCCAGTATGGGGAAAACTAGGTTCTCCCCTTGCCAAAAGAGGATCTTAGCCATTCGCTGAGGCAGTCACTGTCCCTGCACCTTGCTGTGCCCAATTCCTCCTCAGCCTTGCCCTACTTCCCTACTTGGTGATAACTCCTGCCAAGACAAGCAGAATCAGTTTTTTAATCCAGTGACTAACACTAATAACTGAAACCAAGAAACTTGGTTTGTCAATATACTTTTTCATGGGAAATCCATTTCCAGACTTCTCAGAATGAAAATACATTGTCCCCAAAAAGGGCAAAATACACAAGTACACGAAATAAAAGATGAAGGCATAGTTTTAAAAGTAATGGCATACCTAAATACACAGACTAATAAAAGTAGGTTTTGCATAGGAGTTTTTAGAATGGTTTTGAAAAATCCACTAGAGACTTTAAGCATTTTATGATCTGGTCCTAAATACCTATATAAGGTCACAATGAAAATAAGACATCTAAACATTGCTCCAGCGTTAGCCTTATACTCTGGATGGATTATCTTTCTTCCTGAGCACATGAGTGGCAGAAACTATCTGTCCTGTAATGACAACATACCATATTTCTGAACATTATTTTACATAATCAGATGAGAAGTAAAAATTATGGTCAAATTAGGTCAGAGAAGACGATATATCATACACAAAAATATTTATCAACTTTATTGCCTGTCAGTAAGAAAAAAAAAAAAAAAAGCATGATTAATTTATTTGTAGGAGTCTATATCCCCCTGAAAAACACACAGCTTGCCCTGCTTAAGCATGTTAAGGCCTCGAGGAGGTAAAATGCAATAGTCATCCTTTACAATCAAAGTGGATTTAACAATCTTGTTAAGGGAATTTTTCCAGCATCCCCTCAAACAGCTAAATGGGCAACTGGTCAGCCAGTGAGCCACCTTCACATTTTTACAGTCGCTGCCCTAATCATCACCACCTAACGTACCTATGCACTTAATGTTTGACATGGTTTCCCTTTTGAAAGGGCACGATCAGATTACACAGATTCAGGCTGGTGTCGTAAACTCTTGTACCCAGTAAAAGTGAGATCAAATTGGTATTTTTATTTTTTTTTTTAAAGCAGCAATAACAATTAGAGAAAAAGAACTACAACATAGCATTTGAGAAATATTTACTCAGCCTTTCAGTTGATTAGATGCTGCTGCAGAAGTGTGTTACAATGTCAACCTAAACAGACCAAATTCTTGAAACAGGATTTTCTCTGTGGCTTTAAGTCAAGAAGGACCACGGAACACGAAGAGGAAAAAATATGTCAGGTTTGTTCTCTGAGCTGACACTGAACTGGCTTATCCTCACTGTCATTTTGAAGAGTTTCCTTCCCCCTCCCCTGCATGGAATCTGATATTCTTAGGAAGTTCTGAATAGATGAAAAGGTAAAAGATAAAGGCATTATGTGAGTACAACTAGAGAGCCAAATTTAATCAGAAAATTGGAACACTACAGAACACAAACAGAAAACGAATTAGACAGTTATCTAACAGTAAAGATAATAATGCAGCTGTGCAAATGCCTAGTGCTGAACAAAACAGCTATCACCGCTTCCAGAAGAATTTTAATTGGCATTCTGAAGATGTTGAAGACTGTGGTGAGACAGACACAGGTCAGTGCTCGCCTACCTGAAATGCACACTGTCTGCCATATGCCATTGCAGTGAAACTGCAACGCTATATCAGCTTCACTCGACTTAACAGCGAGCTAGTGGTGTTTGTCATGTCTGCTAGTGCCACCTACAGAGGACTGATTGCAGCTATTGTGTTGCTGATTCTCCTGGTCAAACACGCAAACAAGCATAGCCAGCTAAAATGCACCAAAACGTATTCAAAAGCACTAAAAATACTCTTTCGTTATGCAAATTGGCATAGGAAGTAAAAACAGAAAGATGAATAAATCGAGATTAATCTAATAATCCAGTAAGCAAACTGCAAGATAGAGCACCTGACTTTTGCTAACAGATACACAAACAAAAAAATAGATTATTCAGCTTGTAGAGGAGATCACAGATAAAATGAAAACATTTTTGTAATTTTGAAATGAGACTTTTTACCTTACCATATCTTCTTTAAGGCATATCCAATCAGGTCACCATTTTTGTTATTTTTTTTTTAGCCCATTCTGCATGTGTTTGATAAAAGACAAATAATATAATGAAGAAAATAGAAAGGGGAAATTCAACAACAAACAGATGCATTTTTGGCAATGAAGATGATCACTGAGGGACCTGGGGACAACCCATATCTTTGTCAAAGAGTTATTTATACAGTCTCTGACCGTGTTTAAACAACTCACTAGCAGCACACAGTCTTAAAACAGCATGTCCAAATCAAATAGGAGGCAAAATTCCAGATCCTGTGTCCAATACAAAAAATATGTATTGGAGCATACGTCTCAGCAGAACTAACGAGTTAAACCATGCCAGTGTTTCAGGGTTCAGTTAGGGACAACTAGCTCTTAAATCTATTCTAACTGGTGATGCGAAGTGCTATCTACGCGATGAACTTAGATTCTGCTCTAAAAGTGAAAAACTATTTTGGTTTAAGGTCCTGAATTCAGGACAAAAATCTTCTTCATTGACTTGATATCTTTGCTAAATGATGCTCGTCAGCATGAGAGGCTATAATTTCCAAAACAAGGAGAAATTTCCACTGAGTCATAACACATTTGAAAGATGACAGGGCACTACTGTTAAGTACAGCATTCAAATGGTGTTAACTTAAGATTAAAGATAATCAACACCCATGAATTTCAAGAAGCTCAAAGGTAAGGTTAACATCCTCATTACCTATGAGAATCATTTTCAAGTTGTGTGGCTTTTGTGACAGTCATAGAGTAATTTTTCTCTAAAAATCCTAATTATGTTTTCAGTAAACAATGTAGCATTGATGAAGAAAGAGGACTTCATTAAACAATGCTGGGAGCTGTACTTTGTTTAGCAAAAAATCCCTGTTCAAAATCCCTCAATCAGATACTGCTGCTGAGAAACTGAGAACTGAACCCACTCTACCTCACTACTTACAAACTGAAAGGCTTCAAATGAAAAGTAATATTACTTGGAAAAAAGTAAGGACCCAAAGAGTTTATAATTTAAATAAGCATGTGACATTCGATAAGATTATCATAATCTTGAATTGCCTTGAAATGAGGATGGAAACAGTTAGTAGATCCAAGTAAAAATAAAAAGTGCCAATAAAAGGTTTTTTTTTTCAGAAGATACAGGACAGTTGCAGGCTGGAAAAGCTGTACTGGCTTTGTTCATGCTATTGAGCAAGATAGGGAGTACCTGCATACATGGGCTGCTATGTATACTGAAGAACTTGAGACAATGAGAGGGAGCTAAAGACCAATTGATTTGATGGATAATAAATGTACTCACACCCACGTTTCTGTAATTACAGTCAGTAAGAGTTATACACATTCAAATACAAAGAAAGACTGTATCTTTACTAACTGCTGCAGTCTTCTTCATGATGCCTACTTCTTAAAATCTTTTCATGCAAGTCAATCCATAATCCAAATCTCAGTCTTCCCTAAATCAGTTCACTCACACTGAAATCAGATGATTTAATGAATTAAGACTTCAAAAGGGAATGTTCTGTGATTATGTCTGTCTTACAGTTCCTTATACCTCTTCATGTGCTGGAAATCGTTCAGACAAAACTGAAAGAGCAGCCATCATTAAAATGCCCCCAGTTTTAGACACCATTCAGTATTTCCTCACTACTAGCAGTTTAGAACAATACACTGCAGGCGAGAGAAATATCTGATTGGGTAAAGGAACTTTACTATTTCTATCATTAGCTCTTAGTCTTAAGTGCAATCCTAAACGTTATTAAGTGCTATTAGCTATCATGCTAATAATTTAACAGACTTTTAAAAAAACAGATTCTAATTAAAAATAATTCCAGTTCTTAAAACAGAAGAGCGCGCTTTAAAGCGGGAATTATTATTTGTGCATAACTGTCATTTCCTACTTTAGTAGGCTGATCTTGTGAAAAGCTGTTTTTAGAAGTGCCTTTGAAAATGTGCCACCCTGCAGTTGAAGAAGATACTTCAACAAGATACTACACTAGCAATTTTCTTCTTAAACTTTCTGTCTCTAGCCTGCCTTCAACAAATTATGCTAGAAGAGGAGGTGAAACAATATTTCTTCTGGAAAAAAGCCTTCTGTTGCATCACTTTGAATAAAGGAAGAAGGAACAGTAGATATATATGCTAATAGTTGAATAAAATAGAATTTCAATCTGAGAGATTTGAGCAAAGCAGATTTAGACTATGCATAGGTTACTACACAACATCCACTATATCAAAGCCATACAGTATGATAAGCAACACACATTCCTGACGGAATGTTATCATGAAGTATTGTGGCTAAATGTAGAAAAGAAGTAAAACCCATGAAAAATCACAACGAAACTTCTTTCCATTTTCTTTTCTTTTCTGTTGTTGTTGTTGTTGTTGTTGTTTTTAATTTAAAACAGTAATTGGACGTGATCAAGGCAATAATGGAAAAGGGCAACAGGATCATCAGGTAGGACCATTTGTGTGATAAAATAGGGTGGTGGGCAATCATACTAGCATTGGCAGCTGAACTTAGACATTGAAAAACTCACTTGGTAAAAGCATACTTGACAGTCACCAAAACAAATACGATCTACAACAGAAGAACTTGATGATTATTTTGTACAAATCAATAAATGCATCAGAAATATAGAAAGAAATCCTATTCAATAGCCTAGCTGCTCTTTGGCATAGAGTGATATCCAGAGAAAAGTTCTTAAAATAGTATTCTGGTTTTTTGGTTTTTTTTTGTTTTTTTTTTTTTTTTGTTTTTTTTTTTGTTTTTTGTTTTTTTTTTGATGAGAAAAGACTGGAATTCAGATCAATATCATATAGGTTATGCAGCCAAGTACTCCAACCAGGGGAAATTATGGATTGTTCTACAGATCTCTTAGGCATTCACACCTAAACTTTCTCTCAGTTCCCAGCTTCTTGACTCTTCTAATCCCCAAAATGGTCTAAATCACAAGTCATGTAAAGATCTGCTTATCATCTACAGAAGGAGGAATAATGTTTTTGTTTTGTTTGGTACTGTGCATAAATTTGTTACAAGGTGGCTAGTCTAAGATGCTATTAGTACAGTGACTAAGGGCCAAGGACCTTATAGTATTTTAAAATAGTTACTATGCTTAAATCTCCATGATTCAAATCTAATGGACAAAAGATGTACATTTAAAAATATGAGATACAGTATTTACATAACAATATACAGCATTTACAGACTCAAAAATTGGCGATGATTTGATCACAACTCATATAATTCTTTTTGGAAATGACTAGAAATTATTAATAAATACTTCCATTCATTTTGTAATCTCCTAACTGAAGGTGGAAAAAAGGAAGAAGCTAAGAAACAAAGAGTAACATCTAGAGATGAAATGTGGTGGGAGGAAAATAAGAGTCTGAAGTCTGAATATATAACTGTACAAAACAATGTAAAGATACCTTAAGGTAGGAGGAAATTGCTTTTTTATTCCTTGAAGTCCTTGCTGCACTCCCACTGCAGTGTAAACGATCCCTAGCATCAACTTGAGCTGCCTGTTCTAACTGCAGCATACAGTTTTCATATGTAGCAGGGTCATAAAGAAAAGCTACAGGTCTTCAAGCATTTCACATATTTACTCTCATTCTTACTATACATGTGTGCAAATATGATTTGAATTTCCTAAATCACAGCAGTGAATATTTCAGCACTTGCAATAGGTCCATCCAAGTCAGCAAAAGGTTGTATTATCCTTCATTAATCTGTATGACAGTAAGTGAAGATAACAATCATGAGGAAGCTTATAATCATCTAATTTGCTACGTGTAGAAGATCACGCAGCTCGGATGCAAGCGTGTAATTTGCCTGTGAAGTTAAAGCAACAATAAATCAACAGTAAGCTAGGATTGAAAAGCTTTTGTGTTGGATTTATCTAATATTTTCTACTGGACAAAAAAGTGTATATGAAGTATGTGGGAATACTTACATTTCCTTTATTATTTTTTTAACATGAAGACTGTCAAGAGAAATTGATGCTGGAGTAACTGCTCAAGTGCTACCCCACTGTTTGGGTTCTGACATTAGGAACAGACAAATCATATGTCAGTAACTTGGAAAGTACTGCCTTCTATCTGTTTTATGGAAGATACAGGATACAAAAAGCAGAATAATACTTTTTAATAGAGCAAATTCTCAGCTAAAAAACACTTTTTCAACACAGCCACCACCATCAGCCATGCAATTTTCACCAGCAATGAACAAGAATTGGTATGACATGCTGATAAAAAATTTTCATGGCAATCTAGAACATGGCTT
>JAOWBP010003659.1:888729-907318 GCA_028571105.1 Tragopan temminckii
TCATCTAGTTTCAACCCCCCTGCTATGTGCAGGGTCGCCAACCACCAGACCAGGCTGCCCAGAGCCACATTCAGCCTTGCCCCCAGTCCTCCAGCAAAACTTGCATTTATTTTTTTCCAAAAGCTATTCATAACTGACACACTATACCACCAAGGGATCACTTCACTCATTAGCTTTCCCAAGGAAAAGCACAGGCTTTCCTTTAACAACTTCACACTAATATCTCACCATGAACGCACCATGATTTACTTATCTAGAGAAGAAGATACATATTCTGTTCTTTCATATTTAAGTAAATTTTTAAAAAAATCTAAATTTCCAATAGCAAGATTTAACATCAAACCAGTAATAATTTTACATACCCTCCAAGCGCTCTTGAATTCATCCAGTCATTTTAGGAGTGGTACCTATGTATCACTACTGTTAAATTTCTGCCAAAATGCAGCACCTGCTCACCAAGGATACTTAAGGCTTCCACAGCTATCTTGTGAAAGGCCTGTCCTTTTCACACAGCTGCAAATACCTGAGGAAAGGATGGAGAAAAGAAAAAAAAAACAAAAACCACTGACAGGTGAGATTACCAGCAAATAAGTATTGAAAATTTAGCTGTGTGGTTGTGGCCTTTTCCCTTTTCTAAACTTATAGCCATTTTGACCATCTTTGATATGAAATCTTGAAATGATTAGGCATTCTGGAGATTCCGAGTGAGTCTTCAAACAGGATATAATTTCAAATACAGTGAACATGAGTTACCCAGTTGACAGCAACACAAAACAGATACATTTCTCCACACACCTCTATAAAATTTAGGATTGACTTCACAACAGGCTGGTTTCTTCTTGGGATGATGCCGGGTCAAGTCTCAGCTATCATTTCTGAACATGAAATGCAAGGGCTGGCAATTATCCCAGCTGGTAATTATCCTGCTTTCCAGATCAGTAAATCCTCTAAGATCAAATTTGTTTACTATTAAATGTCTATTAAGTTAAATCAAATGAATTAATTGGGCCTCATTTTAAAATTTATTTACGTTTCTTAAGAAATCTTTTCTTTCTGTAATCTGCCACATTATCTATGAACAGGCAGAACTAGAAACATTCCATTATTGCCCATCTTCGATATATATAAAGATAAATGTTTGCATTCAGTAATTCTAAACCTAAGACTCATTTACCTTTTTGCTCATTCCTAAAATATTATGCCTTCGTTCCCTTAGATGATTTTTTTCCCCCACTCATTATCTTCCCCATAAAAGCGTGGCCTACATTTCTCTCTCAGATGTATGCATTTACATTTCTGTGTATTAAAGTACAGTTAATTCTTTAATTAAGCATCTTTTCCCAGATGGCTGAAGTCATATCAAGGGGATAGTTACAGCCCAAGATCAGCTCTACTTTAGCAGAAGAAAAATTCTCATGTGAAAAAATTCCCCCATGAATATAATCAGAGCACAAAGAGCTGTTCCAAATTCCATTGATTTCACTGTGAACTTGATTCAGCTCAGGAGACCTAAAAGAAAGAATGCAATTTCAATTCTCTAGGTATCACAAAGGAAAAAAAGTACTGCTAACGACAGTGTGGGAGTACAGTGATTGTTTCCACAACAATCAAATCAAATTGCTCTAAAATCATGTCTCAAACTGGGAAAAAGCAAAACTAATGCAGAAAAAAAAAATGAGGTTTTATTTTACATATTCAGATCTCATCAAAACGACTTGGAGAAATTCTAAAAAGGGTTACTCTACCTTGGCTTTGGCCCCCAAACTCCTTTCAAAAATCTAAAACAAAAGTTTTCAAAGTGGAAAAGGGCTTTTGAGTTCATTAATATTACACGATAAGGTTCTGGTCAGCGTGAACAACAGCTGATGTATACTTCCTTGTACACATTGGCACATTATAAATCCTCTAGATTATGGGCATATAAATTAAAATATCGGATAGCATTGTAATACGTGTATTGATTTTCTCTACGACACTTTGGTACCCATTTTCAGTTTGTTTTTAACAAGCTACAGTTATACGTGAGCAAAAAGAGCGGAACATCACACTTAAACAGGTCTGTTGTTTCCAAAATTGATTTGTTGTCTCAGTGCTTTGGTCTAACTCAGCCTTATTCCTTTAACTCTTGGTGTGCATAAGAACATTAAAGAAAAAAAAAAAAAAGGTGATGCGCAGCCACTTTGCCACCACGTTAATGAAAAATCAGGAATGAATGAATTTGCAATAATATCATCAAACTTCCCTTAGAATACAAGAAGATTTTAGCCACAGCTAACAATAACACCACAATCTTTAAAAGGGTTGTAAAGAGAGATATGCTGTAATGGGCATAGCAAGGCATGGCTGAGGCAGATCTAGAAATCAATTTTAGCGATATATAAGATAGTAACATGTAACCCAGCTGTCTTTTCCCTGATAGTTTCTAAAAAGTAGTCCCATAAACTACTCACTAGTGGTTGCTCTGAGTAAGTATGGGTGCCTTAACTAAAAGCACAGTATTATTTAACCACTCATTGTGGTCATTTAACCAATGACTGAACAAGGGGAGATCCTACCGATGCTTATTCTGCAGTCCCTTAGTACCTCGGCCTTTTAAAACGTAAGAGGTTCTCACAGGCTGAAATTCTTGTTTAAGATAGTATTTTTTTTCTTCAGGGCTGCTAGATATCATGGTTATGAGATGCACATTTAGCAAGAGAGAATATTTCCAGAAAAGACAAAGGAGCCAGATATTCCTCAGTTCCAACCCTAGTCAAATGCCATTTCCTCAGCATTGGCAGATCAAATTTCCTGCCCACTGGCCTACCTGTGAAACAGAGGAAAAGTTGTTAATGTACGAGAATATTTGAAGAAACATAGCCAATGAACTTAAACCACTTAGTGGAACTCCTTTGAATTCCAGGTTGAGATACGACAAATCGCAGAACCATGTTTGAGGACATCTACATATTATCCCTCACACTGCTGGCAACTCTTGCTAATTTGGATCTATCACTGATATGCATAGAAGTACCCGAGAAAGAACTATGAGCACTGCATAGAAAATAATAAATAAATAGAAAATAACTCCTCGCTAGGGTTTTTCTTAGAGGTAAAGGTGAAGTGTTCAAAATATACAACCATCCATTTGTGAGAAAAACTTTTTTTCCTCATCAGTAGGGATGAAAATTGGATTCAATAGCAAAGCAATTTACAGAGAATTTCCTACTCTGCAAAGTTTATATGCCATGCAACATATTAACTTCTGTCTGCAGGTAGAACAATTAAATGCAGAGAATAAAATTAAACTATTCACTGTATGCAGATGAGTTCTGTTGCTGTTAATGAGGAACCCTGTCCAGTGTTGAGAGAACAAAGGATATTTTCACGTTAATTCTCGTCAGCCTTTTTACTTGATAGACTTTCCTTCATCATCTTGTGGATTTGCAGGAGTTATTATAGTGAATAAAAGAAGTGAGTTATTAAATCTGATATCCAAGCCATACAAGTGACCACTACAGAAATGCTTTACTCTAATACTATAGAACTGGGAATTGATTTATTCCCTGAAGCACAAATATCTTTTTCTTTTGTTTTTGTCTTTAAATAACTCATTTTTTCATATAACTATGACTATTTCTATTTTGTTGGTGCAAGTAGAGAAAAATAAATGAAAAATAAAAGGTTTTAGCGGAACTTTTAGACTGAATTAAGAATAACAAGAGCTGTTTTATGTTTTGAAGTTGAAAACAGAAATTAAATGAAAACATAAGATATTCTTAAGAATCCGAATAAAAATAATCTACAAGAGACTTATTTTCAGAATTATATTTTCTCCAGTGGGAACTAATTCAGAGAAGTAAGCATGATACATTTCAGCCCAATGCTAAAGCCTAGAGTGGATACCATCTCAGCTCCACAATTCATTTGATTTTTTAAGATTTTGGTTTTGATTTTATATTTTTTTAGATTCCTAATTTTAATCAAGTAAGCTACATTTTGTGGCCATGAAGAAAACGACTATTCTGGCATTCCATTGGACTTAGATTCCACGTTGCAAGTTAAAATGAAGTTCAAAAAGTAAATCTACCCTTCCATATCCCTTCTTATCTCTTCCTTACGCTGGATCTACGTGACTTTCCAGATCTACATTCTTTCCTGGAAGTCATTAAATAATCTCTGATTTGAATCTAAAATGGAACACCCACGGAAATGGAATAATAAAAACTGCACAATAAACACTGCAAGTCTTCATTCAGGAGCAATATTGAGAAAATTATTTTTACACGTGAATTCATTTGAAGATGTGATGTCTTGAATTTTAATAAAACAACAAACATAATTCACTTCTAATTCGTCCTACTTAGTAATTCAGAAAATGCTGTAGAGTTTAAACAGACTACTTTAGAAAGCCTAAACTCTACATGTTCTGTTACTTCTGATCTTTCCACCACAGAATTCCTGCCTCTTCTCTGTCCTGTTAAAATACATTTAAGGAAGGAAAGTGATACAGTACACGAAGAAAGGAAGAACGTGTCACGCTCACTATTATGAAACACGCAACTATTTATCTTTTGCACACATGTGCCACGTGAGAACTCAGACCCTACTCACAGTGACAACTTTTGGCTCCACTTACAGCAAGCAGCAGCAAAGGCTATCTACAGATCTGTAACAGTGAGCACCTCAGCATGAAAACAGTTAATGACAAAGAACAAGCACTTGAAATCTAGGTCGTGGTGGAGGGTCATTGGATAGAGATAAAAGTGCAACAGGCACGTAGTCAGCGTCAGAGAAATAGAAACGCTGCTGCTAGTAGCAGGACGCTCTCCTTCTCTATGTGCACATCTACAGAGTTTCCACATAGAACCATACTGTGAACACTCATTTTTTCTTGCTAAACACAATAGGGAAACTCCCTCTCAGACAGATGATGGAACCTGTATTTCTGAAACCTGAATAGAAATACATTAACTCTGTAAAATACTAATGCACTACAACTGCTTGAGCACAAAGGTGACAGTTGAAGTACACCTAAGTCAAAGTTTCTCCTGAAAGTGTGGCATACAGTTTTCTTCGCTTTGTCTATGAAACCACAGCCTTTCAACCACGGAGCTATGAACTCTCTCAAGCTTCTCAGGGGATTCCCTTTCAGCTCCCCAAGGGAGATGCCAGCTTAACACACTGCAGCATAGCTGACACAGGAGATGACAAGACACTTAAGGCCTCCAGAGTCTCTACATCGAACAAGCACAACGGAGGACATCTTATCCTTACTTAGAATGCTTTCTACATTTTATTTAAGCCCTCAGAATACAGCTCCCGAATCAGACAGAGAGCAATGTTTGAGTGATAAACAGGTGTAGGTGCTAAAGAAGTGGCTATAAAAGACTGAGCAAAAGAAGAGCTGACACTAAACATGGAATGAGTTAATGTGAAGGATTCTCATATTCTGGGAGCAATAAATCCTATCAAAAATATTTAAAACTTCAGACTTAACTTTAAATTCAATTTATATCCATCTAATTTGTGGATAAATGTGACCCAACCATACAAAGTTCTCATGAAAATGTTATAAGGTCATCTGATTGATAGGAAAATAAATTCCTGCAAATAAATATAGATAGCCAGATGGTATCCAATAACAACTTATCCGTAAGGGATTATGGCTTCCCAAGAGAATAGACAATAATTACATTACTTTAACGAGGTCCACACTGTTAAATGTGAATTTTAATAGCTACAGCCAATTCTCTCTGGACTAGGTAGTCAGACTCCCTCCAAAATCAGGTAGCCTCCTTTCTCCGGATTGCATACAAAAATCCCATATGCCACATCATCACATTCTTAGCTAGTGCAAAGGTCCATCATTTCAAAATTAGAGAAACTCCTAAGCTGGCCTAATTTATTTCCTGGGTTATAACCATCGAGAACTTAACTTGCTTTGCTGCATGGTATTTTTCCTTTTTCGCTTTGCTCTTGGCTAGTCTGCATACAAATACAGTGTTGGTTCCTTCCCCTTCTCCCCATACATGGACAGAACTAGGAATGGATTTCAGCTGTTATGAGAATGTATATCAAAGAGCAGAACTGGGTACGGCAAAAAATAAAAAAAAGAAAACATCAATCAAAATAGAAAGACTTCTCCAAGAGTACTGCCTCCTATTTTAATGTGTGGGCCTACAACATCAGAATCAGATGTTGGTAGTATGGCAGTAGAAAAATGAAAATACTTTGTTACAGAAATAATCTGGCAATAACATCATTTGTCCCTCTGGCCTTGTACTCTCTCAAAACACGCTTAAAGGAAGAGTGAGTAACCAGAAAGATTCAAGGCTTAAAGGACATGACATTGAAATAAAATCAAAAACCAAACAAAATTACTCTAATACTTACGATCAACTTTCACACACCCGTTGAGCCTGCAAAACCAGTTCCGCAAGTGGCAAAGCCAGCCTGTAAAGAGTTTAGTTGAGAAAATTTCTGGAACATCACATCATAATTTCAACTTTGATTCAGTAAGCAACATGGCTATGAAGTTTGATACATTTGTAACCCAATGGAGACTTGGTAGAGAAGACATAAGAAAATAAAAACACATTATACTTGTAAAAAATAAACAAAAAAACAGCAAACAACAACAACAACAAAAAAAAACCACTATCTGTGAACCAGTTAAAATGAGAATTATTCTCATGCTAACTGAAAAAAATAAGTTTTATCTAAATAAAATTAAACAAAACTGTTTTATAGTAGGCAGTGTTTAAAAAAAATTCATTTGCACTCCCCTATTTCCAACAAATAGGCTTTAGATCCTTTTGAAAGACACTTTTTTGTCAGATTAAATATTTTTCCCTCTTTTTCAGACTTGTGTTTCACATTTTTAACACTCAATATTTTACAAGCTGAGTAAATATTTTACAGCCTTGACAGTGTCAATGATACTTGTATATAATTATACTTATAAAACAGTATTTCTTTGGCACGCTGTGTAACTTTCAATATGCCAAAGACACTGCAGAGGAAACGTAGCAGACATTATTTAATTAGTTGCATTCAAATAAAGCTTTGCAGAGCAAACACATGAAAATGTGGAACTTCTCAGTCCTTTTGCATATTACAGAGTGACTGTAACAGATGCAGAGCATTATTTTTATTACTGAAAGTAGAAAGCTACACTTGACTAACTAGACCTTTACAATTCAGATAGCTGTGCAGAATATTTTGATAATATATATATAAAAAGCAGAATCAGGTAAGAAAAAGAAAAATAAGTTACTTCTTTCTTGTACCTTCATCATTAGGTCAGACGCAGATCTAATTTTGCCTTGCCTTAAACATATCAATTGTGAAGCAGCACATGCTTTCCTACAGTATTTTTATTTATTCTGATCCACTTTGAGAAAGGATGAAATAAATATCACAATAGTACTGCTTGCACGAGTAAATGTGGCACCAAATTCACATAGGAATATTCTGCCTGATCCTGCATCTATTGAAGTTAATAGCAAGATCCCCATTGGATTTTCACAGAGGCAGAATTTCACATCAAAGTTCCTGGCATGTAGTCAAACTGCTTGAATTAACAGGCCTTATTCTCCTAGGGAAACTCACTGGGGATTTGGAGCTCACTTCGTGAACTGAATGCATGCTATTGCTCCTCGGGTAATATAAGCTGTTCATACAAACTCCATGAGCAAGACTGTAAGGACTACAATTCTGCCTGCATATAAAAATGCCTGCTGCTGCCAGGTACGCACAAATCTTGTGCATTATGATATTATGATAATTATTTGAAAGCGGCATAGACAATTACTCCATCTAAGCACATAAAAATTTTAATAAAAATTTCCTACTCAGAAGTCGAGCCTGCTTGTCATTATTTAAGTTGAAAACTAAAAGCTGTAATTCATTCATCTTCTCCTGTCAGTGTAAAATTTCTTCCCAGTTAAATCCCTAACACTAGGTAACCCTATTTTCAAGGAGATACTAATCTGCAACAAAAATACTGGAGATCAGTCACTAATATACTGCAGAATGTGTATATATACATATATACACACACAACATATAGAGGCACAAACAGAAAAGCTACAGCCCTTTACCTTGCCTGCCCCACCCTGTACTTGTAGCAGAATTTCTACTTCCGTGTTTACTACACATAAACCATTTCACTTTCAAAGGAGCACACCCCATTGATGGTAACATACCTCTTCCATAGATTTCACTTTTGCAGAAAAAAACATTTTCTTCAATTCCACTGAAAATCAACGTTACAATGGTGCATACGAAATAAAGCTGAAAATTTTGGCTGCTAGTGCTCAGGCAGTGTTTACAAGCAGCATTCCTGTGTTCTCTCCCCTCATTAATATTTCATCACATTTGTATTAAGGTTGCTGAGACTACTCAAGAGAACGAGGGTCCTCCTTGCTCATAAGGTTTGTACAGTTTTAACACCTTTTGTGCATTTTAACATCATCATCTTGTGTTATAACTGAAAAAGGTAAAAAAGCAGGTTTAAAACATAACTGAAAAAACAATTTATCAACATAAGGAATGTGAGTTCCTATTTAACTTAGAGTGTTGTATTGTTGCACAGTGCTCTAAAATGTTTAATGCTATATTCACCCACTTAGTACATATCTTCTTGTGAAGACTAACTCGCTAATGTGCCTAATTCCTCGTGCAATTACTGAGGAAAATAGCTGAAAGAGGTAAAAAGTATGGTAGTTTCCTGTAGAAAATACATACAGAACTTACTATTAAAAAACTCAGTGTGTAATGGATTACAAAAATGTGACAACCTTGTATTTGCAAGGAGATTATAACAAAATTATTATTACAGTGTGTCTGCTCTCTAGAGTATTTTATAAAAGGTCTTTTTCTTCCTTCAGTAGAAGTAAAAAAAAAAAAAGAAAAAATGAAGACAGGAAAAATTGTCTTATAAAGAGGATTAAACATCAGCTTTATAGGTACAACCTTGACAAGAGCAGCTTCCCATTGAATGAGGACTCCTCCCATTTCCAGAAAGCTGTTCTTATTAGTAACTCTACCGCCTCATCTGACAATTTCAGCTCCATAACAGAACTTACAAGCTTTACCTAGCTTTTCCATACATAGCCAACAGCAGACCTAAGGTCAAATCTTGACATGAAGGTGGTTTACCTCGGCTAACCCAGGTTCTCTTTGGTGAAGAAGGTGCCTTCATCTCTGTTGTCAGAATCAAGTCAACCAATGAAGTGTTTATTAGAAAACAACTGGACAGCCATTTTTTGGCCCCACTTTATTCCAGTTCTGCCTAGTTGTTTTTCAGTTTACTGCATAATTTGCTTCCTAGACATTTGGATTGGCTGGTGCCCCACTGCCAGTCAAGCGCTCACATAACTGACAGTTGTAGTATTTCTACCACACACAGCTTTGTCTCTCTCTCTCTCTCTGTACAGCCTTCCCATCTGATCTAAAGATGTTTCTCCTTTGCTATTCACATCTGATACTACTGGAAAAAAATAATCAGATTGTTTTGGAAACGTAAGAATGTGAGTTTAAAGACCAGAGAAAGCAACTGTTTGCAACACATGCTTAACAGCCAGAATGGTTTATACTCTGCCACGTTTCTGGGTGACAGGCAAACACCTCTGCCAAGGCAATGCAGAGCCCAGGGGATAGAAGATAGAGTTACTTCCTTGCTTCCTCTGCTAAGAGCACAAGAATTGAAAGTTTATTTAAAAGTAGCAAGGGCTGCTACCACATATACACAACTCCAAAAGGATTTTAGAGTAAATCTTCTCTGAGACAGACCTACACTGCAAATAGGAGAAGCGGCTACGTATTGTGTAGATGTAGCTGAATGTTCTCTAACTTGCCTTAGCTTCTGATTTCACAAAATGCAGGTGTTTACAGACAGAACTACAAAACTCTCCAGAGTCTGAACGTAAAATATTTCAAAGTAATCTTGTTTCGTATAATATGCTGCATCTGAGTATGATGAGAGGCTTTGGGAATGAAGTATGTAAATCCACTGTGATTTCTCAGCTCCCAGGTTGTGCTTCAGAGATACGGTTTAGGCAGATAGTTTCAAAAATCAGCTGGAATAGTTGTATTTAAAAAACACAAGAAACAGATAAAAGCATGACAGCGAAAACAAGTGAAAATCGTTATTCCTGTGAAACACAGGGATGTAAATCAAATAAGTAACAAATGCTGTATAAATTAACAAAAATTTGATATAGCATTAGATTAAGTCTCTTGAAAAATGTAATTTATGAGTAAAATTTTGAGAATCTAAATATCAGCTTAGACAGGATGGCACAAAATAGTTATAGTAATAGTAATAGTTAGTTATGCTGGAGGAGGAGTTTCAAAGAGCTGGATAGTGTTATTTTACAAGAAGGTGGTAACAGGTAGTGGTTAAAGACAAGCAGGGAGGTTACTGGCTCTGAAGGACTCTTAAGGACTGAAGTGAAGATGGAAAAGTTACAATAATGCCATTTGAGTATCAGTCATGATTTCTACCATGTACACTGAAGTATCTACTGCTTTTCACTTAGAAAGTACTGAGGCAACGTGGATTTAACAGAAACAAGAAAACTGACTTTTTTCCTCTTTATTTTCTTGTCAAAGCCAGAAAGCAATTAAAAACTATGTTCATAGAGGCAACTACTTCTGTTGCGTCTGTACTGAGTCATCTGGTGTTCATATGCAAGAAGAAGAAGAAAAAACCTCTGACCAAAAAAAAAAAACCAAAAAAACAAACCCCACACACAAAACAAAACAAAAAAACTAAACCAACCAACCAAAAAAAAAAAAAAAAAACAAAAAAAAAAAAACCAAAAAAAAACCCCAAACCAAAAAAACAACAGATCCAAATAATCCTGCTTCTCAGTTACACCCAAATGTTTTAGTTTTAGACATATCAGTATGACTGATCTGATCAGTTTCTGGTGGATGACAGACTACAGAAAACACGTGGATAGTGATGGAGAGGGCACAACTTCTTCAAGAAGTACTTATCTCCTATACGTTTATCTTGTTAAGAAAGATTAAAGATTAAGATATTTTGTGATAATGAGACCTGTTTGTGTTATGAGATCATTTCTGATGGAAGTTTGGGCACTCACTAATTACTACGTATGAAAAAAATCAATTAATGTTTTTATCTGACTCACACAGATCATTCCAAAGAACATAGATCTGTTTGGTTTATCCATAATACATTCAAATAGCTTAAGAATGAATAAACAAAATCGATTCTCTTCAGTTGGATTAAATTTGAAGTGTGAAAGATGTAAACAAGATATCCCAAATTACTGTTCTTTCAATTCCTATCTATCTTCATCCGTGCCACAGTTATCAAAAAGCATAGTTTTATTACATCCTATATACAGACTTTAAGTCATGAGGGCCTGCTATGAAGAAAAGCAAAAATCCTCAACATCTGTAGCAATAATATAAAATAAAGTAAATATAAGTAAGAAATCCAGATGTTTAAGACCTTGATAATTAGATCTTGGCAATCTTTACGGTTACACTAGTATTCACTGTTAACATTTATAAGAATACAATCGGCCCCTAAGCAAGAGACGAGTGGTGCAAGAGTTGGCATATACAAACATAGCAAGTGGAATATTTAGAAGTAGCTTACAGAAGGAATGACTCAAAAATCTGTTATCTACACTGTTTCATGAATGGGCTGATTTAGAGAAGCTGACACAATTTGAAGATTTTGATGCAAGTTTTTCATTCATGCACTGCTGCTTGTCTGCAACTTGCATTTAGCCATTGGTGGCATTGTCTCGCACAGTAACATACTAGGAAATTGAAAGTTAATTCCATGCGTTAACATATAATAAACAACTACCTGACCTAAAAACAACTGAGCTTGTGTCTATGACGGATGATGAAAAACACAGAAGGTGTTCTGCATGTTATGCAGAAGTACGGACAGCAGAGCCTTGAATGCTTAATTTGATCCCTGTTGCTCTGCCTGCCTTTGCCACTGACGACAGATTTCCATTTCCAGCAAAGCTCCGCCTATGGGGGTTAACGTGACCCAGGCTTCTCATGTTTTACAGCAAAGCCTACCCAGCACTTCTCTGCTAAAGAAATCAGTGCAGGTACTGCTGAAAGCTTTGTGGCAACAACATTCCCATACAGCCACTGGCCTTGGACAAAACCTTTATTTTCAGAATCTGACTGCTGGGTTAGTGAACATAGTTAAATTTATATCCACCATTCCAAACATATTTCTATTTTTAGTATATTGGCATTTTTTAATCTCCGCTAGTGGGTTTTGAAACATAATGTCTCATTTGAATATATTAGCATATCAGTACTACCAAGGTCATTACAGAATGAAGGAGATGAAAGCATTTTTGTGCCACTATTTCCCAAGAAAACTGAAAGAAAAAAGGCTAAGTTCTATTTTGTTAAAAATCATAAATAAATAACCCCCTCCCCCACAAAAAAACCACCATCTGAAACCATGAATAATTAACCTGCAGGCTTCTGATAAATCTGTGTCATGGACACCTCTGGTCTAAACAGTTACTTCACCCTTGTTATTTTCAATATATCCATTTTTCACACGTAAACATCACGAGATCTCTGATGAAAAAGATAACATTAAAAAGAAATAATATTTTATTCATTGTTGCTAGGCAACTGTAGTTACATCCCATAACATTTCTGACCAGCATAGGTAACAGAATGACGAAAAATAACTTCTCTTTCAATACTCCTGCTCTCCTGCTAGTTAAATACATTTTGGGTTTTTTTCTGCTTATTCATTAAGCTCCAATATCAGAAAAAAAAATCCTATAACCAACAGTACCACAGCAGAAAGAACCACTTACTCTTATTTTATAGATTCAAACTGAAAACATCTCATATGCACATAGTCTACTATATAGATTCTCCGTCTGGAAACAATGCAGCTTTCATTAAAACATCAAACTCTTAGAAATTTTTTGATAGTAAATACACACACATTAAATCCTATGAAATCATACACCAATTGTTATAGTAACATATAATGCGAATTCACAATACTATCTCATATTACAGCTACACAGTAACTTGAATAAATACATATTCAACTCAAGATTAAAAATTAGACACTTAAAATTAACTTTGAATCTCTATTCAACTCATTACAGACACAACAGGAACGTTAAAATTTCCAAGAATTTCCTTTTT
The DNA here is from genome assembly GCA_028571105.1 of Tragopan temminckii. NCBI lineage: Eukaryota > Metazoa > Chordata > Aves > Galliformes > Phasianidae > Tragopan > Tragopan temminckii. The sequence goes on from JAOWBP010003659.1 coordinate 901,903, forward strand.
TTTTTTTAGTTCACTTACACTGTGCATCTAGATCCACAACTATAGTTTTGACCCATACATCAATGCTACACTTGAGAGCACTTCCTCAAAACACTTCCCCAAAAGGAAGCTGACCATTCATAAATAGAAAGATCAGCATCATGTTATATCTGCACGTAATGCCTTTTTCTATTTCCATGGCAACTAGAACAAATACAAAGAGCACAATAACACTATCCGAGAGCAAATTCTCAGCTACAAAACATTGTTTCCCAGCATAGTCGTCATCATTAGCCATTCTATCAGACTGCCCCTTTGCTGCCATCCTTCGCACGGCAACAAAACGCAACAGAACACTGGTGAGAAGGTTCAAAACCTATTGCCGTCGTACCAGCATCCTCCTCTGACATTGTGAACCAAGATAATAAAATAGGAGGCATTGCTTTCAGAGCAGTCCTCGCATAATTCTGTTTGAAGTTATTCAATTGCTTCATCATTCATCTGCTGTCATTATTCTTCAAAGACACTTCAAAAAATACTCCTCCTTTTTTGATCAGTACAGCAATCAGAAAGTCCACAAGTTAATAGTTTTCCACTAATATGTTGAGAAATAGAGGTGGAAATTAATACAGGAGGCATAAGGGTTTTCTTAAATTATAGAACGTTTCACAGAGTACTTACAGTGCTTCTTGAACTTTTGAATTTTCAGACTAATAGACTGAGAAAAATAGCTGGTATTTGCATTTTATAAGGCATTGATGTATCCAATTAAGATGTAGAAAAGGCTACAGAACTGTGAGAAATCATCTGAGGAGGTGATTTCAGGATGTCAGGAACTTTTCTCTTTTTGGTTGCAATATCCAGAATAGAGCAAAATATTATGTGAGAATGATTTGAAAACATCCAAAGCATTTGCTGTGAGGCCTGTGACTTTATCTTCTGAGCACTGAGAAATAATACAGGTCCACAATTAGTTAGTTACTTCTTTTTCTGTTTTTCTATTCCTACTAACTCTAAATAATATTATGCTCATCTGTATAGTAATTATTTTCCCTTATAAGAGAAATTGACTTCCAAATTACTTCAGAAAGCTAATAAGAAAGCAGCTTGTGATGCTGCAAGTGCAGCAAATTAGCAGAAACAAAACATCATTAAAAATAAGTTAAAACCACATTTTAAGAAAGTTGTTAGTATGAAACAGAATTCACAAAAGACTACCATTAACTGACAGTGAGTGTGCCTCTAATCCATTAGTGCTATTAGAAAGCAGCTTCTTTAGTCACTATTTTGGTAGTGAATGGAAATATCTTAGCAAAACATAGCCAGTTATCATTGTAGGTTCCTGATCAAAAATAGGTTACTTACAGTCTTTAAGAAGTCAAACTTATTTCAGTGATAATTTTCATATCAGCAACTTTCAGCCAAGTAAGAGAGAAACTTCTTTTTGTCAAAACCAACAGAAAGCAGACATCCAGAAGTGAAGTGCTGGCAGTAGTTATTTCAACAAGGAATTTCTGACGGCGTTCCATAAAAATATTCTCAAGGGAAATACAAACTCCTGATACACCCTTTTAAAGTAAGATTTAACATGTCTATCAGAATTTGAATTTAGGAGTGTTAAGTACAAAAGACAAATCATTACCAGCCTATAACTACATACTGAGAATATAAATCCACAGGATACTGAAATTAAGTAAACTTTCACAGAAGTCCATGACCCTCAGGATTTCATTAGAAAGCACATCTGTCAAGTATTTTTACAAGAAAATTACAGAAATATTGGAGGAAGTATAATAATGATAATAGAAAGAATGACATCAATAAATATAAGCACGAGAAAATATTGCTTTGAGTGTCTGAACACACAGCACAAAGAACTTCTGATTCAATTAATACATTAAGCAAAAGAGCAAGTTGTGACAGTCCTATAATCAAGCGATAACTTGACTGAGTTAACTAGCTCTTTTCCAGGAAAGTATCTCATGGCGTAGTGATGGTAAAAAGAAAAATAAAATAAAATAAAATAAATCAGCTAAATAAATCAAATATTTAATGGTTCAAATTCAGCCTAAGCTAGGAAAAGCTGAACAGTCAAGCACTTGAACAATATCGTGACATGACATAGAATCTCTTCCTCGAATAACTTTTTCTTCTAGCACAGATGGGAAGTTTTTAAAAAAATACACCAGGGTAATCATTTCACAGTGTTTCTTTGGACAAACTTGTATCTCAAAACAGAAACAGAAGAGTTCCTTATGTATTATGCTATACCTGATTTTTATAATTTTAAAATAAAGTGTTAGTGAAATTGCATAATCAACATCCTGGAAATTGCAACCAAAAAGATCAAATATTTCAGGGAGTAAAGCTTTCAGTGAACACTGGTTTACGAATCTAGAATTTCAAGTCACCTGAAAATATTCATTTCAAGTTAATAAATAAATTCCTGCTCTCATATATATGTATAAACACAAATACTCTATCCATTATCTATCCTACCGTGTAGAACTATTTTCACACACGTGCTATTTCAGCACAGCATTTACTGTCACTGTTTATATGCCTCTAACTCTCTGAACAGAGTATTATTAATTCTTATGACATCATCTACCACAGCATCTCAGATAGTTTTACAAGTGTCATTTGACAGATGGGGAAGCTGAGACACAGAATCATAAAGTAGCTTGCACAAGGTCACGCAACAAGACTCAGTAAAACCAAGAACAAATATCATGGTCAATAGTCCAGCTATTAAACAGGTGGGTGTACAAATGTTTCATTCCCCATCATTCCTGCTATCTTATATTTAGCAGCAAAGATACTTGTACAGATCCATAGGTTAACCTTCACATTATATATGTTTTATATTCTATCCCTTTTGCTCCTGTGGCGCGGAAGGTTAGGCTCAGGTAATTGAAATCTACAACCTAAATCAAAGCATAAACCCTCACAACATATCAAAGGGACTCAAATGAGATTATTCAGCAGCCTAACACAGACAGCGTAAAAGAATTGATCAGAGACTGGTACAACAATGTAGAGTCCTCAGTAACTGTTGCTATTTTGCAGAAGCCACTCCTAGTAGTTTCACTGCCTCTAACCTTGCTCCTGCAACTTATAAGGAGATACAATAGACAAGTAAGTTAACCCAAGCATACAATATTATTTTATAGCTTCTGTCTGCATTACAGTGTCTGTCCTGCATTTGTTTGCAACTCACAATTATCAAATTTCCAACAAAAGCCCTGATGGTTATTTCCCATGTTTCAGCATGCAAGCACTGTATGAGCTGCTATATTTATCTCTAGGCTCCCTTAAGTTGACTTCATCCTTAAGAAGAAATCCTATTAACATTAACATAAATTGCTTTTGTCTGGATTTTTCTAGCCTTTCCTGATTCCGTCAGTGATTTTTATTTTTACTTTTTAAACATTTGATGCTGGTTCTCTGAGAATTCCCAGCAGTAGCTATTTCAAATAATTTTTTTTTGGCAACATAGCTTCTGCCTCCTAAAGCATATTCATCTCTTTGCAAGAAAGTACTCCTGTAGCTTACAGATAGCGGGGCTAACTTATCACTTTTCCAGTGACTTGACTTTGGAATGAGAGACACTGTTATAGACTGATGAGTAATTAGACTTATTTTTAGTCTTGTGGACTCTTGAGCAAGATGTGGGAAAGGGAATTTCATAAACTTCTCTTCTACTTCAGGTTAGCCTCTTACAGGTCACTAATTACCAAGCATTTCTGCACTTTCTGCTCTGCACAAGTGAAATTATTTTTTTTTTTTGTTGTTTTTTTTTCTCTGAAAACAAGATCTAGAAGTCTGTCATGTAGGAAAGTTAGTGGTTCTACCATGGCAAATGCTTCTGATTTGATTTTACAAAGGCCAGTTCAATAAATGTGCATATTTTTCTCTGATTAGCATCCTAGTTATCCGAACTTTGACATGAGCATGTTCAATCAAGCCTGGGGAAACTCCTTCTTCCAGTGCCTCTTCACTGCTGTATTAATAAATTCTGCTTATATAAACATGTTCAAATTGCATTAAAATAATTCAATTGCATTTCATTTAGAAGTGCTTTAGAACAAAATACAGTAGAACAAATAAAGGAGAGGAACATAGAGAAATACAACTCAAAATACAGTCCTCCATGAACCTGACATTAACTGCAGTGTACAGAGAAACTGAGCACAAAACAGATAAAAGTAAGGAAGTCACTATTCCTCCAGAGAGACACCCTGCTTTCTTTATCCCTGCAATACCCTTCACTTTGCAATATCTCGGAGACACAGCTTGAAGATCTGTTTTCAAACTCATCCACAAGCACATATTCATGTCTTTCCAAGTGGGTAAGAGTTACAGTAACTTAGAATCTGTGGCTCACTGTGTTCAATCTTATTTTACATCAATCTGATCATATTTAAGCAGAGAAAGCTTCAAACACTTAAGATAAAAAGTGGTATCAATATTGATTGCATATCTAGTACTTTCAAGTAATATGTTACTCACATTTCCTGAGTCTTCCTTAGTTTCAAGGTATTTTGCATACAAGTATAGTAAATGTGAAAAGTCAAACGGACAGAAAAACCCAGTAACTGGTGATTTGAGATTGAATTATGTATTCTGCTATAGTACAATAAGTAATTTCCAACTGCACTGGAGCCTAAAGGGATTGAAATATTTGGAGATTTATGTAGCAGCAGAGTTAGATGAAGTATTTAGTAGTGAATTATTCAATTATCTTGAGACAGGTTCCTGAAATTGAATGGTTTGAATAATTACTTTTTAAATGTATTTTTAGAGATGCTATTAAAATCTTGTTACTAAACTAAGTAAAAGACAATCATGATAAGGTAAAGCACACGGATTGGTTTTGATATAAATATTTTCTAACGAGCATTTGTAAAGCTGAGACAAAGTACACTTTCTTCACAGAAAATCCCACTGCATTAGCAGTCTCAGCTTATTTACATGTTTAATGTACTCTCTGCTCCTCACTTCAATACATTCTGATATATAGTAATAATTATTAATGAACTCGACAAACTGTATTTACTCGCCAGGTCTGAAACCTTTTAACGCTCTATGAATTTATAAAATGGATGTTGTATCTTCAAAAAAATCTGTCTCACATAGTCCACTCTCATTTTTACTGAAGTTCTTAGTTTTTAAGAATTTTTATCCAGCACTATATTGAAAGAAAAAATAGAGAAAAATGATAGGTAAAGTCACAAATAATGTTGTGCTTATATAAAAAACACTGAAGTATAAGCATATCTTTTTGCTTTGCTAGATATTTACCACTGAAAGATGATGATGGCAGCGAAGAAGACAACGCCATGTAGAACATGCACCAACATATGCTTAAGTGCTCAGAGCAACCTGAATTTCCTTGAAATCACATGTAAAAGCTAAGTGGTGTGGTTGACACGGT
>JAOWBP010003659.1:984559-994958 GCA_028571105.1 Tragopan temminckii
TCAATTTTGCAACAAAATATGACTCATACTTGCTAAGAGTTAAATCATAGGCACTGTCTTCATGAGCAAAAACAATTCTCTTGTCAATCAAGGACAGAAGCTATACTTTGGTTTTAGGGGACTTGGTATGAACAACTGCCATAGCAACCTAAGAGTGGTCCACAAGTCTGTTATCTATAATGGTTATCATTAAATTTAAGTCCTCGACCGTCTTGTCTTCCTTGAATTCAATTACTGCTTAAATCTTTTAATAATATGACGTACTTTGAGTGCTCTGGTATTGAATTTCAGTAGATTTATTCGTTACACACCTGAAAAAGTACCTCCTTTTTCTTGTTGTAGTTCAACTACTGAGAAACTTCAGGATAAAATTACAGAAAATGTACATATTTGATAAAAAGATTAAATGAACTCCCGTCTTATTTCAAATTTTCTTTACAGTTCTGCCTGTAAACATTCAACTGCAATTTGTTTGGTCTTCCTTCTTTACAGCTAAGAAGTCAGAAATTTTCAAATTTTATTCCCCCCTAAACTGTTGTACCAAATAGTACAGTTTTATCTTAGATGTACAGAAGAGGATGTCTTGACAAACCAGGAGCCTAGGTTGTAAGTCTTTTAGTCATTAAACCCAATTTTTTATTACATCCTTCTTCTGACTTATTGACTTACTAAAAATTCATTCTAAGCTTCATTCTTCAGAAGAATCCTCCTAAAATTTAAGGAATAAGCATCTTGAAAGGAATTAACTTCCCTCAATTATACACCCAACCTGCAAGATAAGACATATCGAGGAGGTTATTTATTTTCTCCAAATGGCTGTAGTCATAAGACTTATATGAATAATTTGAGGTCAGTTTTCAACACTTAATTCTCTTCCCTAGAAGACATGCTATTTAAGAAAATACAGAGTAAAAGAAAAAAATATTGTTTTTAGTAGATTGAAGCTTACTTTTCAGCAAGTCCAAGTTTTATTTGTACAATTGTTTTATTTATTCCAATATGTTAGAGGGCTGGCTCTGTAACACACATTAAACAGATGTGTTCCACGTCCAGTTTCACAGTGGTCACATTCAGACTGCTGATTACAAAAGCATCTCCAAAGAGGAATGCAAAAGGGATGCCTCAAGGGAATATCACAATGAATCACATAAAATGGAAAAGTTCACCAAACAACTGGGACCCACCAGTGAGAGTTTCCACGCCTCTCATTGTAGAAGATGGACCCCGATGTTTGCAGCTTACTGAACTTTATGAGGGCTTCAGATACATATCCATATCAAGCTCATAATAACAAAAATAGTCAGATACAATTCAAACGTACCCTGTAACGAAAAACTTACAGATGACTCCACCTAATGGGAAAAAGGGACGATAATTAAGTTACTTTTAAATATGGTCTGAAGATTACTCCACAGTTTTGTTCCCCCCCCCATCCCCCCTCGAATATATGTACATAGTTCAGTATTACAAACCAGTCTCCAGCTATGTAAGCATTCTCTCTGCAGTCTTCAGTACCCAGGTGTCAACTGTCTAAACTGCAGTATACAAGGTTCACCCTCTAAATACCCATACACCTGTATAAACATGACTAGGTGTGAGTGACTTTGTCCTGAGCTTAGGCCATACATACTTCTACACACAAATCAGGTCTATAACTGAAGAAAGCTTTTTTCATTTTTTTGCTCACGCAACAGATGACAAGAAAAGTTAGTTTCATGGAAGATGAGGACCCTGGCAGCACTTTCATTTGTCTCAATAAATAAGACTTCTGTAAAGACCAGCATATAACTTTGATGTCAGTTGCTGACAAGAAGAGTTAAAGAGCTCCCTCCAGAATACTAGAGAGCATTTGGATGTTCAGACAGTATTTTGCAAGTGCAGAAACTCCTAAAGGAGGGTTGGTGTTAACTGCCACTTTTCTGGAAGAAAACAGGTAAAGTAATTACAAAGTTTCATTTAAAAAATATTGCAAGGAAGGGGAAACATATTAAGGCATATGTGCTGACTTATAAATACTTGGATCCACGCTGGAATGATTATTAAAGATAAACTCATCATCAAAATGTGCAGATTCTACCCTCACCTCAATTTATCACTTTTTGACTGTGGCACGTACATTTTTCTTTTGCTTTCATGCCTTCTTAGATTACATATGCAATTGCATATGCTGCATATGTATGGCTGGCTGGTTTTTTTTTGAAGCAAAGAACGGTTCTGGATTAAGTTGAACATTCCTGACAAAGCCTTCACTTGCAGATGCACAGGAAGGTCACAGGCTACTACTGAAAGTAAGTTACTTCAGCCGTGGAAAGTGCTTGTCAAGAACTGAAAAGGATAGCTGCTAATCCAATGCTATTCTGAAACAGTTGTATTTGTTCTCAGCATTTCAGGGGTCTCTGAATTGGTCATTAAACTACATGAGAAATTCACCTAGCTCTGTTAATTCTTCAAAGGCCGCTTCCACAACCATCTACATTTCTAGTTTAGACGTGGATTTATTTCAAGATAAGAAATCAAATTTCAGAAAAAACGTTAAATTTTTAAAGGGTTAAAGTATTAAGCACTGGGTCATCTAGAAAATCAGAGCTCACTTCAGTAGCTCATGGGAAGATATTAAAATCCCAGAGATATTTGCACCAGTATAGATTTGCTGGAGAACTTACATGAAAAGTGATTAGCAGCTCATTATTGAATTGAAGGAACTCCAAGGATATTGCTATTCCTTCAGCTTCTATTTCCACTATTAGAAATAAATACTACTGACTACTGTAGTTGCTAGTAAAAAAAAAAAAAAAAGCCTTATTCCTGTCATATCAGAAACCGTAAGTAAACTGAGGCAAATTCTACCAAGAAGCTAATCTAGTGAGCCAGTGAAATAATCTAGGAGAATAAAATCGATCTAAAGGCTTTTAGATACACAAATTAAAAGGTGAAGATTGACTTTTCAGTTTTTTAGTGGTTAAGAACTTGCATAAGCAATCAACTACATGATTCCATGTTACATCAACTGACAGGAAATGATTATCTCAATAGAAATTCTCTGTTCTTTGAAACAAACCCAAAATATTATTTTTCAAGATGAATTTTCATTTAAATAAACTATTTTCATGAACAATATATTTTTTGTCAGAAAAATCTGATTTTGAGGACTTCCAAACTGAAACATTTTCCCTTTTCTTCCTTGCCCTGCCAGCAAGTTGAAAACAGGCTCTGAAGTTTGTGTGCTGCTCCATCTCTGCACTGATTTAATACAGTAGACTTACATAACCATTTCAGATGCACAATTTTGGAGAATATTCCTTGAATCGTGGGGCTGTTCCTATTCATTATGGTGAAAAAAGGCAGGAGAACTGAGCAATATGATCCAAGAAAACACTGAGAGCATATATTAAGTGTATTAACATTGTAAAGAGAAAATAAAACAGGTGAAAAAACTACTTTGGCCAAGTAAATTCCGAAGGATTATACCTTATTTGCTGTTCTGGCAGTAGAAGGCAAAGAATTTTTTTTCTTAGCAGAAATACTACATTTTCCAAAAGAATTCTGTCAATTCTATATATCCTATAGCAGATTTGATAAATTTTAAGCAGGCAAAATAGGTGAATTAGCAGTGAACAATGAAGGGATTTGTTTACTTTTTCAGGCTACCATGTTAAAAAATGCTCTCAAAAACAAACTTAACTGGCATAAACTGCTGGTGCTTTGATGTCTTCCAAGTCAGCTGTGTTGATCTACACACACTGAGCTTCTGACCTACTGTTTCAACAGTCAATAAAATATTGCAGTTTTCTTCTGCTTGTCCAATGCGGTAGAATTCTCGTCAAAATTATATCCCATTAAAAGAGCATTGTTCATACACAATAAAACTAAGCTGTTATTGGACCTTCATCATAAAATGACAATAAACCAGACAACAAACATCTACTCCATCCTGGGAGCTAATTAGGTTTACATGAAACCTGACTCAAAAAGAACATCTCTATAGAAACCACAGGCTTGTTTGTCAGGTTTGCACTAAACTGACGTTTCTTCTTGGCAAACTGATGAAAACCAGGCCCTGAATGTGAAGATAGACTGGTACAAGTACCACTTACACTCTGTAGGGTAAGCTTGCTAAACAGCTGCACTCTTCAGCTTCCTCTGTATTGTGCTTATCAGTGGAAAAAGAAAAGTATAAATTACCAGAAGAGTTCATTTTGGATTTGGGCTTGTTAAAGTTGAGCTGGAACTTCCCCTAAAGAGCATACCTCAAAACTAACATGCAAGAACGACTCAGCAGCTGGGAAAATCCACATGAGACCAAGCAGATGGGGCCGTAAATGCATGTATTCATTTACTTTAAAAACCTGTAAAGTAGATAAGTATAAGCTCCACTTTACCAGTGAGTAGTGAGCTGAGGAAAAAGTTAAGGGCAAATTTCTCCTCAAATGTGCTTATTACACTCATTCTGAATGGTGAAGTTAGGTATTATAAAGATTAATACAGCTTAGCAAGCTAGTCAAGCTCCTTGGCAGTGACAGCAAGAGCTCCTGTTCAAGGTCTTCATCATAAAACCAGTCTTAATCTGTTTTTAGGCCCAAGAAAAATTTGTGCAACTCCACAGAAAAGAGGATACACTGGATTTCATAAAATCTATCTGCAATGCAAAATCCCAACTCTTTCAGCAGATATCACAGGTCTATCACCATTTTGCAAATGTCTTATTTCATCTATGCAATTGCTCTCTCTGGGGAATTTCAAATCTACCCTGGAAACTGAGTCAATGAAAAAATGTCTTTTTGGTCTCATAATGAAAGGAAAAGTTTGTTTGCTTCAGGGTTTGTTAAAAAATACTTGCCAATATTTCATGAAAATATTTATTAACTAAAAAATTCTGTTGTCCGATGTTTAATATCACACAAATCATTTGTGAGTGGAGACTTTAAAGGAAAAGTTCTCATGAGATCTTACTTAAAAACTACTCCCATATACCAAGGACAGCAGCAAAGAGAAACAGTACTGATAATTATAACCTGTATTGTGTTTCACAAACAAAAGAGTTAATGCCGTGAGTGTGTATATTGAGGAACATTTCATTCCACAATTAAGAAAGGCGGCACCTTAATGATAACAAATTATTTTTGAAAAGCACCTTTCTTGTTACTGATATCTGTAAATAGGTTATAGTCTTGGAAATCTATATTTGTTTCATGAAGTTTCAAAATAACAACAATTTTTTATCAGAGAAATAGTTAGTATATGAGTTCAATTGCACCAACATAACAATAGGAAGAAAAAGTTGGAAATAAAAGCATTTTTACTGCTTAAAAAAATAAGAAAATTATATGCCTGACAATAACACAAGAAGATAGCGTTCTTTACAGAATTAGTCCTGTAGATTCATTCAGAATCAAAGCCGTTATCCATAGCCAGGGACATTTTTAAAGCTGCAATAACTTCAGCAACAAAATGACCAGAGCTCAGTCCCCCAAACATGGCAAGAAACAGAAGAGAGAAGCCAACTCATCTGGTCATTGTGGCAGACATTAGCTTTAACAACCTTCCTCCCAACACAGTGCAGCCACACCTGCTCAGGCATTCCCTGTTAAGCATCAGCCCCTTCAGCAAGAAAATCCTGCCTTGTCTAGTTCATAGAGATAAGTCTTGTCCTCCACTTCAGTGAAAAGGAGTATACATTTTCTCCTCCTGTCTCATCTAATTATTTCTACAACACCTTCTTGGCCCCTGCAATGTGAGCAAGACCACAATGAAGCTGTGCTGTATGTGCTTCGTATCCCTCATTACCTTAATTCAAGCTGTTTTGCTGAACTAAGAATACATTATCTTACGTAACTCCTGCTACCTTGCCTCTTCTTGAACGGCAAGCAACAACATATAAGTCAATTAGAAAAAATTGGAAGGTAGTAAAAGCGAAGCGTATACATGTACAAGACTTTACTATTTGTTGCTAGATACTTACCTATAGAGTATGAATCAGGAATGCAACCTGAACTTCCTTTGAAAATAAAGCAAGAGAGATTACTTTCCAAGGCACAGAATTACACATTACGTGCGCTTCATATTAGTACTCTTCAAGCGCTCCCAGTGTTGAAAAGCAGAAAACCGCTAGTGCTTTTAAGCATATTTTACAAATAAGTTTATTAAATAAAGGCCTTATTAATAGCTTCCTCCATGTAACAATCAAGAAGATCAGTGCAATGGAATGGCGTTACAAGAAATGCAGTGACAAGAAAACTAGTGTGATAGAAAGATATTACCAAAGAGAAGTGCTCACCCATCTCCTAACATCAAGGCTTGTGAGGAAAACACCAGAAAGGAGGTACCCCCAACCAGAGATCCTTTCCCAGTGGCAGTCAGCCCTTAAATAGGGTCTAAGAGGCGCAGCCAGGCTCCACCCCTTTCGGTCACACAGCTGAATTGCCTTCACCTGCGCTCCCAGGTTGCTGACCAGGTCCTTTCCCCAGGTACTGAATCAGCAGTTGAGTCACAGCCTGAACAGTTACCACACACCCTCCTCTCTCCCCCAAAGCAAAGAGGACACTGAAATCCCTCCCTGCTATAAGAATAGATTATCGATTCAACACCCTTAAAGACTTCTCATGAAAATGAGTGCAATGATCATATGTATTACCCCAGCCAATTGAGAAGCTAGTTGGATGCCAAGATTTATCTTGTTACTGCAAATCCAAGCCAACCTGAAAAGAAACTTCACTGTCCAGCTAGAGCTTTTTATTCTCTCCATTGTACAATGCTGCTGCTCCCAGGCAAGTAACAAGGCTCGAGGATATCTGTATCCCACTTCCTTAGTGCCTCCTGCTTTAATTTTAAGCCTTTGTAGGGAAATGGAGCTTGTGAACTTAGATTTCATTTTGGAGTCCTAAGCCCTGGGAAATAGTTTATTCCTGTAAATACTGTAGTCTGTATACATCTATTTTGTGAGTTCTGCTGTGCAGAGAAGCTGCGAGTTCTCAGTGCTGTGGGTTATTGTGTCAGAGAGCCCTGTTAGGAAACATGAGTCAGCATGAGAACAGCCTGCAACGAAAGAAAATGTAAGAGACTGCAGTTTGCTAAGCCGAAATCATGCATTGCTGCCCATATTGCATCATCATTTTCTATGGTAAAAACAGATAACGCAGAAAGGCTTGTCTTCTGCTAGTGCTTGTATTGTAGTAAGACACACTGGGGCTAGATGGGGACACATTCTATGTGTGTTCAGCCACATCCATTAGTGATACTTCTAAATTGCTTTACTTAGCAAGCAGATGGAGTGGGCAGGAAACAAAAAAAATCCTTGTTTGCTTTGTGGATAAAACAACTGTGTACAGGAGAGCATTTGAGTCATGGGTGAGTTTTTAAAAAGAGGATTAAGATGATTCAAGAATTGCAAGGGGAACAATCTGAGTAATAGCAGGTTGTGAAGATGTAACAATACTATTCATTACATGCAGAATAAGAAAGGATTTCCATTAAAAAAAAAATACACAATCACATGATTAAAACCAATATTAAAAACATACTCACAAGGGCCAAACTAAGATTGCACTGACACACTCTAACGTTTCAGTGTTTGCTCATGCAAACATAATAACATTTTTAAAATGTAAAGTAGAGAAAAAAGGAATTGCAGAGATTAGTTTGCTTTACTTTTGTTTTGTTTGTTATCTAGATACATATTACTGTGAATTACTACGCATAGCTTACAAATCCAAGGAATGCCTGTTTCTATGGTATAACTTCCCTTAAAAAAAATCTGTTTCCTTAAAAAATACAGAAAATAGAGTACTTACGCAGATATTCTGATTATTCATGAGACAAAGAGGTTATTAATACATGAACAGGGCTTGCACAGAGGAGAGCCGATTTCAATATCATTTGCATACACTGCAAAAAGGAGCACTGCACTTCCCTCACGGTTCACAGAAGTTACACAGTAAGCTTCAATTTTCATTTTTTATAATTTCTCTATTTTCTCTTCCCTTTTATATTTTTTCATCTGACAAAGGGATGAAGAAAAATGGAGCATGAGAAGGAAGAAACAAATAATTTAAGTTAAAAATGCATTTTTCTACAAGTTTTAATTATAATAAGAAGCATTTTTACAATGAAAAAATACTCCATAAATGTTTATGAACTTAAAATGATAAAAATATTTGACCATTTCAATCTTCAAAATTCTTTACTGGCCTACTTACAAGTAGGGGAGAAGTAGAAGATTCACATGTTGGCAAGTTTTAGCCAGTGTTTCCCAGAGAACATTCTCATAAAAAAGATAGGTGAGACCAGACTGCATTAGTGGGATGCACTGAATGGATGAATGGGTGTACTTAACTGCACGGAGCTCTGCCTCCAGTCCTGTACAGTGTTTTAAAGAAAAATAAAAAGGGAGAGTGTGTGTCAAATTCGACCTAAGGAGGACTTTACACGCATGGAAGATTCATCTTGACAAGCTGGGAAAACAGCTTGAAAAGATGGATCGCTATTTCCTAGGGACAAGCGGAAGGTCATTTAGTCAGATGCTCATTTTCACAAAACTCGCGGGAGGAACAATGGTCTGGTAGCAGGTTTTGCAGAAAACTGTTTACACAGAACCAGAAGCTTAATATGAGTCAGCAGTGCAATGATATTGTACCAAAAAAAAAAAAAAAAGAAAGTCACTCATCTTGAAGTTTAGATATCAGAATAAATCATGATGTGATACTGTTGTGCTTTGCCTGATCCTAGCCTTGCCTCATTGGCTAGCAATGCCTGACGGAAGAGCAAGCAACACTTTTCAGTATAAGCACACTGAGAAAGAGAGTCCAGGGCAGGGGTCTAGAGGTCTAGTAGTCAGAAACGACAGGGAAAATCTGAAGAAACGGAGACAGAGAAGACTGAAGAAAAAATGATAATAAGCACCAAATATTCAAAAGTTATTTGAAAGGGAATGCAATGTTTTTTACACCCACGTGGGTGAGAAAAGAGATAAGGTTCAGGTTAGGCATCAGAAAAGTCTTTAAAAAAGGTTGAGTCCTCTGAGGTTTGCAATCTCCATACTCACAGAAAGGTTCAACACCTACGTGTCTAGGATCCCACAGGATCTGCTAATTCCATTCTGGGTCAGGGAGCTCTTCAGGTCTTCCCAGTCTAATTTTCCATTATAGGTTTAGCGTTACTCTAAATACTTCACATGTGCTGAGATGTCACATGAAATGAGATGCAGTTAGATGACAACTTTCAGAAGTGGATTTAAACCTACACGTGAAAATGAGTGAGATTTGGGCAAAATCTGGAGACTAAAAAAAAATCCAAAAAAAAAAAAGTTATGTGTGTCTCCAATCTCTCTTTCCTAAGTAAAAGCTTACAAGTGTGATCATACTCTCTGATTTTGAAACGCTCTCTGTTTAAGAAAAACCCCACATAAGCAGAATTCAAATCCAGGAGAGAAAAAAACTCTCTTTTCACCGGGAAGCTGCAGTGCCAGGACCACAATTCCATTTGCCTATAGAGGAATAAAAGCAACAGTGAAGAATTTTCTTTCACTTGGTATCTACTATTTCGTTAAAAAAAATAATCATATCTTACAATCAGTTTAAGAATCTGAGATATGCAAGTAAGAGCAAGATTCTGTTTGTACACAGATCTCAGAAATCAGTAATGATGTGAATGAAAATACAGAGAAGTTCATGACAGTTAAATGGGAATTTGTTGAAATATGATCTAGTTTTTTTTTGTTTGTTTGTTTGTTTTTTAATTGTGGCAGTCTGAGAAGGACTTTTTAAGCAGGATTTCATCTTAAGTCTGAAAAAAAAAAATGCATATCAAGCAGTCTTAGGCTTTTAATTTAATTTATATTAACCAGACTACTTGGAGTTTTCAAAGTTGATTCACCAGCGCTGTTTGAACATTCTGTGACAGAAGCAATGCATATTAAAGCAGCTAAGTTGCCCTTTCAGCATGCCTAATGAACTGCATTTTTGTCACAGACAGTAGCAAAACATCAGAATATATCTACATAGATATTCTGTATACTAGACTGAGTGAACGTTAGAGGAAAAGTAGTGAATATATGAGTCAGCTTCATGATTTGGCAATGATAACATTGGGTATCTTCTTTCCCCAAGATAGTGTATTCAAGTGCTCTTTTTCAGCAATGTCACTAAAATGACAAATATTCCTTATTCTTATGAGCGTGTGTAGTGGTGCGTGCTTAAATAAAAACAAACCTATAATAGTCTTTAAAACACTGAGAAGATTGAAAACATCAAATCTGTGATAGCATCAGAAAACTCAGGTTGAAAACAAACGCTTAGCAGCGAATGTAGAAAATAATCTCAGCAAATATTGTGTATGAGAAGATGTTGTTTGAGTATTTCTGATAAACACACACATTTATGACAATCTGAAAATAAACTACGTAGAA
>JAOWBP010003659.1:995058-1006561 GCA_028571105.1 Tragopan temminckii
GTGTATGAGAAGATGTTGTTTGAGTATTTCTGATAAACACACACATTTATGACAATCTGAAAATAAACTACGTAGAAGAGGATTTAAACATTGAGAATAACATGTTTGTTGTGAATAATTTATCCAATTTCAATATTTACTCTTACATACACTGGAAATGAATTACTTCTATCTATGCAAGCATAATTGTCAGAGTGTTTCAACTCTACCTTCTGCCACAGGTTTCTGTCCGACCTTGAGCACGTTTTAGTTTCTTTGTGCATCAGCTCTGCCATCTGAAAAATAGCAGAGAACAAACTCACAGAATTGCAAAGACTAAAAGCTTATGATGCATACAAGTAACTTCACATCATAGGGGGCACTTAAACCTTTTTAGAGACTTCTAGGGTGACATAGAAGGAGCTTGTAGTATATTGCTGCTATTTATTTATAGATAAGCAAGATCATGCTGAACCATGATCCAATGGTTTTAAAACCATCCCCCACATTACATCTCAAAGCGAGGATGAATTTGGCCCTTACTGCATGGTAGGATCAGTCTCTACAATTACAGTAAAAATAAGGGTGATATAATGTTTTACTGATTCATGTAACGCAGTACTAAATATGCAGTTAAAATTTTATTCAAAGCAGTTATTGCATTTTCTTCATCAGATCAAATTTAAAGAAGTTTCGTATCTCATTATTACATCACTATATTTTCTCTTTCATTTAAGCCTTCAGCTGCTGTGACTACAGTTTCTTAAGGAGAAAATACGTAAAAATAAATATGACATAAGAACTAATTCCTTGAAGAACTCACATTAACCTGCAGAAAAGATCCCTTCCTTTGTAAAACAAACAAACAAACAACAACAAAAAAACACATATAAAAAGCCTGAAAAAAAAGGACCAGAACCCCTACGAGTTACAAATAAACATGGCATTACTTAACACAGTACTAGCATACATTCCACTCTGTCTATTCCAGCACATATCACTTGGGCTGCAAGGAAACCATTACTGTGATAGATCATAAAAATAATTTTGTAGGTACATTATATTAATGTCATAAGCATCAGTCTAGAGAAAGTACGCTCTGGCAACTCCATCAATATAGAGAAGGGAAGCTTCACTGGGAGGAAAGCACATTAAAACAGTGCAGGATTTTAATCTCAGATATACTTTTGTAAATGCAGAGCAACTGCATCAAAGCCTGTAGACTTAGTCTGGATTCACACCAATGAATATGACTGACAAGAGAAAGAGCAGAAAACTGCAGCACAACATGATCAATCACTGACAAGAAAATTGGAAACAGAAAGACAAGTTACTGTTAGATTGATCTACTATTCTATATGTTTCTCCTGAAATACCTGAACTTCAAGTTTTTTTGAATTTAGTCAGTGGCTTTTCCATCTCTTAGTGTACACCGACTCTAAATTACCACGCGTTCCCAAAGTAAAAAAAGTCTAAAGAAAAACTGCAGTTTACAGCAACGTATTCTCACAACTATTATAGAAATACTTCCACAGCCGTGAACTGCTTCCACTAATGTTTGGTTACTGTTTGATAATTTAACAGCTATTACATCATATGATGTAATGAAGACTCCCATACTCAAATCTCAATGCCTATTAGTAGTGAACTTCTGAATTTCTCAATACAAAGTCCTTCAAAATTTTTATCACCATCTCAGCATTTTAAAATTCAGTTTCTTCAAATTTAGTACCTTAGAAAGAAAGGTTTTCACTGCTGACACAAAGAGGGATTTAAGAGAAGCAGTATGTTTTATTCAGCATATAACGTCTGATTTACTGTACCTTTGATCTGAAAGACGTTGAAGTTTACTTTATTTTTTTTCCTGACTGATTGCACTGTGTTCAGATCAAGCCCTGTGGATGATGTATCTGGGTCATCACTGCCCTATTACTTATCGCTTCCAAAGAATCATACACTAATGTATTACCTGGTTTCTTCACACTGAAATCAACCCAAAAATATGAGCTATAATCAGAATAATCCTTTTAGTTTCCTCACATTGAGTTGTACTGTATGAACGTGCACGTGCCCTCAAACTAGAAGCAGCATTTAAAATTACTCACTAAATCAAAATAATGAATTGTTAATTAATTAATAAATTCAAGGACCAGCTTTTTCCAGCCTAGTGATCTATCACGTCTTTTTTCCAACTGACACTGTTTAACAGAATAAAATTTTGAACATAAAGAAATACGGAGGCTGACAACACAGTTACTGAGCAATTTTCAAGGATGCAAATCTAGAATGGCTAAGTCGATCCTTGTATTCCATTTTACCCTTTTAAGTGAAAGGTGATAGATACATGTTTATAGTGATAAATAAGAGTTGAACTCTTCGATTCTCAAAACAAGAGACTCAACCATGACAAATATCCATGAAATAGGCATCTTTCAGAAGGAAATATTTAATCAGTAATCTACCTACTAGAATCAAAAGAAAGACTGTCTTTTGTGATATTAAGCTTTGCTTTAAAACTATTTTACTCTTCAAAACATGACCTGTGATCTCCAATATTTTTGCAGCAAAACATGGAGTGTTCTGATCAGTCAGTCTAAAATAGCTTCTTGAAGTTTTCTTGACAGACAGAACTGCTTGAGCTATCACTAAGAACTAGGGAGATATATATATATTTTTTTTTTTTAAACAGAAAACTGTAAAGTAAATTTCAGGTTGCATTGCGGAAAAACAAACAAACAAAAAATTAGAGACAACGTACACACAAAGTGACTTAGTAAACTATAATGAGTTGTTCACTTCATGAGTCAAATGAATTTGTGATAACAAGATCCAGAGCTCACTCAAAAGGTTGTGATAGAGAACATATGGTACATCATAATGCAGAAGCAAAAGAAGAGTCATAGGGTCCACACTTGTCAAAGTCAAAAAGAGAAAACTCAAACTGAAGGTGAGGAAAAGAGTAATATAAATGAGATTATATATTTGTAAAAAAAAAAAAAAAAAAAGAAAGAAAAAATAGTGCTCATTCAAGGCAAATGAAGAGCACCTATTAGAGAGAATGGGTATCATCTGAAAGGTGCTGCAAGGCACCAACCTGCCAGAGCTGCAGATTCATGTGGGCTATGAGCCAGGACTAAGAAGTTAGCCCTCAACACCACGAGCAACCTCCATACAGAACAGAGAAATAAACCCCACGTATAATCAGCAAATATACAGATGTTATAATCAGGAAACATACAAGAAAGTTAGACTGAACAGGTTATCAAGCTAAAAAAAGAATGGATAGAAAGCTTACCTTTGTTCTGGGCTTGCTAAAAAGACTCCAAGAGAAACAATCTCCAAAAGAGATCCTTTCCTAATTGTAGTCAGCTCTTAAATGGGGTCTAGAAGAGGTGGAGCCAGGCTCCACCTCTTCCGGTAGCACGGGTGAATTGCCTTCACCTGTGCTCCCAGCACTGACTTTTGCTTTCCTCAAGTGGTCAATCAGAGGTTCAGACTGTGATTCAGCAGTTCCCATACACCCCACTTCCACAACCACTGCATCCTGATTTTCTCTTTAAGAGGATGAAAGTATACGGTTCTGAAAATCTATCTGAAGAACAAGAATTATCTTTTGCATATGATAATCCCCGCATTGATACTAACACTTAAATTTGTGTGTTGCATTAAGAGCTTAATATCAAATGCTCATATTAGAAATAAAATTCTGCTTCTCTTGATTTTTTTTCTTGACTTTTCATGCTCAACTTGTATGGTGTTCTAGCAAAGCCAAAATACTTAAAGTACTTTGAAAGTGGATGCCCTTGCACAAAACTTATCTTTGCATACTTATATACCCATTCCTATACAGTTATTTTGATATACATAAAACAAAGTTAACACTTTGTTGCAGAGTTAAACTGAATCAGTTGAAGGAAAGAGACGACGTAGTTCTGACACTTACAGGATTTACAGAACATGTCATCAGATTAGACAGATCAGTAGGTTCTCAGTTTTAATTCAACAGTGAAATCTGCAACTATTTTAGACCTTGAGAAAGGATGGAATATATGGAAGCTTCTCTCAGATTTCCAGTTGTCTAAGAAAAGGTATATGCTCTGTAACGTTGACCTGCCTATGACCCAAAAGAATGACTTCTTCAGTAAAACACTAGTTCATTCAGAAATGAATAAAATTATTTAAATTGTTCACTCACTCCTTCATTCAAGTAATTCATTTTGGAAGAGTGCTTTTAGATGAAAGAGAAACTCCATATCCCAAGGAACAGAGGGTGAGACATTCATCAGACAGAGGGGAAGGTTTGTGCTATTTCTGGTTCAAAACCCATAAAGTTTCTCAATTCACGGTCTCTCTATTTGAGTTTGTAATGATAGCTACATTATAAATTTATGTACCAGATGAAGATTTAATATAGTATCTTGAAAAGACATCCCTACAGATGAGGGCTTGTTTTTTTTTTGTTTTTTTGTTTGTTTGTTTGTTTGTTTTTTTGTTTTTAATTCCAACAATAAGAGTTGTTGTTAAAGAGCTAAACAACTTTGAATCTTAAAAGTTGTTTCATTAATAATTATATCTTTACATTTCTTTTCTCCTAAAACTTT
This sequence comes from Tragopan temminckii, assembly GCA_028571105.1. Lineage (NCBI taxonomy): Eukaryota > Metazoa > Chordata > Aves > Galliformes > Phasianidae > Tragopan > Tragopan temminckii. Next base: position 999,639 of record JAOWBP010003659.1, read on the forward strand.
CAATGATGATACTTAAGTTATTTGATATGTATAATTTTGCCTTAATTAACAGTAAAAGTAAATCTGGTAGTAGTATTATTCAAAAGTTGCAGATTTGTATTGCCACGGTATCACTCATCTTTCTGTCTAGAAGAGATCTTTATGATATGAAAGCATGAAATTTGCAGCAAAAATTATATCTTCTTCAGTATTTGTAGAATATATAGTAAGCTCTTGAACTTCATTGGGTTATTCTCATTAATACTTACTGCAGTCAGAGTACCCCATCTATAGGAGACATTAATCTGGGGTTAGAGCTTGGTTTTCTGGGGTAATTTTGTTTTTGGGGTTATTTTCTGGCCCATGTGATTTTTTCCTGAACTGGTATTATGCCCAACAAAAGAAATCACTACCCAAATTTCACTAAAAGAACAGAAATCAAAAAGTTTTTCTAATACAAAAATATTAGTTGTGAGATAGAAGACTGAACTAAAATGCTTGATGAAGGCTTAACATCCAAGTCATCTTCATTTTTATACTACTAATGCAGCATTACCCTCAACGAGTTTTAATTAAAATGTTACTATGCCATGATGAAATACTACTTACTGAAATTAAATCCAGATCAGCTTGTTGGTTAATTTCTAATCATTTACACTATAACACTAAAATACATTTTGCAGTCTGCTCACTTGCTAATCAGGAGGGTGTCATTATGCAGTCTCTACCTCCAGAAATCATCAGTGTAAAAATTATTGGAAATTTAACTACAAATAGTTGTCCAAAGAAGGGTTCCAATCTGCTACTCTAAATTTAATTAAGTGCATATTCAGAATTTTCTTCCCCTGATTAAGTTCTTGTTGCAAGTTGGGAACATTTTAACTAGATTTCAGTATAAAATTAAAGAACTTTGCTTAGCATAAATATGTGGGCGTCTATGCATGCGACTGCTATATAAGCAAAGAAAATGTAATTGCAATAAAATTCTATTTCCCTGTAGAGTAGTTAATAGCCAATCAGAAAATAGCCAGTAGAGGAGAAATTACTACTGATGTTCTGCATTTGGAGAAACGTGAAAACAAATTAGAAATAATTTAAACCATCACAATAAATAAACATACAACCTATAGCATACCATAGAGATGGACATATTTAACAGTATATAGAAATTTGGTTGCAAAGTCAGAAAAAATATTCAAAGAAGTAGCTTCTCTTTTATTTATTTATTTTTTTTTTCCTCCCCTCACGCATTTTTACATGCTCCCCTTCATTTTGTTCCATCAAAATTGTTTTAGTTTCTCTTTTTGAAAGCTTCTCTCGGCAGACCCTCTTAAAAATCTTGTAAATCTTGTACCTCAGCTAGGAAAAGCACCTAATTAGTTTTTTCTAAACAGGCATAAAATTGTGAAGAAGAAATAAAAGTAGGTGGATTTCAAGTGATTTTCTTGTTAGCACACTTCTATGTATGCTAATAGTCTCACATCCTGAAAGAGGGTTGGATGCTTTCAAAGATGAAGACTCATATAGACCTGATGTACACTGGTAAAAGAAATCTCTTCAGTGGTTCTGGCAGTGAAGAACAATTTTGTGATCACATGTGTGATTTTCTGCTTTTAACACTCTTTTTATGAAGGAAAGTCCTATATGCAATATTTTTAAAGTAGGATAAACAAGGAAGGAAGGAAGGAAGGAAAAGAAAGAAAATGAAAGAAAGAAACTGCATTTCTCCTTATGTTTCTAGACCTTCTATTCAGTCCAAAGTCTGTCTTGCTTGCCAAATTTTAAATACCTGTCTCTATGAAGTATATTCTGTGCCCTTAGCTGATGCTCTTCCTCTTCTGAATAGAAATTTTTGTCCAGCTAACGCCTGCCAAAGTGGTAATTTGTTAATAAATTTCTATTACTGCCAACCTCCTTGGATTCCTTTTGTTTTTGCAAAATTGCTTCTCAAAGGAGATACATAGCTATACCTCCTTCATGCCTCACTTGTGATTAAGTAATATGGACTTAATTAAGCAGATAGGCTCTGCAAACATAATGTATAAGTAGGTTTTGTTGAGATCCATCTTCCAATGACTTGTAGATTACTAATGCATTACATTTGCTAGATCACTATCTCTTCATTTGCCGTACTAGTCAGGCTACCCAAATGTCTGACTTGGAATGTTTTGGACCAATACTGATTACATACCAAAGCAACTAAAAAGAGTCACTACTGGAACAGTTAGGTACTACTTTAAAGCTTTCTTATTAAAGCCACTTTTTCCCAGAACAAATACAATAAATAAAACTTGTCAAGCAGCAGCAATGCAAACCTACCCTTCACCTGACAGAATTGTCTCTCACAGAATGAGTGTGTGAGATAACGGTGTGAACAGAAGGTGAAGCGAGGAGCAAACCCTATTCTCATATTAGCATTTTGTGTCTGTTGAATAGAGGCATTAAGATCTGCTCACTACCTATGACACCTCAGCCTTGAAAATAGAGGAGGGAAAAAAGAATGAAAAGATGGCCTTGCATTGTTAATACCTTTTGTTTTGACATTTCTTTTCCTGGAAAACTTAAGTGCATGAAGTATGATGAACAAGTCTCATACAACAGAATTCAGTATGTCCTGTGCTGAGGACAAAAAGGATGCAAAAGTAATTGGGCATGTAATTGATCTTTGTTCAAAACTTTCAGCAAGATATTGTAATTTGAAGGATGTTAGGCTACTCCTGTTGCATTAGCTTCGGTTTAGACTTAGATTTAATTCAATGTTCTTTTACCGCATAAAAATTTCTTTTGTTCCTCCTTGTGAGCTGAAAGAATAAAGCTGGAAGCAGGATTATGCTAATACAAACATTTTCAAGTGAAACAAATTAAATCATTTAGGCTATGTCTGAACTGCAGAATCCAGACTTGCAATCTGTTCTTAAAATGAGTCCTGGTTTACCCTGGGTTTGCGGGCTGGATGGAAGCACCAGCACGTTGCAGATAACGTACTGTTTTGCAGCACCACCAGGCATCTCCCCACCATCCATACAGTCTAAGAGAAACCACATCACGATGGGAAATGCTGATTTTGTTCGGCTTAACTTGCCACAGCAGCAAACATAATCATCAGTTATCATTTACGATCGGTAAAACAACACTGGTTGCAGACCAGAGCATGCCTTCTTCTGTATATTACACAGTTAAATAAGGCCCAAACACTCACAGAGGCTCTCAGATATTATTGCATTCATTATCTAATTAAACAGAGAAAACAGTGTTCAAATACTCTCTTTTTACATATTAATTTCCTAAGTATAATGTAAATATTGGTTAATACTTCAGAGTTAAATTCTTATTAGCTACTTAAACTACTTTCACTGAAATTACATCAAATCCCATTAAAAAAACCCATCATTTTACTAGATATATTTACTACATAGGTACAGCAGTAAATTTGTTCTTTTTTGCTGACCAAAATAGTTATAAGCTGCAAATTTCACCTCACTAAAAATACCATTTCTTCATTACTTTCTATGCAGCATATATCACGATAATATTTATAGCTAAGAGTGGCTTCTAAATAACAAGATGCTCACAGTGCAGCTCAGTTAATTTTGGCCAACGTTTTAAACCTGTATTTTCAAAATACGCACTTCTGAAAAGTGGAAACATCTCAACAGTATCAACATCCGCAGTATAAATAATAACACTAACTAGCTACTTTACAATATCTTATCTGATGTCTTATTTTTATTAAAAAACAAACAAACAAACAAAAAAAAAAACAGTGGAAGTTGACCTGAGTAAGAAAATGGCGCACTGGAGTATATATGCTTTTCATGTTAGCAACTTCTTAATAATATAGGTTATTTCTTTAATCTTCAAATCTAACATAAAAGTTCACTTGGTGTAAATCTGAATGGGACCATTCAATTAGTAAAGCTGTGATGATATTAAGCATTGGACTATTTGGCCAAAAGTATTTTCAATTAGATTGGGAGAAGGAGATTTCTTAATACATTCTCATCTATAGCAATAATATAGAATCATAGAATTGCTGTTATGATATATGACATAACAATACGTAAATAGTCTTAAAAATAGTCTTAACGAGAAATAGAAATCAAGTCACAAAGATTCTGAATAAGTACTCATTTTGCATACGCACATATTAAAACATAAATGGATGAGAAATGTATCATTTTCTAGGTAATCTCAGAGATCCTTGATGCAAAGGAGTTTAATTCTGCAAGGTACAGAGTTCTGTTGAACTGATGTGACACAGACAACTTCAAAAACATCAACATCCTCATTGCAGTCTTGATTTTAAACAATGAGAGAATGGGTGCAAAGTAGAAATTATATATAGAGATGTCAAATTACTACAAAAATCCAGATAATATGAAATTTCTGATGAACTAATTTTCTACTTCATGAATCTTGCTGTGATTATGAAACAAGCTTCACTTGCATCTCCAAACTTTTCAAAGTATGAAACACATTTCAGAGCTAAAAAATGGCACAATATAAATGCAAGCAGTGCATGTACTAACACTGGTCATCTATGGCAACCTTGAACCTCTGGCGATAATAAAAACTGACCACTGCAGCTTTTTAGGTACCTTAATGCTTCCTTTTTCCTATCTTTGATGCTTTTCTATAACTTGACGTTCCTTTCACTTTCCCCGGAGGGAGGTACGTTGCTTCAGCACTCTCTAAAGCACTCAGCTGCCCACACATAAATGCATATTAGGACTCTGCTCATTAAAACAACCTCATCTATTTTTGTGTAGTTACTAATATCAACCTCTAATCTTTCAATAAGTGATCCTGGATCTTGAAGCTAGTTGACCCTATAATATTTTTAAAATAACTCCTCTTAAAGAGATATGTATTTAATGTTAATTGCTACCCCTAGGAACCTACATGAATTATACATCTTTCCTCATGCTTAAAAAGTCATACAGATAAAACAGCTTAAATCACTTCTTTTATTCTACTCTTTAAAAATAACAGTGGCATATGTTATCACAAAAATGTGAAAACAATAATATGTTAACCCAGAAGAAAATAAAAGGCAATTCAATTATAGAGATGTTTAATATCTATTAACACTGTAGGGATTTTTCAAGTCCACTTTGACTTCTGTTGGAATTGAATCAGCATCCTATACAGTAGTAAATTATCAGTTCAACACTGCAATTGTCAGCTGAAATGCACTCAAACGCAGCAGCGATCAAAACAAATCTAATGGCTACCTGCGGCCTCGTGGCAGAGGAGATGATGAACTCACAGGACTTTCTCCTAAACAAGTGTCAACAAAAATCCCATTTCATCAGCAAGTGCTAATTGTCACACTCCCTAGCAGCCACCCCTTAAAAGATATCCCAGTAGTCTAGGATGGGCACCCAGAAAATTTATCCACAAAATGGTCATTCTGACAGCTTGCGTAACAACCCACTAAAATAAAACAAAAGGATGGATAGTGACTAAGCCCCCCTAATATGAATAGCTGAATTTCAGATATTCACAGGTCATTTAAACTATAATTTTATTTAATGTATGTGTTTGTCCATGAGGTAGTTATTATCACAACTAATTTGCATCTACTGTGCACAAGACAATTGAGAGACAGCAAAAGTAAGCGTACGAAGTGAGGAAGAATACGTGCAGCTCGCATCTGCACAAGATAATAAGTCAAAGGCAGGACTTTAGATGGACACTCACGCTAAAATTCTCAACCAAGCTTAAGGAATTCAGATGTTTGCCTGGGAGCAGTGTGTTAGAATCCTCTGAGTTTTTCTAGAAAGCTCTGCTTAAATTAAACAGAAAAAGCTTGGACATAAATCTTCTCAGGGCTGGTGTTCCACCATTGCAGTGTATTTTGACAGGCTGTCTTCATGGAAAGTAGTTCCTTAGATTTAGGCCTGGATTTCCAACAGGGATCCAAATTTATATTCTCAATGCCAGGAGGGCTCTATTAATAGTTTTTGGGTGCTTTTTTTTCAATCCTGATTCCTCACACATGCTGAGATCCTTGGTTTGGTATACTGGAACGTTATAACACAAATCAGTATATATATACTTATCTTTTTACAATCATTACAAAGGCTACATGATGTAATGATCTGTTCTAGTGGTTCAAATATGGGTTCAACAAGCATGCAATCAAATTTTTGACTACAAAAAAGCCTTTTAATATTTCATTTTCACACTCCAGAATTCTTTGTTAGAGACAAGATTACACACGGTCTCATCACTGGAAAATAATCATCTTGGATTTAGCTTGCTGAGCAAATGAAGGACTACGTCTCCACACAAGACAAAATTGTTCATCTATTATCAGTCTCTTCTGTGGCAGCATCCATTGGAGGATGTAAACAACAAAATGAATGCATGCCAATGCATATTTTACCTTACATTTGGATAAGGTAGCCAATTATCCGATATAAGCCTATCTCTGAAGAAGTATTACCATGCAACGCACTACAGTAATATTCTAAATTAAAGGGAGAGGAGAAGAAAGTGAGAGGGCTAGATACGTTTCAGAAAAATATAGGAATAAGAGAAAAAATACATATACATAGAAACAAAAAAAAATTAACAAGACCAAGTTCCGGGTCCTAGTTTTGGTCACAACAATCCCAAGCAGTGCTACAGCCCTGGGACAGAATGGCTGGAAGACTGCAGAGAAAAAGGATCTGGGAGTATTGGCCAAATCTCAGCTGACCTTGAGCTAGCAGTGTGTCCAGGTGGCCAGCCCAGGAGCAGCTGAGGGAATTGGGATTGTTTAGTCTGGAGAAGAGGATGCTGAGGGGAGACCTTACAGTCTTCTACAACTACCTGAAAGGAGACTGTGATGAGATGGGGGTCAGGCTGTTCTCCCAGGTACCTGGAGACAGGACAAGGGAGTTGTGCCAAGAGTTCAAGTTGGACTTTAGGAAAAATTTTCCCTCAAAAAGAACGGT
>JAOWBP010003659.1:1049194-1072946 GCA_028571105.1 Tragopan temminckii
CATTCTGTGAATTTTATTTTCTGCCTATGAGAAATTGGTATTTACTTTAAGGTTGGACATAAGGAAGAATTTCTTCTCAGAAAGAGTGGTAATGCACTGGAACAGGCTATCAAGGGAGATGTCAGAGTCACCATCTCTGGAGCTGTTTAAGAAAAGGGTAGATGTGGCACTGAAAGACATGGTTTAGTAGGCATGGTGGGTATGAGTTGACGACTGGACTAGATACCTTAATGATTCTATGATTCTACTTGACGTTAAGTGCTATATTATCAAGTCAGAGGCACATTCATTCTCTGCATTAGACTTATCCATCAGAGTGTAACATCCTCAGACTGAAAACGCTCGCTGCTTGGAATGACCGAACTGAGCTCTGGGTTCACAGTTTGACTGTAAATAAGACAATCATTCCAAGCCGAAAAAAAAACAAAAAACTGCCACATTTCACCAACAGCATTACTCTCAAAGTTTCTACTGAACAAAATGAACCTATACCTATTTTTTTTTTTTTTTTAAACAGAAAAATACTTGCATTGGTACAAGCTGATTCTAAGGGCCAAAATCAAAACCCAAAGGAAGTCAAATGAGCCATGTCATGATTTTGAGACAGAAAAACAGGAAAATAAAAAAAAATACTGCACATTAAAACATGTTTTGTAAACTGCCTATCTCCAGAAAAACTTGTCCTGAATCACTTGATTTGATCACTTATCTAGAGAATAAGCTTTTACAGATCTGAATAATTTTTCTCCTGTATGCTCTCAAGTAATTATCTACTGCCTTTAGGCCTGGAAGACTGAGGGTCAGTGAAACCTACTTAGCTCCAGAATTCTCACTTCAATGCTGAAGAGTGGATCATTTAAGATCTCTTTTGTAGATCAAACTTAAAATTCAGAAACAGATTTTGAGTTCGCATTTGGAAGATCCTCATATCATCTAATTACTTTAAGTTATGATACTGTTACTCACCTATAAGATCTTGGGGCTGAAATTATTAAGGATGTTGTGTCCGTTGTACTCAATTAAGTTCAATACTTGTTTCATGTAGCTATTCTGTCAGCAACGTGAACTCACACCTTCAGCTGCCTCAAAGAAAAGGGCAAGAGGTCCTAATTTCTTGAAGAATCAATTTCCACAAATTGCAATTTATGATATTTTACTTCTTTTTTTATTGTAACTGCAGCACTGTAAAGTTTCCTCTAACATGCAATCTCCCATTTCTTTTCTAAAACTTTCAGTAATCTTGGCCTCAATCACACTTCACGGCAATGAGGCAATGAGTTCCATGGACAAACTAGAGTGAGTCCAGAGGAGAGCCAAGATGATGAGAAGGCTGGAGCACCTGTCCTATGATGAAGAGAGTTGGGATTGTTTATCTCAGAGAAGAGAATATAGTAGGTTGGCCAGGACAGAGAAGTGAAGAAGCACAGATATATCTGCAGTGTAATGAGCAAAGAAGAAGAATCCATAGTGCCTGTGTCAAGGATGAAATCTGTTAATCTTCTATCTCAGATTTTATCTGCGCTTCACTGGACAAAGTATTCCAAGCCTATTATTTATGCTTCATTACTTCTGGCAGCATTTGAGGACAGTCCCAAATGCAAAAATACTGTTTCAGGATGCATGAATAGTTTTGTATCTTATTAGACCACATCTCTTTGTTATTTTCATTCTACAGTTGCTTAAATGTGGGTGCTAATGCAGATTCTCCCAGAGATCTTTACCAACATGGTTTGATGTATTCCTTGTGATTGTACTTCCAGTGATGTCACATGACACAACTGGTTCACGTGTTATAGGGAACTTCTCAGATGATATTGCTAGTATTAAAGTATAGGTGTTCTCTGATAACATTTCCACTTCTTTCTATCTCCTGTTCACCTCCAATCAGAAATAAATACTATGAAATCTTTATATGGAACTGCATCAAAAACAGTGAATCATATTTAAGTAATCAGCAGGAAAAGCATAATATTTCAGCAGTATGTCTTGAAAGAAGAGAATGACTCGATTTTCAAAATGAAGTTTAAAAGCGCTGTGCAAACAGGAAGATAAATGCAATTCATGTTGTTGCCTAACTAGCCTCTGCTTTATACAAAACAATTGAGGAAAGAAATAAACCTATATACGTGAAACATGTCTCTATATTATTTATAGACGGTGAAAAGGCACACGTCCTTGAAAGATATTAGTTAAATTGGAATGGAATGTTTGTGTTCCTCCAATTACATATACAGGTTACTTAGAAGAGAAATAGTTACACCTACTATGTCTTTGTGATTGAATCCTCTTAGATGGCAGGCAAAGCCTCATTTAAGCTTTATTTCTTGTCAATAACCTGATCTGTCCTTCACAGCAATGAACAATATTTTTGCCTTTGCAAAAGAAAAGATAAAGCCAGTACACTAGCACTATGAAAGCTAAGTGCTCATCATAGTGACAGACAGTCATTATAAAGTGAAATATTTTTAAATGCACTTATTCCAAATATCCATAACTCTCACACAGATGAAATAGCACTTCAAGTTCCTCCTGAAAACCAAATACCCATAGGACATGCATATGTATCTGCCTTGTTACTGTTTTCTGTTTCCAGTCATGCCCTGGCTTTATGCCATATCACGAGCCCATTTACTCATAACAGCTTTGTAAAAGACAAAAACAAACTAATATATGTATTTTAAACACAGTAAACCCTTGCAGATGCATTATCTCATTCTTAAAGTTGACTCCTATGTCTCAGTTATTTCGTGATTCATTGCACTGTTCTTGACAACTGTTGCATAGAAGGTAACTACTGTATGGTCTACAGAGCAGGAGTACAAATTATTTTCTTCTTGACAGACCTCTCTTCTGACTAAATAGCAGCAGGTTTTCCAATCTTTCCCACATAGCCTTTTTTCTACACCACTTCCCCTTTCCTCTTCTTATGAAAGAGTGAAAATGGAGGCTGCCAGGAACTGTCTCCTCTTTTCTTTCATCATAAGCTTTTCTCTGCTAAATAACTTAAAGGAACCAAACATCTCTTTGGAGCTACTAACCTTTCTTTTCCATACATCTATCACATTTGAATTAATTTGCGGCCTTTGTATCTAAGGTCAGAATATTTTTAGAGCATTTATATCCAAACTTGTATCTGGGTAGCAAATAATATAAACTACTTTACAGAACAGCAAACCATAATGTATGCATGGATACTTCACATTTTTAAGTGAAAGTCTGAGTTTGTTTCTGTGTTTGTAAAACAGCGTAAACCCACCTGCAAATATTGTGGATAAGTAGTGTGATCACCTTGGAGTCAGCGTGATCACTGTGGCAACACAAGCATAGTACTTATACGGTACTAATGAAAGATATGGAAGTCCTTAGCTCCCATTAGAGTACGACTCCTATGCACTTCAGGTTATTTTATGCCTCCTTCAGCCACCAGTTCTCCTCAACATAATTACAGTACAGGATAAACTACTTGTTTACACAGAAACATATTGGTTTTCTGCCAGTAGCGTGACCAAGCACATGCTAGTCCTCCCCACTGCTTTTCAAGTAATGCACTTGCACATCAACTGAACTAGCCACTTTGCAGTCAGAACACAGGTCACATCACTCCTAGTTACAAAAGATGAGGGATGATTTTGGATGGAAAATATAGCAGGCTGTAACCAGCTTAAAATATACCTTTTGTCTCTTGCAATTATATTCCTTCATGAAGCCACAATGACACAGTATTGTTTAGGGAATGAGTTTCACATCTTTGCTTTTATACAAAGATTCAGAAGAAGAAAAAATAGGAAATCTTCAGGGAAAACACATTCCTACTCATTTTCCATTGTGTGGCTCTTAGGAAAGTAGTTTTCTTACAGACACCCTTGAAAGCAGCCTGTTACCACTTAGGAGATCTTTTCCAAGTACTTTCCAGCTTGACTATTTTCAAACCTTAACCTTTGCTTTCAACGGCTAAATCTTTCAGCTCTTGCAGTGTATATGTGCCTGAAACAGCAAAGGCACGTTCAAAGTTTGATTCCAATCATCAGATGTGTAAGGCAAGCAGCAAGTTTTATATACATCGCAGTATAATAACACAAATAAAAATACTAGTTATCCCTCCCTACTGCAATATTCCTTGGTTTGAAGCACATCATTTCAGAAATCTTGCTTCATTTGTGATTGAATGCCACCGCAGACATCAGTGCTGAAACAGTGTCAGTTACATACTAGCATTTATATTCTGTTCTCATCCATCTAACAAAAAGAAATGCTTGCATATTTTTGACAATGATAAATTGTGAGCCATTGAAGAGAGCAAAGACTTAGTTACTCTTTTAGAAAATCACATCCTGGACAAATATTTTCATGACACAGAGGATTTGACAGGGAACACAGACAGCAGCAAATGAACAACAGCAAGGCTGGCAAGTAACCTCATTTTGCTTCCCTTTCCATCTACACTGAAGGTTATCACAGGTCTTGTGCTCTCTCACAGGATAGTAGAAACACAACACCTACAGAAGATGAGATGAGGATAGGTAATAAGTAAACTTAAAGACCCTTCCAAAACATTTAGTCCCTTTCATTTCTGCTTACTGCTTCACAATTGGAATTAAATGGCTATTATGAAGATAAGAAGCAGTCTGGCAAACCACGATGACAATTAATGACCTACTAAAATAGTGCTAGCCAGAAATTGTCCAATCAAGATTTCCCTATGTCAATTCCGATCTTTTTTTCCCAGAATATCACAATCTGATAACCCTTTCTCAGATGTACGGTGAGAATGATACATAAAACTGGAGTCACTATTTCAGCCCATCCCTTTTGATCCATTCTTCTCCAAAACAGTAATTTCAATTGAAGATTAAAACAGAAAATATTTACTTTGTTTGAAAGAACTCCTGACTACCTTGGTGTTCAAAATTAGTTCTTAGGATCTTATATATTCAAAACACACACAAAAAAATAAAATTCTAGAAAAACAGGAAAACAGATTAGAGCCTAAATGTACAAATACCTTAATTCTCCATAGTTAGGATGTGTGTTTGAACTCATCATCTCTATTAGTGGTCCATAACACATTTTTCTTGTTAATTGTGTGTCCTACGTTTAATGCAAAAAAAATGTCCAGCCACTACAGAATGTACCAACCACAGGGAAAGAAGTGACTAACACCTTCAGTGTGGCCAATTCACCTCTTAGGAGAAATCCAACTTTTAAGTACATCTCTTTCCATTTGCACTGCTGAGGATAAAAGATTATGTGCATTGAAGAAACAAAAACTTACCTAACATATACGTCCCTGAGATTGTACACAATATCTTATGAATGTGTGTTCAACAACAATAAAAGCTCCAAATTCCCTTTTGACAGCTATATTTCTATAAAGAAATATGCAACCATTAAGACTTTTGGTAGTAGGTGATAAGCAGCAATTTTATTCCATTGCAAAGAAAACACGGTAGCCAATTCAGGGCAGTCCCAAGATAAAGCTCATTCAAATACTGGTTAACTGAATCATTTCAAAACCATTACAGTAGACATACCATTTTTATCCCTGATAATCTCTGACATAATGCAAATTTATTCATGACACAGATCGTTTTCTAGCCTGACTCTTCCCTTGCTTTCATCAGAAGTAACACGAGGTCACTAGACTTACTCATGAGTTAACATGGTTAAACATCTTAGGAAAATCTGTTTTAAGATTGCCTTAGTGCCATTATCCGACACAGAATTTAAGTGATTTAGTTCATTACCTTCTTATTAAAACAAACAAACAAAAAAAAAAAAACACAAAGCAAAACTATCTAGATACAAATATAGCAGCTGTTTGAAATTAGTTTTGTTCATACTCTTGATAAGCTCCAGAAATTCCTCTCAAAATAGAGCATCTATAGTAATATACAAAAACTAAAATATCGTTTATTTTGTATATAATCTCAGCAAGCATATCCATCATCATCATAGGGAATTTCTGAAAACATATGAAGGGCCTATGAACTATCATCCTTTAGCAACACTGTAGAAGCCATAGCTATGACCATTAGTGAGTTCTGAGGACGAGAAAAGAACCTTAAGAAGAAGTCATTTGCAAACCAAATTATACACTAACTAATCTTTTCAGTGGGAAAAAATATATATATATATTAACAGGCAGTAAGGAAGGTGTCATTGCATGATACAAACCAGAGAGGACAGGAACACCGAGCAATCAATTTTTTTAATTTGAATGGCTAAAATCAGGCACTTAAATCTGTATGAGGATATGCCTTGGCAGTAGCATTAATAATGTTTTCATTGTTCAAAATCATGCAACGTAATAGAGTTAATCATACAAAAAGAAAATAATACATAAACTGTAGATGGATCAAAGCCACAAGTATTTGAGTGGGTGCTTATGTGTTTCAACACTTACTGAAAACTACTGCAAAAATTTGAGTTGTACATAACATTACTTGCATTCTGATCATGCGATGATGATAATGACAATAAAATAACAGTCAATAATATAATAACAGTAACAACAGTAACATTAGTAATAACTTCTTGATCTGCATAAAGATGTAATCCATAGCTTTCTTTTTAAGTAACAAATTCCTCTGGTCCTGAAAAAGTACTCAGAAAGACTAATTTCAGAAAAACAAAACGGACAAAAAGAAGAAAAAAAACCAGCAGCCAAGGGACTGAAATAGCTGTCATAGTCAAATCTTGCTTTCTCTTCTTCATAACTAATTTCAGAAATGTTTCTGTTAAAATCTTTCAAGTCACTTTTACTCCGTTTCCACTGCTGACCAATTTTTCAATCCTGTTTCTCACTACATACAGTTTACAGTCTAACTACTGCAACAAATATGTATCAAGTCAACTTTGAGTTTCAACTACCTGTTTTCTTAAGGTGGGACTTCCCATTATCACATCAATTACGACTGTTCTTTATTCAGAAATATTACTAGTCATTTTGCATAACAAAGTGTAAGACATATCTAACTTTCTTTTCTCTTTTCTCCTTAAATCCCATTTACTGTAACAGTCACAGTGACTAGACCACACATCAGCAAAGGGACTCTATAATCTTTTTCTAAATTCTCCTAGAAGTTTCCCCAAATAATCTGGGATTTTAGGTGGGAGAAAATTTTATTTAAGTTAGAAAGTATATTTACGTACAAATATTTTATACAGGAAACTATCTTTCCTGGTCAACACTGGCAAATTAAGTCCATCCAGTGCACGCATTCCACAGTCAAAGGCTTATCTGTAAGCAACGGCATTGAATCCACGGAAGGATGTACTCCACAAAGAACCAGACTTCACAGATCATTTCAAGCAGGATATTACTCGATTCCTGGTTCTTAATGAAATGATTACAATTTGCGGTTTACAGAAAAAGAGAAAGAGAAGAGTAAATCTAACGTAGAAAAAGAAAAGTAGCAAATGGAGAACTGGGGGGTTTGTTGTTTTTTTTTTGGGGAGGGGGGGGGGAGGTGGTGGTTCTTTTTTGTTTTTTGTTTTTTTCCATATTTAAACACTTTCTCTATCCTATCAGCTTGGAATCCACCTCTAGAACTTTGCTTCAGATACTAGATATAATCACAATAGCAACTGGTAACAATTTCTCAACTCTACTGAAAGAAAAGCATATAAGAGTGTATAAAACTAAAAAGCACAGTTCTTGACAAGCTGAACACAGTAGTAGTTACATTGCTGTGTTACAGTCAGAACTGCATCAGCCCAAGATTGCAAGTGAAGCCATTGGGAAATGATCTTTCAAATTCATGAGAGGTACACATACCAAGGGTGGACACTAGGGAAAACAATGCAGTCAAATCGTCAGCAACAAAACACTATTCTTCAAGACAGTCACCACCATTAGCTGTCTATTTTTGTCAGCGATGAACAAGACCCTGCATGCCATGCTCATAAAAATCTGCACTAGTGGAGATGATCCACTGTTGCTGTCACCGTTGCAGAAACACACCACCCATCACCTTACTGTGCTCACATACACTGTTTCATCTCCAGAAACGTCTAACAAGCATCAGTGAATGTCAATGGGTGCCACTTTTGCTGCATGGAGGAACTAAATGCCACACCTTTGTCTCATATGCATTTTCATGTCAGATGCCATTCTGTCAGACCAGCCCTCTGCTACTGATCCGTCACACAGCAACAACACGTAACACAATATGGGTGGAAAGGTTCAGCCTCTACTGCCATACCACCAACATCTGCCCCTGACATTGTGGGCCAACATAGTAAAATAGGGGGCGTTATTTTCAAAGCAGCCCTCACACTAATGGAAAGTTTTCAAAACTCATTTTCTGCTCCACGCGAGTTATTCCATATCATTCCACTACAAGCGTCATTTGCAGAAGGCCAATCTACGTGGCCAGTTAAGTTAATTCCAGTCTCAGAATCAGAGGTTACCACAGAGATATCAGTACAGTGCTGTTTCAAGCTCTTCTTCCACCAAACTGTATTTCTCCACTTTACTCCCTAATAGGATATATTCAGGTCTCTGAGCTAAACACACCAGTTTCTAAAGCTAATAAATGAAATTCACAGAGCTGTCTCCAAAAACATACATATTAAATAGGACATAAAATTTTTAAAGACTAGAGAACTATAATTTTACTTGGTACTCTCTGAAAATGATACCAATAAACCAACTTCATACCATCAGAATCAAGGATATTGGTTGAAACGGAGCTACGAGAGAAGACAGCAGGATTTTCCAATCTCATCATTATTCCATGTTTCTATTAAAGCTTGTCTGCATAAATGACAATAGAGAAACAATCAGGTTAGTCAAGAGATATTCACTAAATATATTAATACACAAATTACGTAACTTGCACAAAAACTTAGCAACCAGAAACAAAAGCTCCAGAAGTACTGGAAGTTTCTGTTTCCAGTTAATCAGCCTTTATTTTACTGAAACATTAGACCCTTCATTTGCGCCTTCAAGAAACTGAAATGAACCAATATTTTCTGTGTAACGGCCTTTTTTCACTTGAAAATTGCCTCGCTCCCAAAGTCACAGATACACATGTAGGACAATATTTTTCATTCACGCCCAGGGAGATTCACGGTCCACTATAAATTTATTTAGACTCGAGCCAAAGTACTGATTCATAAGAAAATGGTCCTTAGAATACATTATAATAAACCCAATTCCCATCTCCTAATTGACACCAACACCTCAAAGAACAGAAGACTCTTATTTTTCATCTTAGAAATCACCAAGTTTCAAAATTCTATTCTAACAGCTGGCTTTTAATTTTAATATTAAATACAGGTATATAATGTAGGTGCAGTGTACAGGGCAGGTTTCTGAAAGAAAATAAAAATACAACTTTTTTTTTTAACAGAGATAGAAGAGTAAAATAAATTTGAAATTGGTGCTTGAATAGAGATTCTTGATCTTTCCCTTATAATATTAACCTTTCTATAAAATGATATTTTGTTGTTGCATTTGTCCTGATTTCCCTTGGGATAAACTTCTCAGAGTGCACCACAAGGCATCAAGAATATAAAAGGTGCACCAGATCATAATGAAAGACTCTGTCCCCAAGGCTCACTAAATTCTGAGGTTGTTGTTTGTGGCTACCCAGGAGTAGAACTTTTTCACAGTACCAGAATAACCTTCTTCAGAGCATAAAAAATACTTTATTTTGGAAATGCAGGCTTTAAGACCCTTTATGTTTGTACTGAAAATTGACTTAAATGTTTTCTACTTACATTGAAGTCTGTTGCCATTGTAATGGATGTAAGCAAATGGATTGTAGGAACGAGACATCTCCCATATGTTCTGAATTTCAGTTTAGTGATGACATAATTTGATAAGTTTTGGTATGGTCTCAGCTGGAATACTACATCCAGCTTGAGAAGCAACGATAGCGATGAATGACTAAATTAGTGTTCATTAGTTTAAAGAAAGACTGATCTGCTCACAGTCTTAAAAAACTTAAAATTACTGCAAAGAAGAATTTTCTGTTCTACATGTTGATAAAAATAAACTTCATTTTTAAAATACAAGAATGAAGGTCCAAAATATATACTAATTTTTACAGCAAAACCTTAGTTCACTGGCAGTTCTTGAAATCTTCAAGAACAGGGTTTAAAAAGGTCTGGAGGAACAATACGGGCTGCACAAAGAAGGGCAAACAGTTCTATCTCCACCTCCCTTTCATATCTCCTTAGCAGAAGCTGCCTCGCATACTTCCCAGATCGGGATTCTCTCATTACAACCCTCCCACTTTGAAATTGATTCCAAAGTTATCTTCCTTTTAAAAGATATAACAAAATTGTCATTACATTTTGCTTCGATAGTACAAAAAAAGATTAAAATATGCATAAATTGGCATCTGCAGTACTAAATATATACCTTCCACAACACAGCTATGAAATTCAGTTGCTCCTTTCAGCAGATGAAAAAAATGCATATGCATGCATCCAAAGCTCTTCCTGAAGCTTTTAGAAAGCACTCATAAAGTTACATATTTATTTGCTTGTTCTTCAACTTCCTCTGTTTCACACAGCCTTAAAACAGATTGCCTGGTTTTTCAGTAAGGACTAGGTAGAGCATTATATTATAATTTCATCAAGGTATTTATAGAGTTACTATTCCTCTTTCCATGCTTGGAAAAAGCCAAGCAAAACCCAAGTCCCAGAAATATACTAACTTACTGATTGTAGTTAATTGTAACGTGAAAAAAAAAAGATCCACACAAACTTGATCTTTACTGCTTAGATACTTCCCAACCTAACTAACATTATGTGAGTTGGAGCCAATAACTGAGAAAGTCAATCAAGTGACAATTATAGAACCAAGAGACTGAAAAAGTAAAATTCAGGAAGACATGGGTTTTAGAACGTACTTTTGATTCAATATATGTTAGCGTGGATCTTTTGGATGTTAAAATAGTTTTGAATGCTTAAGCACCTTAATAAGTATAAAAAATAAACAAACTATAGTAGAAACTTCATTTCCTCCTATATTCTTTGTTTACAATGACCAGTTTGTGTTGTCACTTGCTTTAAGTTCATCTTCTGAAATAGCTGAATATCATAAAGCAAAGTTTTAGACTTTTGTCAGACTACCTCACTCTTTTTATCTTAGCCAATAGTGCCTGCCCTAAACTCCTGCCGCTTCTTTGGTTTTACATATATAATTTTTTTTTCTCCTTTAATTTCACTTCAGATATGCAGAAGAGCTTTAGTAAACAACCTGACCATTTCTCTCTTCAATAAGTGTGTTAATATTTTATGTCATATTTGACACTTACGTACTGGCCAGTATTTAAAGTTACCTTATTTGTACTTGACCTCCCTCATAATTCGTATTTGTTCCTTTGATAGTTGTATTAGTTTGGGAAACAGGTCTAGGGATTTAGAAGTCATTTGAAACCACATGAAAATATCTGTAGAAATTATTCTGTTGATGTATTCTATTTTCAGTAGAGGTGATGTGGTATTGGCCTGGTTCTCTTATTTTTCAAATATTAATTTCTTCTTTTAGAAATTGTTGGGGAAGGAAATAATTACATATATGTATTTGCTCTTGAATCTTAATCTCCATTTCAAAGTCATAATGCTCTGTTAGGGATATGACATAAACTAGGAATGATGTTACACGTCCTCTTTTCGTAACAGTTCGCTAAACGTATAAGGAGATGCTTGATTAGACTTCGTCCCATCCCACTGGGATGATGAAACATCTCACTGTGCATGGAGTTCAACACAGAAGGGAACACAAGGATGAAGACAGAGGAAACTCACAGGAGCTGACTCCTTTCTTACTGAACGAACGAGCAAGGGACAAAAGTGCTGCTAAATTCCTCATGTTCAATATATTTATTCAATATCATCAGGAATACACGACCACAGGAGAATATAGGGTCTATACTCCGCATATTAGCTCTGCCTTCTTACATGTCAAAGCTTCCTCACACTTGACAATTCTTCAAATAGAAAAAGTACTTGGGAAAAGCAGCCCTAAGTAAGAAATGAGCTTTTGGGACCTCCGTAGCTTGAACAAAATAATACATTTTTAATAAACTGCAAAATTTCACTGAAGGCGTACATGTAGGAACAGATAGACAAGTTTGACCTAATTTCAAACATTATCAGATTATAAATTAGATTATAAAATTAACTGGTTTTTAAATAATGTGCTGTCAGATTATTCCCTCAATACTTGAGTTAGGTACTCGGTTTGTATGAGACATTTAGCTTAGTGCTAGATTTTTAATGTGTTAGTGGATTATAAGCAAAAGAGATTCTCAAAGCCTGTAATTAAACAAAACATTTTTTTTCTTTAAAGATCAGGACAATTTGTTTAGAATTAATGGGATCTTTCAAACAAACTTTTCATATAACTTTATGCATGGAAAGCTTAAGTGAATTAAATGAACTACTTCTGCTAAAGCTGCCTGTGCTTCCTAAAGAATCACTGATTCTTTAGCTGAGTAAACTTGCTCTCTTTCCCAGCTCATTTCTCTTTTATATCCTGTGGGGTCCAGCAGTTCAGTGCCACTGAGCACTTCTGTACTTCCCTAATGGCAGGGTTCCCCACGTTAATAACCCAGAAGTACAAAGTATTACTGAATTGCTTCTGCAGGGGAAAAAAGAGAACGAAAACAAAAATCTGTTTTCTACTAAGGAAGATGAGAACTTCAACTATTTCGGTTACCTAAGATTTGAAAATTTATTCTGTCTGAAAAGTTGAAAGATTAGTTCATCCTTATCAGTTGTGAGGTTTTAAGTTTTCATCTAGTAAATCTGTTAAATAATTTAGGATTTTCAAGTGACTCTTAAGTATTGAACTTTGCCTAAAAGCTCAACTAAGGGTCTAAAAAGCCCCACTCACAATCAACTCTGAAAGTGCTTTTTTTTTTTGTCTTCTAAAAGTAACCTCAAAACAGCATTTTGAAGCATCCTCAAAAATACTCATTTCTGAAACACTGTCTCACAGACTTCTATAAGGACCCATAAGCTGAGCATTCCTATAGATTGTATTTCTGTTTTAGGGTTTTCTATCAATTGTAGCTTAATAACTTTTAAGCTGGGGCATTATGATTCCCCGCATCGTGAAATGCCATAGTGAGAACATTTGATCACAACAAAGCAGCAGAATCTGTTATTTCAGATTTTCCACCACTTGGATAAACGGCCTAAGCATGGTGAATTTGACATGCAATATTTTTAGTAAGCAAATACAGTCTCCGTACTTATGGCTGAAATACCATTACTGAGAAAGCAGAGAAGCATAGCTCTGTAGAAGGGTGCTCTAAGCTTCGGAGCTTGGTCTGTTGTGCTCTTACTAATGCATATCACAGGGTTACTCAGCAGAAATGCAAACACTGTGAAATAACACTCTTTTTATTCAGTTTGTTTTCATTATGTTTTGTTCTTGTTTTTCTCTCCTAACAGATAGAAGATGTGCATTTGACATTGCTTACGCTGCCTGAAATCAGGCCTCTTAGTCAAATGTTTTAACTGCAGAGCAAAGACAAGACCGGACCTTGGTTGGAGTTCATGTTATTTTAACTACTTTGAGACTTGAAAAATCTTTTGCACATTTTTGTGTCATTCTTCCAAGTTGCTCCGTGGCGAAATAACTCTGGTGGAAATACACAATTTCATATAGCTAAAGGGGACTATCTGGACAAAATATATGCTCTAAACCACTACGTATTCTACACATACAGATGTTTATTTACTAATATACTGATATCTAATATCCTTTCTTTTTTTATCAGTTGGATTATTTCATTAGAAATTATACCCCCAATTACTTCTTTAGTGGAATATTTCTTCTGCGGTGATTCCATTGCCCATTGCATTCAAATATGCACTTATTAAATTATTATCAAATTAATGAAAAGAAATACCCAGCAATTAAGCCAAAAATTTTTTCCAGTTCTTTGCCCTGTCTGGAGGCCAGGTTTCTGATGACTACCTCTATCACAGAAAGTGACAGAAAAATGAACTGTACTAACCACTCAGAGTAATACTTAGTACTTCTCAAAGTACAATTCTCCACTGGTCCATAAACTTACACAATGAAGTGGAGAACAGTGGACTGATTACTTTGAACTGTTAAGTGTAATATGGGACAAACAGGACAGATAATAAACTTGTTATATCTGGAAGTAGGAGCTATTTAGAAAATAAGTAAATAATGATAACTTTTAAACTAATTTTAATAAATGTATTTCTATATATGAATTGGCTATACATTTATAAAAACATAAATAAAGTTTCTATATGTGGACAAAAAAATAGAGATTTTTGAGTAGGCAGAATTTCATTTATAGCTGAATATTCATTTATATAGCTGTTTTGCTACAATTCTTACAGGATTCTAGTAGATCTTCTAGGATCCTCTGAAATTGTAGGCTCCTAAGTTTATTGCCTGAACAATCTCTCATAAACTAGAAATAAATTGATGCCAATGAGAGCATTCAACAACACAGCATTTTTAAACACTCTTGCCTTACAAAGAAGGTGCAAGAAATACCTGCCAGTAAGAAATAAGCAAGAGGAAACAGATCATGAGCAAAAGGCAGAAGGAAATAAATCTGATCTTGAAATTACAAGGTAGCATATCTAGACCAAAAAGACTTCCTGAAGTTTGCAGTTAGCAAGCACTAGCACCTCTTCTTGAGCATTTAATTCATGGCCCAGTTATTCCACAGTGAACACACAGCAGTGCTGGTCCTCTCACAGGAACAGCATAAGCACAGTTCTAGAGGGATTGCATGGGCACACTGTATAGAAGAGTCATTTGGCACCTGGACATAGTTGTAGCAATCATGAAGCACCTACGCAGGTCTTTTCCATAAGAGCTCATAATACAGCTACTCCCTGGATATATTAAACAACAAAAGCCATAAGTCAACATACAAAGACAACTTCAAGACACACTGCAAAGGCAAGCTACAATACACTAGTGCAAGAGCATATTTAAAAAAAAAAAGTAAAACAATCAGAACTGTTACTCAAATTCTATAATAAGGAAAGCTGGAATTTGGTGAGACTGATGAGAGAAGTTAACTCGAAGAAGAATTTCAAAATTTCCCATGATCAATTTCTATCTCTAAAAATCAAGATAAGGAAAATATGGAGATTTCTCATAATCCATATAATTCAAATAAACCAAACAGTTTATTTGGTTTATTTATTTATTATTATCCTTTGTAAAGGATGCATCAATCACTCATGGAAACATTTGCTATTGCCCTTCCAAGTTACACTCCTTAAAGAATTTTTTCTGTAGACTTTAAAATTTCAGGGGACTTCATTGGAGATGTTGCAAACAGCTCATTTAGATAGTGGATGGATTTTACTGTAACACCAACATGGCCTGATTAAACAGAAAAAGTCAAAGTTGAAACACTCTCAACTTAGGCTACTTTTTCTGCCATCTAAAAATTTTCTCATATGGAAGCACTGCTGTAGTCAGGATCTCAACTGGATTGTTTCCTAATATAAGAATTAGAAGAGCATAAATGTATTCTAAAAAAGTTCAGGACACCATAATTTTACAGCTTGAGTTATAGAGGAGATCAAACAAGCAAATTTAATAATCCATGCTTTTATTTTTTTTAATAAATGTATCTCAAAAGAATTAATTTCTGCTACTATCTGTGAAGCAGACTCATATGTCTAAGGCAGTGTTTCATAGAATCATAGAATGGCCTGGGTTGAAAAGGACCACAATGACCATCTGGTTTCAATCCCCTGCTATGTGCAGGGTCACCAACCAGCAGACCAGGCTGCCCAGAGCCACATCCAGCCTGGCCTTGAATGCCTCCAGGGATGGGTCATCCACAGCCTCCTTGGGCAACCTGTTCCAGTGCCTCACCACCCTCCGGGTGAAAAACTTACTCCTAATATCTAACCTAAACCTCCCTGTCTCAGTTTAAAACCATTACCCCCTGTCCTATCACTATTCATCCTTGTTAACAGCCATTCCCCCTCTTGTTTCTACACTCCCTTCAAGTACTGGAAGGCCGCAATAAAGTCTCCCCAGAGCCTTCTCTTCTCCAAGCTAAACAAGCCCAGTTCTCTCAACCTTTCTTCATAGGAGAGGTGCTCCAGCCCTCTGATCATTTTAGTGCCCTCCTCTGGATCCACTCCAAGAGCTCCACGTCCTTCCTGTACTGGGGACCCCAGGCCTGGACGCAGTACTGAGTAGAGGGGGACAATCACCTCCCACTCCCTGCTGGCCACCCCTTTTTTAATGCAGCCCGGAACACAGTTGGCCTTCTGGGCTGCAAGCGCACACCACTGGCTCACGTCCAGCTTCTTGTTCACCAGGACCCCCAAGTCCTTCTCTTCAGGGCTGCTCTCAAGAAGACCTGCCCTGCAGAGAAGGGCTTATTCGTATTTCCTTAGAAAAGGCCTGAGAATGCTGACTATGAAGGAAATAAGCATTGAGGGAGGTCAAAAAGAACAGTTTATGGGAAGTCTTAGGAAACACCAAAAAAAAAGAGAACTAAACAGAATCAATGTATTCTAGCTTTAGATATCTGATATCTAGATATCTAGTTTAGCTGATGCATATTAAGCTTAAAACGGACTGGAAAAAAACAAATAATTGTTAACCAGTCTCTACTTGTGAAAAAAAGCATATTCAGTTTTTATTTAACTTCAGCCAACTAGCGGTATAAGCAAAACATTTAATGGTTAACACCATGAGAACCTGAGAGAAGTAATCTTGTACATTCTCATCAGCCAGCGTCCTCATGTTCTGAAGCTGAACCACTAAGGACTACTTCTCTGTGCTTCAGAGGATCTTGACACATTTTCTTCTAGGAGACGAGAAAAAATTGACTCTGCACCCTCTGCACCTCATTGAACTTATGAGAATCATATGAAATGCTGAAATGCTCCAGAAAATATATTTAACTTGTTATATTCTCAGCCTTAGCCTTAATTTTTCTAACAGGATGAAAGTATATTGCAGGCTTGGCTGAATTCTACATGTTACCTAGAAGAGTTGTTCTACAGATTCTTGATCAACTGGACCCACAATCTTCAATTTGTTGACACCCACTTTACGTTCCCATCTATCTATCAACTTGAGTAATTGAAAAAAGTAGCATCCAGAAAGAGCAAATGTTTGTTTTGCAACATCATTTAAAACACCCTGTAAATATTTTTATTAAATATCATTATCCACACTGTCTAAAAAGAAAAAAAAAAAAGAAAGCAATAAAACCCCTTTTCCTGTATCTACATTATTTTACAAAACAGAGTAGTTTTAGCATTGGCAGAGAGGAATGTAAGTCTCCCCAAACCACCCACAGCAACATGATTCAGTATAATTATAGAGATACCATGAGTAGCGTTGAGATGCTGTTCACCTGCAGTGCCTACCTAATTGCTGGTTTGCATACTATGACTGTCAGCCCTGCTGCCAGCTGGTGTCATTATGAGAAAATGACATCATAGAGTGGACAACTGGCCTCAGACCACTGACTTACTTTATATACATTCAGGAATGGCTATAACTAAAGGTAATTCTATTAATTTAGTCTAAATGTCAATGTGTCAGATATTTAAAAAAAGCAGTAATATACACATATTCTGACATCCCTCTATCACACTCTGCCATGAGTAATGGGAGTGGTCAAAATCAGTGTTATACCAAATGATCAGTTTTATTAATTTCAAGTTTTTCCTTAACCTTTCTTGCTAAATGCATATTTCCTTGCTGCTTAAATATACAATACTTCATTTCTGTAACAACTTCTTCACCACTTCATTTGCCCTGTAAAAATTAAAAGTTTGTGATTCACAGATGAGGAGTACAACAGAGCCTCAGAAGATATTGGAAGAAGTAAATCATCTTGTCCGGAGTTCTGTGTTGCTACTGTCAGTACCCGAGCCAATAAATTCCGAACTCGATCCAAACTGTGATGTTAAGTGCCCAAATTCTTTGTTAGACCTCACATCTCTATGCAATGATGTTCCCTTTGAAGGAACTCCCTCATCTGAAAGAGATCAGACGTTTGTGTGCGCCTACAAGCTGGATATGCATTCAACATAATAAGGGAATGCCTTAATAACCAAAAAGCTTAGCAGCTGAAAAACAATTTGAATTCTCTGGATACAAAACCCGTGTTAAGTGGTAAACTAAGTAAATTAATTATTTTGGTTCATTAGCTACTGATGATTGGGTGAGTTCAGTGGGTCACACGTGAAAGAAAACCAACAGGTGCAGTCACAACCAGTACCCTTATGAGAAGTCCTAAGTATCATTTTCAAGTCTGAAACATCTATAATGCTTTGCAAACCTACATGGCTAATGAAAATAAAGACTTATAAATAATGCAAAAATACCAGAATGATCTCCTCAAACTATTCGTCCTTCTCTCTATCTCAGCAAAGACAAATCCCTTTTACGCTACTAATCATCCCTCACGTGTTCAAACTAAGATAAAATCATAAATTTACCAAAGTTTCTTCTTCTTAGTCCTGCAGCTCAACGTGCTTACCTCTCCTTTGCTCAGTTCAGTGTATAACTTCTCACCCTCTCTTTTATGTTTTCAAAGCAGCATAGATTTTCAGTTTTCTGTCTGTCTGTTGAATGTAAAGAACGGAACAGCTTCTAGTTAAGTGAATTACAGCATGAAGCCTGACCTGCAAAGTTACCCCAGCAGACACGTCACTTATACCCCGTGCCACAGCAGTTTTGCTTCTGTATGTGTACGGCTTTCAGGAAGTTCCCAATTGTAATGGTATTGGGCATAGTAAATATTTTGATACAATAATTAGAAGTGACTGCAACCAGCTATAAATACACATTTCTGAATCATGCAATGCACATACAAAAAAGGTATGACACACAGTGTTTTGTAGCTATGTGATGGCAGAGTTCCTAAGCATCTCTGAGTACTGGGTAGGAAGTGTGTGAAATTCTCACCTCCCACTATCCTGTCTTACACGTTCACTCCAGTCCTCACAGGAAAAGCAGGAGTCTAAGTATGGTAATAATGAAACTATCAAAGGACATGAAAGTCCATAACTTTCTTCAGGCCAAAATAATAAACAAATAGAAAAGCCTCTACAGGAAGTTAGTTTTCTCAAAATCTATAAAATATAGCTCTAAAAATGTCTGACTAGTTATTTCCTTCCCCCAAGACAGACTTCATATCCCTACAAATAAGTATAAATACATGAGTTACAATACAAACTAACTTAAGCAGAAGGATGGGAGAAAGAAATGAGAAGGAGAGAGAACCTTGCTCTTGTTATGCTTAAGGTAACCCCTGTTTGCCTACCTACCAATGGAATAACTACGCGTAAAACCAACACATCTGACAAACTTTCAGTCCAGGTCTTTCTAGACTCAACAGAAAGGCTACACAGGTTCTTCTTAAGAACACAGCTGCATTTGCATTCCCCTTCCCTTGAGATGCTGAGGAGCACTGAGAACAGCACAATAGAACTACCACTCAACCCTTTTTATTCCTCTCTTCCCTTTCCTGCTCTGTACTTGTGTGGATAATGTCGTTCCTATCCCCTTCATCTCAGCTTGCTGCATACATATCAGAAAAACAGAAGGAATTTATCTAACGGTAAATAATACTAATACATAAGAGCAGCATTTATTCTGTGTTTTCTTTACTAAATAAACTTGCAAACTCTCTGTCTCTATAAATGCCTCTCTGTCAGATGGCACCATCTCGCTTTATTGCATGTTTAAAAGAACAAACGGATATACTAGTAGCATACTAGCATATGAATCAGTTATTTTATAAGAGCTTAACATAAAATCAAGTTGCAAAAACCCAAAATGCACAAAAAAAGCTATTCTCCTGTAAAATATTAAGTTGAAATATAACCCTAAAATTAAAACAGCAGACAACATCATTGTATGCCATCCTTCTTTTTACCTTGCAGAATACTAAGTATCCAGTATTGCTGAATAGTGCTCTACTACGGCTGCAGAGATAGAAAGAGAGGAAGCTCACAGAGGATATATTTAACTAAAGGCTGTTGGGAGAATATGATACTTCTTTTTAAAAAGTAAGCAAAAATGAGGAATTAAAAAAAAGATTATTCTGTCATATTAAGAGAACTTATTCACTGTCTCACTTCAATTTGTAAATCAGTCCTCATGCTGTTCTTTGCCAGTTTCCACTGAGTTTGTCACTGTGAAATAGCTCCTGCTGCTCCACCCGGCTTGGACTTAGGATCAAATGGGTCATCTGTCAACTGCTATATGAGAAATTTATTAATGGAGATCTTCCCAGGGGTGGAACTACTCGTTAGCTCTGTGGGTAAATTACAGTGAAACAATGGCTCATTGGCTTGCTAATGAAGATTATTTTAAAAAACATTGTACAGATTCAAGATCATTTTTGGACTCTTCTTGAAATGCCTGCTTCAATTCTTATATAACAATGTTCTTTACAGAATGAAGAACAATATTTATTTTTTTCCATTGGTTGAAGGTCTCTGAAGTAGGTCCTTATTTAAGGGTTCATTCCATACCTCTCCAATTGCATTTAGACAAAAATAGGTTTCCATTGCAGGAGTGGCTGACACTATAGCAGCTGTGCTGCCATTCAGCAAGACCTGGATAATGTGAAGAGTTGTGCTGAGAGCAACTTGATTAGGTTCAAAAAGAGTAAGTATAGAGTCTTGCACCTGGGGAAGAATAACTGCACATATCAGTAGAGGTTAAGGGGTGACCTGCTGGAGAAGAGCTTGGCAGAGAAGGATCTGGGCATCCTGGTGGGCAACAGGTTGACTACAAGTCAACAGTGTGCCCTTGTGGCCAAGAAGGCCAATAATATCCCAGGGTGCATTATAAAAAAAAAAAAACAAAACACGAAAACAAAACATGGCCAGCATGTAAAGGAAGGTTCTCCTCCACCTCTACTCTGCCCCAGCATGGCTGCATCTGGAGTGCTGTGTCCAGTTTAGGGCTCCCCCATTCAGAAAGACAAGAAAGGGCCACAGAGATTGTTAGGGTCCTGGGTCATGTCCCATACATGGAAAGACTGATAAACCTGGGACTCTCCAGTCTAGAGGAGGCTGAGATGCGATCTCACAACTGTTTATAAATAACTGAAGTATGAAAGTCAATGGAGATGGACTCTTTTCAGTGGTACATAGCAATAGAACAAGCAGCAACAGACAAACTAGAACACAGCAAGTTCCATAGTAACACAAGGAAGACTTCCTTATTGTCAAAATGCCATAGCACTGATACAGGCAGCCCAGAGAAGTTACGGATCTCCTCTGGAGGTATTCAAGTCCAGCCTGGAAGCCTACCTGGGCAACCTGCTGTAGGCTATTACTTTCACAGTGAGGTTGGACTCGATCTCTAGAGTTCCCTTCCAACCTCTACAGTTCTGTGATTCTGTAATTCTAAATGGCTACTGTAAATTTTTTTTTTTTTTTTTAGTTCTTTTTTTTTCTTATGGAGTCAAATACACCACTGTGATTTCCACAATCCCTTCCTGGTTTTTCAAAATTTCCTGAATTCACACACTCTAAAGAGACATACGCAAATACCTCTGTCGAAACTTTGCAGCAAAGGAGAAGTTGCCCAGTTTCTAACATCTTTTTAACTTGTGCTCCATCTTGATTCAATTTGATGACTTTCCTGACAGTCTTTATATTTACCTTGAACTCTTTTTTTACTGTTCTGCTATTCCACATTGGAGTATACTCTTTTCAAATGCAAATTGGCACTCATATATTGAAATTCAGAGATATTCATACGGAAGCCCTGAATTCACTCAAAACTGTCTTCCATCACAGTAGATGCAGAGAAATTCAGCAAGTTTACACACTGATGTTGTAACTTCTGCCATAGTATTCCAGCATTATTATGTAGCTATTTCTCTTTTCTAAATTACATAGGAGGTTATTTCAGTGAAATAACAATAATTTTTGGAAGAACTTACTGCATGCCTTAGCAGAACATTAATTTGTTTAAAAATTCTTTCATGTTTAATCAAATTAAGAATAATATGAATTATCCTTATTGACATCAATGATTCACCCACATTACTTATGGAAAGCAGTTAAAGCTACTTCCCTTGTCACATAATTCCTTAGCAACTCTGAAGGCTACTCACACTTCGAAAGAGGAACAAATTCTTCAGAAGGCCTGCATGGATACTGGATCTATATGCTCATTATGTTTAGTGGCCAATAATGTTTTTTCAATTCAGATAATGAAAAAAATTACTTCAGTTATGCATGTAGCATTATTATTACTACACTGAGATTGCAAAAAAAAAAAAAAAAAAACAAACCAACCATGTTTTTGTCAATAAAGGAATTCATGGTAAGATTAAAGCATTTCTCTTTAATAAAGCGAATGCCTGAGCTACAAGAACATACACGAGTGCTCTTCTCAGGCAGTAAGCACACCTTCAGCTAATGGTGCCTAACTTACTGCAAAGGTTTTTTTTTTCCTGGGTGCTGAAGAAATACAAGTACACAGTAAACAACAGTGTACTTACGATGGTACAAGTATTGACAGAATAGGCATTTAATGTTCAGAAACATAAAACTCTGAAGTTTAGCAGCAGTTGGGAGTCTGGATTCAAAACCATTACTTAACTGTTTCTGGGAGCTACGTCTTCCATTTACAGGAAAAGATGACAAAGTGAAGTCATCTTCACTTAAGTCGTGAAAAAAAAATGTGCTTTTACATGCCAAATTCGGTATATCAGAAGGTGTTAAGACCATCACTTGGACAGTTCTATGTAATTTGCCAAGCACCATTACGAGACCACTGTCTACTATAACCTTCCACAGGTTAAAAAAAAACACACAATCAGCATAAATGATCTAACAAAACTGGTGTTCTGTCTTGAAGTAAAAGATCCTTGAATCCTCTGAAGTAACTCGACTTTTTTCTCTTATATATACACACACACGCATCCACACACACTCACACACACATCCTCAATCATACCAGAGCAATACCGCTATTGCAACTCAGGTAATTTTCCTTTCACTTAAGAGGAAAATGATCATTGACTGTTATCACACATTTCAAAAATACCACCTCCTCCTACTTCTTCGTTCCTAAAGTTCTGTGAAAATTCAAGAGATATTCACAAGTACCTATTTTAGTAATATATATATACTTCCAGCAAGTCTTGTCTGCTCTTTATTTCTGACACTTCAAATCTCTTATCTACAAATTTTCATATCTGTCTTCTTGTCAATTATATATTTGTTTTTTATTCCAAAGAAACGTTATCAGTATCTAAGATCCCTCTTCTCCAGCTGTTACAGTTCTTAGGGGTTGCATTTTCTTCAGGTGTATCGTTATCATGCATTTTCACAGTCAAAACAATACTAAGCAAGTGTTGATAGCCTCATGAGCAATAATTTCTTGCTAATTTCCCACTTTGTTCTTTTTATGTTACACAAGAAACACCAAGATAGTAGGAAACAGTTTGTATTTGACTGTTTTGCTTAAGATATTGTATGACAGTATGGCAAAAAAAGAAACAACCATGCATGTTTGCCCGACAAAAACCACAAAAGCAAGATGTATGCGTTTGCATATATAGGACATGACCATATACTTAAAAAATGGAGAGCTAGTGAGAACATGAAATGCAGAAATCTTTGCTGAGTTATAATCGCTGCTGATTTCTATGAATGTTACGGCTGAGTAGAGGCTAAAGAAACCCCTGATCTCAAGAAAGGGCGCTATTCAGTATTTTACTCAACTGCTTTCAAATAAAGAAAATAGCTAGCTAATGTTGCCCCC
>JAOWBP010003659.1:1092191-1104301 GCA_028571105.1 Tragopan temminckii
TGATGAGCTTGTATACAAGACTAACAATAACAGAAACAGGCTCAGTTGCTGCTGACCACATACCTAGAATTTCCACGTTGACTCTCAGCATTCTTAAACATTAATTGAACAGTGTGTTCCTAAAGTAATTGCTACTTGTGTTTCTGTCATGTCGAACTAAATTGCATAAGCTGAGTTAATATTTTTGAAAACGATTATTAAATCCAAAAGGATAGAAAGAAGTTTGAAGTTAGCCTATTAAGCACATTCTCCTCTGCACGTGATTTTGATCTGCATTTCAGGACAGAGCAACAAGGTCTTATGCTACAGCAAGGACCTACTTCGATGTGATAGCAATAAATACAAAAATAATAACAATAAAAAAAGAAGCTAGTTACCTTTGGAAGGCCTGTAACACACTCAGAAAAGCAGAGATTTCCAGAATAGAAAAAATTCTTAAGTTCCCCTGCCAGCCCTTAAATGAGGTCTGGGAAGGGGTGGATCCAGGCTCCACCCTTCCACTCACTGGGGAGCATTGTTGCACCTGAGCAACCCTGGGTTGGCCCCGCCTTCCTACCAGGTCCTCAATCATTGCTTCAAGCTGTGAATTAGCATTTTTGCTATACTTGTAAAAGAAAACCACATTCTCAATGAGTTTCTTTTGGGAACACAGCTCATCCCCTTGCAATAAGATGATCAGAAGATTCACCTGTAACAAAAGGCTTTCCTGTGAATTTTGATTTTTGCTTACTAGCAAATCATGAACCATTTCTTTGTCCGGAGAATTCACTTCTTCCCACCTATTTGCTTTATGCTTACTGATTAGCTTAACGTTTCTGACTATCTTACTTTGAATAAAAGCCAGCAGTGGACTTTCAAGCATCATTTTTTCTTTTGTTTCATTTTTTAACCAACTGAATCAAGTGAACTCCATTCAAGCTCATCATTAAGCTGTACAGATGCAGTAAAGTCTCGTCTTTTACAACTATAGAAAAACATGAAAACTTTACAATATCTTGAAGAATAGCAGATTATTAAAAAAGATTAACTTTGTTAAGGTATTTCAGCTCAGTACTGAAGAAGTATAAGCTGAAATAATTAAAAAGGTTAGCATCAATAACATTGTCAGAAAAGGATGGGGTTGTCTCATCTCTTCTGTTTTTCATTGCCTTCAGTGATAAGGTTGCAAAAAGAACCTGGCAAAAATAATTAGATTCTGCTAAAACTACAACCCTTCCAAGAATTCAACCCTCGTGAAAGGAAATCTCAAACGATTTATCTTGTATCTAAAAAGATGCTGTTCCAAAGTGAGAAACAGGTCTTAACCATAACCCACAATTTCACTGAAATATAATGTGAAAAGTCATAGAAAGCAATATACTCCAAGACATTAGCAAACCTGTACAGAAAGAAAAATATATATATCCATACATCAGGATTCAACATCTTATAAAAAAATAAAAAAAAATCTTCGACTCAAATGTCATTTCCCATCTTAGCATATGGCTTTAAGAGTTGGAAATCCACCAACAATATATAAAGAGTTTCAAAAAGCAAATGCTCACAATAAAATACTACATTTCTGTGGATTAGCAAATGCCAAGATTTCTCAGAATGATTTATGATTTTTTATTTTTTTTTTTTAATCTCTAATCTCACTCAGAAGAGAAGGAAATATCTTGGACCTATGTGAAGTCAAAGCATCTGCTGTTACAGACATGCTACCATGTGGGCTGGGGGGTGGTAGGAACAGAAAGGATCTCACCACAAAGGAGTATATAGGAAAAAATAGAGGGGGAGGGATGAAGAAATTATCAAAGAGGAACTTCCTGGAGAACCAAACAACAGACAACAGCAGCAGAAGCTGGTTGTACCTTAAACCACATTGCATGATTTATATATTTATATATTGAAATGGAAATTCAAATGTTTATATCATTCTGATTAATTATGTCAGGCCTCCATAAAGCAGTAAGAGGAACAAAAAATATGAAAAAAAATGAAAAATTTAGAATAATTAATATTTTAAATTTCCCTAATCCAAGCTAGGTATCTGTAGTAAAAATGAAGTATTACCTTCATTTACCAGAAAAGAAAAGCATTGGTTCTCTCCATATTTATTTCAGTCTGTGCAATGAAATATTTACAATTTTCAGGTATATAGAAGGAGTCCCTCCCCTGTAAAAAGGGGAAAACGTTGACTGGTCTATTAATCCACCTGTACTGACATTCTGAACCATTAAGTTTTCACTACATCTGTACATCTTTTTGTTTCTCACTTGTTATCTTAATAATGAATCGCTCAATTCAACAGAGACTATACTTTAAATAGGAGGAAAAAAAGAATTAAGCAATCATTAATTCTAAATGTCAGAATAATCTTGAATATTTTTATACTGTTATCCATTATTTTTTTTCTGCTTTCCTTCCTTTTGTGAAGTTTTTCCCCACTGTTCAGTTCCTTTCAGTTCCTGTTTCACAGCATTTGTCATTCAATGACTGCTGCCTCGATACAGAAATGCCTCTGTTGCCCTCTATTTAATTTTTAAAAAGCACTGAAACAAAATGGTCTTTTATTGATCACGTTTGTCCCCACTATCCCTTGTGAAAGCCAAGCATCGATGTTAATTTTCCAAGACTCATGGCACTTACATGCCATACTGATTTTTGATGAAATCTCTGTAGATGTACCTACCAGGTCTTTGAGCTTAACCAGATGATGCATGTAAAACAGGAGTATTATTTGCATTTGACATATTAATTTAATTCTATCTGCTGATATAGCATGCATGAATAGACTTCTCATCAATTAGTTTTCATCACTGAACGTTGATTTTATACTGATAAACTTCCACTTCATCCTTACATTACACAGAAGTTCAAAATATTCTTTGTCGTACTGACCAAACATCTTAGTCAGGCGGGCTCGCTAATTCCGTGCTAAAAAACTTGAAAGTTTTCTAACCCAGTGAACTGAACTTAAGTATTTCAAACTATCTCCACAAACAAATAAAAATAAATAAATAAAATAAATAAAAGAATGCACTAATAATAAACAATCTGTTCACAAGCATGTCCGCAGGGAAAATAAATAGCAAGTCAGTGCCCAGAGGACAGAGTGGGGAATAACTTTTTTTTAAAAAAAGAACTGAGTATTTTTCCATTGAAACAAACACATACAAGATCAGCTCAAATATCTATATTCCTCCAGTACTTTGCGTGCAAAAAAAAAGTTCATATTTAAGTTATCAGAAAGAATGATTTGCAAAAATGGAATTCAGCCAACCACATATTTGTGGAGCTAACTGCCCATATTTGTGTCGAGTAGCATTTCTACACAGTGAATAAATTTGATATATAGCAGGGACTAGAATGTCAAGCACAGTAACATAATATGCTGCTCTGGCCGTGAGAGGCAAAGGAGATTGAAGACGTGTACTTAAACTTGCTGGCTTTTATAAAACTATGTCAGATGTAAATGTGTTGCATAGCACTGGTATTAAGCTGAAAGACACACTAATGAATAGTTACTGAACTCCTCACCCTGCAGCACTCGCTAGGATATCATCATTGGTTCTAGGAAGTATGAACACACTCTGTTTGAGTAGGTATTTTTAGTTAGATGATATACGTAGGTACTTATATGTTTACAAAATATAGGCAACAAAGACACAGACAGAATGACAATTAAGTCTCAGCCAGGCTTCTCAGTGCCATGTTAATGGTAGAACAAATGTATTCCTTGCAGACCTTGCAAACCGTTTTTTTTCCTTCCAGTGACAAACTGCAGGGAAAGTGATCAGATTTTTGAGGCTGTGTTACTGGTAAGGCAGAAATGTCATTTCATTAACCTGGATATTTTGTGATCTTCTAAACAATGTTCAAAGACTCCCACGAGAAAAGAAGCTGCCATTTAGTCAAGGTTTCTGTTTCTAACTAGGTATGTGTAATTTTTTCTTCAGATAAATGCTTCTGTTATTTTGTTTTGTTTGTTTCTTACTTGTTCTTCAAATTATATTTAGAAAATTGGCAGAAAACAGAAGAGTGGGAAGAATGTCAAAACAAGAGCGATCAGAATGGCAGCAAAGAAAAGTGGCTCACAGACACAGTGGCATCTCGTTGTCCATAATTTGTTGCAGATTTAGCACTTCTGTGCTGAGTGACTCATTTCCAGTATTTCACTACTTCAATTTATCTTAGGCTACGGTTTGACAATAGAACGACTCTGACTTTCAGAATTCTAGCACCAGATTGAAAATGATACAGTCACAGGATAGTAAGTGCCCATCTGCTGTAAACTCCTATTGCATTAGAGAAGATTGTTTTGAGGGTTTGTGGGAATTTCGTTTATATCATGACACACGGAGGTGAGTCAGGCCCAGTTTTGTCAACGCCTCTCTAATCTTCTGTGGGTTACTTGGTCTTCCTTTAGCAAAAACAGTGGCTGCATGAGCTTCCTAATAGTGCTTTGGATATTCCCACAAAAAATGAGATTGCGTGCCTGGAGCTGTGTCATATTGGTACTATTTTGAGATCTTAAAATACAGTAGACCAGCAAACAGCCTTGGAGCTTAAGCCACATAGTGCTGGCCCTATTTCCTCATCATTTTAACTACAGAATTCTGACCAGCAAACAAAGACAAAAGAATTCCCAACTCAAGTCTTCGCTCTACTGTACATTTATTCCTAGCATTAATTTCCTAGTTTTTGTGACAATGCAGTTACACAAATCCTGAAAGGTGCAATATTTAAATAGACAAAAGGAAACTCTCCTTCTAAAATGTTCTTTAGCAGCTATGTTTATGTGTGAGGTTGTGGGGGGGGGGGGTTAGTTGATTTTGTTTTGATTTAAAAAAAGAAAAAACTTTTGAAATTCCCTTATTTGCTCTCTGTTCTTAGGACTTAGGTTAGATTAAGCAGTAAGTTATTGTTTGAGAGTCGTATCTGAAGAAAAACAGAGGGAAAAAAAAAAGAGGAGGTTGGAGAGCAGACTCAAGGAAGAGACAGGCAAGGATAAAAAAATTAAATTCAAAACAAAACAAAACACAAAAACCACACATAATGGTAGAAAACAAAGCAGTAGAAAGAAGAGACAGAGGGAAGGAAAGTAAATTGATAAAGAGCAAGTGAATGAAGAACAATGAAAGTGGCAGAAATAACAATAAAAGTAGGAATTTAAAACACAAGCCCTAAAATTCAGTATTTACAGAAAGATCTTTCCAAATAACATTCTCACATTAGTCTGAATTTCCTTCCTTAAATTTGTTGGGTGGTTTCAGCACAATCTTGTTAACATCATCAGGAAATGTTTTGATTTTTAATTTAGAATATGTATGTTTTCTCATTTTTTGTTACTATTCGCATGGCCATTATTCCATGCTAGCATGTTATAGACAGGAATTAACAGAAACTTTAAACCTTAAATTTTCAGTAAGAACAAGGTGAGCTAAGCACATAAATCAATAATTTCCTTAGGCTCTTCATTCCTCACCTAGGTCTCTTCTTATTTACATATGTTCTCTAAATTAAGAATTGAGCCATTGGCCCATTACGTACAGTTATGTTCCTTTAGATTTTCTTCTTTGGTATAGCTGGATACAAGTCCCAGACACAACACTTCTTGATTACTTTTAATGATCTGTCTATCCTGTACAATACATCTAAATGGTTAGCTTAAAGAAGATATCATATATGCTTAAGGGTAGCCTTAAGGCTAGTTATAACGCATACTGAGATATATCATTCAAAAACTGATGCTGTGATGAACAAATGCATTTAATTTCAGCTCTGAAGACATAATAAAGCTGATACAAAATGCATACGTATGAAATATATGCTATATGCTATGTATTAAATATATGCATTTTTATATAATTCTATATAATCTCTTATTTATGTAACAAGTCTAAAAGAAAATTTTTTGTTTCCAAAAGCACTTAAAGAATGAAGTCTCACCACTTGTTAATCTGATTTTACTCAGTACAATTTTAAATGGATGCAAGTAAGTATCCTTCAAATCAACAGAGTAACAGTAATTTTTAAAGAAAATTTTAAACGTACGTGGAATGACAACAATCAAAGAACAATCTTTCAGGACACAGAAATGAACTTCTGCTGTCTGTAGCAGTATGTATCTTCAAATTTTTTTGCTTTTCAAATCAAGTAATCTCACATGATAACCTGTGTTGCAAGACACCAGACAAACACTCCCTGACAATTCGCTGCTAACCACCCTAACAGAGGAAAATCACTCTGCGTTTGGATATTTATGGTTAGCAATGAAAGGGAGACTGTAACACAGTTTTTAAACCTAATTTACACTGGTTGAGACTGAAATGAAATTACAGTCTTTTTAACCATGTAGGGCTGCTAGTGGAGGTGAAGAGCCATCACATCAAGGGTAATTCTTCCCTCTTGCTGTATGCCAGAAATCTATCAGAAAGCCTTGTTTTACATTTTTGTATT
The DNA here is from genome assembly GCA_028571105.1 of Tragopan temminckii. Lineage (NCBI taxonomy): Eukaryota > Metazoa > Chordata > Aves > Galliformes > Phasianidae > Tragopan > Tragopan temminckii. Next base: position 1,098,636 of record JAOWBP010003659.1, read on the forward strand.
TATATAGACTACTATAGATATACACACAGTTTTATTTGCACTTATAAATAAAACAAATTTTATATTAATATAAAAATAAAACTACATAGAAGTATAATTTGTATCTATTTTATTTACAATTTAAATTATATGGCTATAATTTTCAGTTGTTGTGAAGTTTTATGAGTGGGATTACTTATCGTAGGAGGAGGAGTTACATGGAGTTACGAATACAGTTTTAGACTTGAGCTGAAATAGAAGTCCTTGACTCTCATCGATATTATCACTTGGTATAGGTGAAACTGTAAGTCATAGATTAGTTTAGCCTTCTGATGCTGCAACTGCACTTTTTGAATACGTTAGTTATACTAAAAAATTAGGGGAAGGAAGGAAGGAGGAGTGTTAGGTGTGGGTTTGTTTGTTTGTTGTTTCATTAGGAGTTTCATGCTACTTATACCAAGCCTCTGTTCCCCAGGATGACTTATACAAGGACTTCAGTGATTAAATACAAGTTCAGGTAAATGAGGTAGAGGAAAAGTAGGGTTTCAGTGTCACTGTGGGTCACACATTTGCACCAGAGATGAAAACGTATGGGAAGTGGATAGTACAGCTGAGGGCCAGAACAAGAGCGTAACAAAAATAGTTCCAGTCAGAATGATAATCAAAATTTCAGATACCTCATTACTTTATAGATGATTAAAACTACAGAATGGCCTAGGATGGAAGGAATCTTAAAAGTCAAAAAATTCCAACTCTCCTGCCTTGGGCAGGGTTGCCACCCACCAGATCAGGCTGCCCAGGACCCCATCCAACCTAGGCTTGAGCAACTAGAGGAATGGGACATCCACAGCTTCTCTGGGGAGCTTGTGCAATGGCCTCACTGCCTTCTGAGTAAATAATTTCTTCCTAATACCTAGCCTAAATCTCCCCTCTTTTAGTTTAAATCCATTCCCCCTTCTCCTATCTCAATCTGCCCACGCAAAATGTCAGTCTGCTTCCTGCTTGTAAGCTCCCCTCAGGTACCAAACTGCAGCAATGAGGTAGGTCTCTCCAAAGCCTTCCCTTGTCTAAACAAGCCCACCTCTCTCAACCTTTCTTAATAGGAGAGGTGCTCCAGCCCTCTGAGCATTCTTATGACTTTCCTATGGACCCACTCCAACAGCTCTACATCTTTATTTTGCGATTTACAAGTCACTTGCACTTCTTTTCATGAACAACAAAATGAGCTGAATTTTACATATTTTATTGTTCTACACTACCATTAATCTATACAGACCATGGTAAATGACAGATATAATCCCTGAATTTATCTCCCTTAGTGTTATGGATTTATTTTGAAATAGATCAACATTTTTTAAAAAATCATGAATTAATCACAAATTATGCTGCTGAATAATTTTATGTTTCTCATTCATGAGCAGTTTAATTGCTATTTGCAATATGAGATATGCTCATTAAACTCTGTGGTTGCATGATGCGCTTTGATTATAATTTTAGGCAAGCTCAAGTTCCAAAAGCTATGATTTCTTTTTAGAATTGTTTGGCATTTCATTTGCTGAAAAAAGGTTTTTGGATTTTCCTAACAATAAATTTATTAAGTACATGTTTTCCAGAAATAACCCCCAAAGAGATGTAAACTCAGAAAAAAAACAAATTTGTTTAACATTTCGGTTGGATATGTTATGCTGTCTCCACACAATGAACATTCTGCTAGATACTCATCTCCACTAAACCAACAATGGCATGGGCGTCTCTAGCATTGGACTTAGGCTGATTTTAGAAAAGAAACAAAAAACTCCTATAAATACAGACAAAACAAGAATTTAAGTGAAGGGACAATGGAAATTCACAACTGTTCAAGAATCTTAGTGCTGATATTTAAATTCTGAAGATCTTTGCTGCCCACTGGCACCTCACTTCTTTAAATACTTTAAATTGGATTGCCTTAAATTTGTCAGGGCAAACAACAAAAGTGTGAAATCTAATCTCTTATTCAAATAATGAAACTCAAAATTTGATCTAAGATTTAATGCTAAAAATAAAAGAAAAATAAATGTGAACTGTTGTTTAGATCTGCCTGATCTTACTATATGGCTGTGTTCCCTTCTCTATTCAATATCACTGGCTTACAAACATAGCCTTTTTAATAGCACTTTAATTTAAACTTAATCCCACCTTCATATCCTCTGTACTAAAAATAATTTTCTGAGAACAGAAATCATTATGAAGTTTAAATCAGTTTGAATTACTGATCACGTTTCAGACTTAATTTAAATAACTTCTGCAATGTACACATTAGAGTCTCTGCTGAGGGCACTATTAGATCTGTGAAACAGTACTATGAAATAATAATATTATTATTAATAAATCAGTATGCTGAAATAAAAATATGTAAAAATTATGTTTCCTCCTCTGTAATGAAATTATTCTTCCTATCCTGCCGACTTACGGCACGTCACAATGATTCAACAGCAGAGTGGAAGTTACCTGTCTATATAGACAACAAAATGTAAATCTAAATAGTTTTGCCTTACCACCAACAAGGAAGGACATGACAAAAAACTGTTCTTAGACAAAATATTTGCAAATTTATGACATGTAACCTTATGCTGACAAATGAAAGCTACCCGAGCTTAATTCTTCTGATAATTATATGGTGTAATCAAGTGATTATACAACTCTGTCATATAGTTTTTCGTGGTGAAGTCTTAGATACATCTTAAATATAACAACGTTTTCTGCAGGCTTTGCACTGACAGTGTGCATGTGCATAGCTTGTTATCCTATTAGCACCATAAAAATCGAAGTTTTGAGTGCTTAGATTGTGATGGAAAGTGCTTCTTTCTTACAAAGACAGTTTGAGGTCACACAGAACTCTGGCTCATAAACAGGAGAATAAGAAGATGAAGATATGCTACTCGTGGATGACGATCTCTTCATTTCCCTTCTTCTCAAGTCAAACAAAAGACTAATTGCTCTGTATCAAGCTTTATTTTACCTATTTTCAGGAAAAATGTGATAGTTAGAAATCGTGGGGTTTTTTTTAGGTTACAGCTTTACTTCAAAGTCGGGATGGAATGGGGTTCAAAACTAAGAAAGATTCATGATGGTAAAATCACCATTCTTGTGCAAAGTTTCATTTCCTAGCAGAACACAACATGAGAAACAGCTCATTCTCAGAACGCATGATATAGTAATTATTTCTCCTATTGCCTTTTCAAAGAAAAGTTTGGACCAATTCATAAACATCTATCTGCATAAATACATAGACTGACTCTTTATATAGACCTTATCAATGAGAGCAGATAATAGGATAACTTTTGATTCTTTTCTACACATGTAAAATAGTGTCAAGCAGATATGTCCTGAATGTTATTGTGTCACTGCTATGCATGAGTTCAGAAAAACTAAATTTTATGCTTCTCTAGTTGCCTATAGAAGTGTTATTTTTCAACTACAAGGATGCAAAGAAAGGTGAATGGTCCATTGGCTTAGGTCAACACTAGAAACTGTTGCAAAAAATAATCTGGAAAGTGTACTTGACCAATTAAGAGCTGGTAAAATACTATAGGATTTGTTTTCAGCAGCTTTGAATGCTGCAATGGATTATGTACTGTGCATGGCTAAAACTGTCAAAGGCATTAGAGAACTAAAACATAGGGAAGAGAAATCTAGGAAAAATGCATCCATGCTGTTTTAGCTGCTATGAATAAAACATGAAAATGAGTTTAACTGAAAAAGATTTGGGGAGGAAAAAAAAAAAAAAAGAAGAAGAAGAGTTTATTGGAAGTGTTTCCAGTTACAAAACTAGGGTGATTTGCAGTCCCCAACTTTCAAAATCCTCGTGTGCAGAATTAATGTCTTTTAGAAATGTTCATAGCTCTATTAAGTGCACCTTTAACAGAATGCATTTATGCAGAATATCAGTGTTTGAAGTCTAAGTGCCCATTGAACTATTCAAACTAATACAACTATCAGAATTGATCAAAAAGTCTTGGTGGCTTTTTTTTTTTATTTTAAATAACATTAACATTGTCTGAATTAACAACACAAAGGAGAATGGAAAAAAGAAAACTGAGAGAAACAAAAAAGAAAATTGAGAGAAACTGATTCACATGTAGGAGACACAGGAAGAATTCTTAGACAAATCAGACAAAAGGAACTTTTACTCAGCTCGGGCTGTTGAGCTATGACACAGTAATGCTGATGTCAGATATACTGTTGATGTTTACAGTTCCATTTGTAAATCGAGCTGAACCGTTGCTTCCTCTGTCTTTCCCTTGAGGCCTCCACTTCTCCTCCAATTCACACCAAGTTATCTCACTCAGATAGATTCCAAAGATCTCGTCCTTCTTCTGCCTGGGAAAATGTGTATTCCTGCTCTTGAATGAACAAAATCATTTTTAGAACAGGAAGTTACTAGCTATGCAGATCTTAACTGGAATCATTTTAACTAAAGAGGAAAACATCAACTAAATTTCTTAATACAAGAGTAAGTTTTTAGAAATCTGCACAGAAATCACTATAAAAGAAAATCCTTTATAAGTTTTATATGCAGCCATCAAGTGTCTTTCAAACAAACTCCATTTTCTCAGTTACTCTCCTAGACAAAGACTGATTACAAGCTACAGTAGTAGCGTTACGTAATTTATGCTCTATAAAATTAAGAAAAGCTCAGTGTTCATAAAGAATAATCTCTCGTTACTAGAAGTTTTTCGTTTTAGAACAGTCTTCCCAGTGGCACAGCGACAAAGATCTCACATCACAGGGGAATCTATATTTCCCAAAAGTGAAATATAGAAGATAACATCTTCATACTTAGAGTATTTGCAGTGAAATCTATAACACTTCAGTGGCTTATGTTCACTTTCAAAACCTTCTGTTTTAATGAAAGTTATCTCACACGTGAAAGATCAGGCTTGACAAATTGTGTAGAGCTAAAGGACAAGCCAGTTGAAGCCAAAAATCCTGTGACTTATTCAGAGTAGAACATATGCATCCCAAGGCAGAGATGCAGAGCAAACCACGCACACAACTAAAAAGGAATTTAAATATTTTGTCGCACAACTGATATGCCCTCACTGGCATCATACAGATGTATATAACTCCACATGTATCATTTACAGACAGTATGTACTCCTGATATGGTGTGAATAGTACAAAATCTGTGAACTCATACAGTAAAACTAGTTCATGGCCTAAACAATCCACTTGCATTTAATAGGTAACAGTATTCTAGAAATATTACATTCAACGTTAAAAAATAATAATCTAAGCAGCATCTGCTTAGGTTACCCCACTTTCTTTTTCCTTATCCATTGATTTTAATGTCATTGTATATTGTAAGACACAAGATGGAGTCATTTAAAAATATTTATTAACTTATTAAGCCAGACTGCATTTGTCCCAGCTGCATCAAGTTCATAGAAATCCAATAAAGTATCACAGTTGCGTTTCATACTGCATCCCAATATGATTATACAAGCTATCCTCAGAAGATGTTGCAGAGGAGATCATCTATGTGGGATATCTATTATATATACATGTGCAATTATAGAATGGCAAAAGAGAATTAGTATTTACTTCAGCATATATTCTTTCAATATGCCAAGGCTAGAAAAGATGCTTGAGAGACATTGCTCACATGGTATCAGCAGTACTTCATGAAATCCTCAAGAGTTAAGATA
>JAOWBP010003659.1:1190382-1206724 GCA_028571105.1 Tragopan temminckii
AAAAAAAAAAAAATATCTCATTTAGGTGGATTTTGTTGGTTTTCTTTTTATTTGTTTTTAAATATTTATTATTTGAATGTAACAGGTTCATTGCAAATGTTTCATTGAACACTTGGACGTGTAGTCAGAACTTTATATTTCTTAATCAGAACCCTTCATGCATGAGGAGAGTGCTGTTGTGATTAGTCACAATGACGAGTTAGAAAATTAGATCTTTTTTCCAACATAAAGTTAATTAATAGGCTTAGCCTTTTACATAACTACAGTGTAGAAAGTGTTGTCCACTTTCTAAGAAATTGGAATAGTATTTTTAATTTCCAGTGCATTACTTATCATTTCTCTTAATGATTTTTCAGCACTCAAAACTAAGAGCATAAATTGAAATCGTACCAAAAAGATCCAAGTATTTAATGCAAAATATTCAAAATTGTGATGGATATTGTTTCTTTTTTCTGAATCATCTAACTTGCTAGCTTGATTTTTTCTGAAGAAAACACTACCTGGGGTCTTATTTAAGCCTTCAGATATACACTTCAGTTGTCAGCTCAGACTATTTAATGGGCTTGAAGTTCTGAATAGCTATTCACTAGGTATTTCAATTCCTCCTTAAAAGGAAAATAAGGAGCAAGTGGATACCTATTCAAATTTCAAAAACACTGAATATCTGTATTGACTATGGTGCCCAACGCAGCACATTTTTGAGAACTTATTAAAGCATAGAAATAGTTTGAGATAAACTTTTGCATACTTCTTATATTTTCTCCGTTAAGAAATGCCTGTAGATACTTTGAAGCTATTTAATTATAAAACATGGCTACGTTTAGAAAAGCTTTGAATATTTTGAAAATATGACAGTTCTACTTTTAAAAATGAAAATGCAAGGTTTTAAAACTCCATTTCTTTCTGGGAAAAATGAAGGGTGATTGTAACAATTGCCACATGAATTCCAGTGGATGTTATGGTTGCTCAGCATTGGAACTGGGTGAAGACTTTTGACCCACAGAACAGTTTATTCACGTGCACAGCACTTAATGGCTTGTTGTCTTGTTGTTTTTTTTAAGTGTAAATAGGTTGCCATGCAGCACGTAGCACACCAAAATTCAAAAGAGATCAACCAGCATGCTGCAAAAGCAGCACTGAAGAGGTAACAAAATACTGCCTAACAGTCAGACCAGAACTGTATGCATTTAGTCACTGCTCTCCAATTTTTTTTCTCAGATATTCTGAAATAAAAAGTTAATGGTAAAAACGATAACGTCTTACGTACTGAAATACATCCTCCATGAAGTTGGATTGTTATCACAAACAAGAGGGGTTTGAGAACTAAGAAGAGAGCACAATAGGTTATCTTACTAAGAGCAGTGCAATGTCTAGCGTAGGCCTCTGAAATGATTTCCTGTACTATTTAAGTCCATTATTAAGTTTAATCTCCTAGATGAGTTTCTGGTTTTTTATGACATGGACAGCATTTCCTACAAGAGAGGAGTATAACCTGGGACAGCTTTATTCCTTGTTGAATTTCAAGTGCTATAAAAATGACAAAATTTCATTATGCTTTATGTGGTGAGTAGTGTTTATCTCCTAGATTCTCATATCCCAGCAGTTATGTACAATAAATCTAAAAATTCTCTGCCCCAAATACCACATAGTAATGCATAATAACTTGTCCGCGAGAAATATTTCTGATTTCCCTTTCAGGCAATCTACATCCCAGGAATTTTTGGAATAACAGAAACAGCATTAATATCGCTCATGTCTTCACATGGATTGAGCATTAATGAAAAGAAAAAGAACTTCTACCAAACAAGGATATGTAAACACTCCTAGCTCTACATACCTATATACACATTGTCTTTACCGTATTCTTGATCTAGATTTTCACTTACTCTTTCTATACACTACTTCTGTACCACTCTCGGAGTACCTAATGTTACTCATTCAACTCCATTTGGGAGTTACATGCTGTATGAGTATTTTCCTGTTGCTGTTGTATAAAAGTAATGTCAATAAGTCTCACCCTAGATCCTCCGAATGCTAAGCAGGTAAAACACCGTGTCTTATGAAATATTAAAAGCAGGACTTGGCCAACTGTTATATGTAAAACTCTGTGAAATAAAGACAATCTGAGCTCCTTTTCTTTCCTATTCTCTCAATTGTTCATGGGTACATGACCTTCTTCCACACAGAATTCTCATTAAAACTGAGAACAGGGCAGAAATGGCAGCAGAACTTTAAAGGAGACGTTAACATGCTAAGTGTTTCCTTCGCATACACATCAAAAGGACACAATTAAGACCAAACTAAATGTCCAAGCTCTTTTAAACTGATTTATTCTCCATAAGAAAAATCAAATATCAACGTTTAATAAAGATACTATAAAATTGTTACCTTGATTTAAAACTACTGGAAGAAATTCCAAGAGAGTAGAAACAAAATTCACTGAAGGCTCCAGCCTAGTAGAAAATTTGCATTAGCTACGGATCATAATGTAAGTGTACAAGCTACAGAACTAATTGCTAGCAGTAAACAAATATTTGAAGAGGTTTCATGCAGCACTTGCGTGGCAAGAAACTAGCTATAAAAATCAATTAAGTATCATTATCATCAGACAGTACGTCAAAAGATTCATCTCAGGAAACACAAATCAAACATCTGGTCAAGTGCAAACACATCATTCTGCAACTGATAGCCCAGCCAGGGACACATTATTACTTCACAGAGGTCACTAACCCCATTCTCTCAAGAACAGAAAAAGAAATCTTAAAGCAAAGGCATAATAAGACAGAAAAGAAAGTCAGTCCTTGAAAATCATTGAAAAACAGACTCAAACTTGTAAATGACGCAAATAAATTCACTAATAGAAGAGAAAATGTTATCTCATTGCAAACTGCCCTTATTCACTTGAGATCGAGTTTGTTTTGTTGCATTAAGTAAAGAGAAGAATTCAGACCGCAGCAAAATGCAGTGTAGCTCCACTAATGCTCTGCAGCCACGCTTGTGGGGACTTAGGAGAATGAACAGAAGCAGATCTCTCGTTCTGAAAACTGAACTGTTTTACAGTTGTCAGTGTGTTAACTCTGGTTCACTTCAGCAGAGAAATGTGTTTTATTTGATTCAAAGCCATTGAAGTCTATTGGAAATTCTCTCTCTGAATTCATGGTGTTTATGAACAGTTTCTACTCAGTAAGTCTAAAACTAATCTCCACTTCAGCTAACATTTTTATGTAGATATCTGTTGAGGCAGGAGCTATCTTTTGTTCAACACTTAATCAGCACAAAAAGGATTCAGAACTTAATAGCTAGTTTGGATTATGCTTTTATAGAAGTGGTAATATGTAAACACACTCATTCTAGGTAGTTATTTCATTGCAGTAATTATAGGAGATAATAGACAGCCACCTATATTCTTTGAGAAGCCTTGAAAATCTCATCCATGACTACTGTCAATTACTTTGCTTCATTTTTGCTCTTCTTCAGAGGAGACATCAGTAGCAAATAGGAAATATCTAGGTATGCACATACAACAGATTAAAACAAAACTAGAAAGAACAAATGCATCCGTGGATCCAAGAAAAAGTAAGAATAAATCCTCAGGAGCTGCTTTTTCAAAGATACGTGCAAGTCAGCATGGGAACTTGCATGCCATTTTTTTTATTGCTATAAAACAGACATGAAGAAAAGTGTTTGAAAGTTTTCCTTATTGCTGTAACATTTTTCCCTGTGAAACAGAATTACCGTAGTAGGTCTCTCATCATATTCTCAGTGGTCACACTGACAAAAAAAAAATGCCTGGAAATTTTATAATGAAAATCCATAACACCTACCTCTTATGACCCAATAATAGCTGCTGATAGAAAAACAGATCAGAAAGAGAGGCTTGAAAGTCACTGAAAAAAAAGAATAAAACTGCCCGTTCTAGACAATGAAACTGCAGCAGTGGAAAAAATTTTATACATGGAGATGAACAACTTCAGAAAACAGCAAATGTAGAGGTAGACAGGATAGAGCAGATACAGTGCTCAAGGCTTTAAAATGGACCAGGCCAACTCTTGTGAAAGGTACACTGAGCTCAAACTCACCTTACTGCTGAAAGCTTGGAGGCCTGCAGAGAAAAAGGGCAGCCTTTAAAGCGGAGGCAGCAGTGCCTACTCTTTCTACAAGGGCAGCCAAATGCTTCCAAAACAATGGGATAAGCACATTTTTCCCTATTATATATCAATGCATTTCCCCCCCTCCCCCTTTTTTTTTAATCAGTGCAGACAGCAACTGCACATCTCTACCAAGGAAAGTTTCTGCTCTTAATTTCTCCTTGCTATGATCTCCCTTTGTTTCTTTCAAAATTTATCTTCAGTCAAGCTGCACTCTATTTCACTGCTGCTGCTGCTTCTGGTTATATATTGTTGAGTTTTTCTTTTCTGATACTCTATGAATTGGCTGGTTGTTTTTCACTGTTTCTGTGAAGCTATGGGAAAAAAAAGCAATTCCTTTATTCGAGAATTCTGACATTTATTAGCATAATAAACTTCTCAGGTGAAATTGCAGTTTTCCAGACAGCAGTTTCATTTGCAGAGGAACTTAAAAGAAATTTATTTTAAAGCCAGGTAAAACCTAGAATGAGAAGTGGGTGGAATCGGCAGAAAAATTAACAAAACTAAGGAAACTTAGGGCATGTAGTCCAAAGTGAAAATGATGATGCTGTTATGATGTTGACTACATCAGAACAGGACACATAGGATAGAAAGCTATATGCCCAAGCCTTCTTATCCCTAAAATAAATAAATAAACAAAGGGAACATGCTAAGAACTGTTTAATTAGAAATAAATTGAATTATTCTCAACAGTCTCTGTGAATGTGAATTCCTTTCTTCAACATTCTGGTCTCAGAGGTGTGTATGGGTACTTACAAGTATGGATATTTTCCTCTGAAAGGTAAGAAAGCAGCTAGTAGATATGGGAGCTCTTTCGAGGGTTTAGATAGCTCTTGCTGAACGTTCTATTGAGGGCAGAGAAGAAGGCAGCTTACTTATGGCTTTTATAGTGTCCAAATTTGAAATGCACAGTGAATCACCACTGTGCTGAGCTCCATGTTCTGGTAGCTGGGTTAAGGGCCACAGGTGCACTGTGGTCCCAGATCAGACATACCAGGCTTCTCATTTAGCAGAGATCATAGATTGTACTAGAGGAGTTAGAATTCAGAATTTACTAAGTTTACTGAATTTACTAGTAAATTCAGAATTGCAGAGCTATCTTCCATTTTGAGGATCCAGACCCTGGTGATCTGTAGAGGAGCATACTTTTAAAAAAAATCCAAGACACCTTGGGTATCTTGGCCCTTTATCTAGCTTCCAAGTCACTTGGTATCTCAAGATATCAGCTGCAGCTAAATAATGTCCTATCTCAGAAAACAGCAGCCCAGATGTCCTATCTGGGAACTGTGCACTAAGAGCAACTCCAGCTAATAAGCCTTGCTTATTTACTGCATTTCCTGAACTGATTTGTTATGAGGTGTTACTGTAACCACTTACAAGTCAGCCAAGAAAGGTACCTAGTACTACCAAGAAGATATCTAGTACTATAGCAAAGTTAAAGTAGGAATCTCCAGCATGTATCTCGTACATCAGAAAAAAACCTAAACATGACAAGGTCAGTATGAGTTGCGGTTGCTGCTACAAATCAAACAGTGGTTACTAGAATAACAAGCTTATTTTAAACTGACCATTTTTTTGTACAGGAAAATTCCTTCCAAGGCAGCTCAACTGCATGTAATTGTAAACAGAATAGGAATGACTGTTCCGACTGCCTCTGCTGCAGTGAACTTTGTCAGTCTGCATTGAAAAGCAGGATAGAAAGACTCCAGCAATATTTAATCATTTGAGCAATCACAAACTGGAAAAGGACATTTTAAGACTGCATCGCTTGCTTCCGAAAGTGCACAAGTGAGTGAAGAGATCATCAATAGAAACTGACAAATTTTGCTTTGGAAAAAAGAGTTTGTTCAACAATATTGGTACATTATACAATGCTCAACGAATAGGTCCCAGCCATACTTCAATCTGTTAAAAGTAGATGATTTTGCATTTTCAATCTTAAACATCAGGAAAATTAGCTCAGCAACTTAGCTTTCACTACAATTGGCCACAACCTTTTAAAAATTTCTGGAAATAGTCCTCATCTGTAATCTGTCAGTAGTTTTTCATCTTTAAAATGCTTGCAATATGAATAATCTTGATAAATCACATGTGAAGCAGAAACATTTGGGGTCTTCTAATGAGGACACTCTTTGGCCACAAGACCAGTGGCTTAGAAAGTCTGTTAATTACTTTTCGGTGTTTACTTTTGTGGCTATCTATTATTACTGCAGCTACCCAGAACACATTCCAATGAGTCCTGGTTACTCAAATAAAGGGCTGTAGTCTGGTGGATTCTTCTGCTGTCCACATGGCTCCAGTAGCAGCTCCCCACCTGAGGATGTGATGATTTCTTCCTAGAAAAGTAAAACAAATTGGAGTATCATTCATAGACATCTAAGTCTTTCCCTGAATTCTAAGAAAAGAAGCTGATAGTGTTAAAAAAAAAAAAAAATCACTTGACTGGTAATCAGCTACAAAGCACACTTAATAAAAATAAGTAAAGATCAGCTGAGGGAGCCTATCAACTACGTATTTTCTTCTTGCTTTATTTTGTATTTATGTCAGTGGTGAATTGTGCCAGTATCAAATAGTGGTATCAAATAGCTGATGCACAAAAAATGCTGTGATTTGACTCACCTCTAAGTTGCTATGCTAAGACATACAGCTATAGACGCCTGTAAAAAATGTTCTCAATGATTAATTTAACAGACATAGCAGTCCTACTGTGCTACTCCCACAGCCTTTGCGATGCTGGAAACTTTCCCAAGAAGACTGAGCAAGAACTCAATGCTGAGTGCTCACACACAACAGTGTATCAGCTTTCTGGCTGAGAAGCAAAAGATAGTAATCTTCCTAAGGCAAAAATTATCTTTAAAAATAGCACCTCTTTTCATCAATTAGATACCCGCATGACAAACCTGTAATTCTAGTAATTGATCACTAAGATGAATAATAATAATAAAGAACTTAGTAAAATAGTAGAGAACACGGTCTTTGCATTACTTCTAGAGTAATGATAATTCATTTTTGTTATTGCATAAGTTGGAGATTTACACATGCACTGTTACTGACTGCAATGGCATAAAATTCGATCCAAGTTTTAGGCCTACATTTTTCAAAAGGCATTCAGTTTCCATTAAAATGCCTGGTTTCCTCAGAATGCATGCACAGTCCAAGATGTGGTTCCATCCCAATCACTCATCAGGCTAAGTTCAGAAAATTTATTACTCAAATTAAATACTTTTGAGAAAGTTATGAGAAAGCAAATACAAGGATTTAGCAATTACGTTGGATGTACTATTGTTGCTTGCTGCACAGTACATAGGTGCGAAGAACTGAAAATGGGAATTTACATTGTTTCTGCAAGATATTTGTTCTTCCCACTAACAATCAGCGGAGTGATTTCTTCGTATTAACTTTTTTAATTGAAATGAAGCAGTTGTAAATGAATAAGCGCTAATAACTGCAGGACTAGTTATGCCAGCCTTGCTCATCTTGATTGAAAGTGAAAAGGAACCTTCAAGGAGTTTTGGCATCTTTTGGGTTAGGAAGCTCTACTCTTGGCAAAAACAGTAATGACGAAGCAGCAATTCCTCAAGTAATATAGCAATAGTGCAAGAGAAAGGTTTTGGATTTGGAGAAATCAGAATTGCTTAGCCAGTTACCAAAAGGCTGCAGGGCACTTGACAATGTACATCACCAGGATAAGCATGCAGAGAAGCTTCTGAGAAAACAATATGAGAGAGAGGATAAGAAGCCTACAGAACTGGTTGTCAAAGGGAGCAGTTATAATGTAGCTGTTAAGCTAGACACTTAAAAGAGAACTGTGTGGTGACATTAAAGGTGAAGGAGTTACTCTGATAGGCTTAATACAGGGGGAGCTAATACCTATTATCAAGGGATATCTAAAAAAACCTTTAAACATCGGGAACTAAAAGCTATTCAGCTTCTGAAAAGTACTCTACTGCTGTGTGTAAATAGATAGGTTTCTAATACAGCGATTGCCTAGGATGAGAAAAGTCATAACAAAACCAGAACAAATAAATCATTTTCAGTCAGCTGAATGAGTTTGGCATTTTCTGCCCTTGATGACCATCTATGTTTCTATGAAGCATATCATGCTATAATTTCTCTTACTTCATAGAATGCAAATTCTGAGAAACTCAGCTTCATTTTGTTCAACCAATAAAATCTAAAAGAATTGACTTACAGTATGCTGTATTGCTAATAATAGTTGTAATTTAAGGATTACAGCTGCAGGTTTGACTGAAGAGAAGTTGCAAACCAAGTGAAATACCAAAGATTCAGAAGGGAAGGGAGATTAGAAGAAAAATAATCTCTGCTTAGTGTCTGTGAGACTGAATATTGGAAAAATTAAATGCTGTGAATGAAAGAACAAAAAAAATAATGGAATTAGTTTGAAGTATGAGTGAAAAAATGATAAGGGGTAAAAAGACGAAAAAAGAAAAGGGACAAAAAAATAGAAAAGAGGTTGAAGAGAAACTGAAAGCGTTGGTAAGGGAGAAAAGGAGAATTAAAACTGATGAAGAGAATGGAGAAAGAGACAAGATGAAAACAGCCTATGCTACCAGAAACAGTGCTTCTATTTCGTCTCCTTTTGCTAAACAGGAAACAAGAGTTTGAGATAAAGTAATTCAAACACATCTAAACTCAGCAAAGACCTCAATTAAGTTACTCTCATAAAGTTGTTTTGGATGATAAGGAACAACTCTTAGCACCTCCCTACAACAGAAAACCTCCATATTCCTTTCTTTCCTGCAGTGCTCCACTGCTCCACTTTCGCACATTACAGCCCTCACATCAAAGGCTAAAAATGCTGAAATTTCATTAAAAGACCTTCTCTGTGGTATTTCCCACGCAATTCTGTAAAGCAAGGAGGCTCAGAAAGTGTTAGTTCTCTCAACCCTTATTAGTCTGTTTTTAGCCTATGAAAGTACACATGGCATAAGACTCCGCTTAGAAGGAAACACAAACAAGAGATGTCTACAGAGAAAGGGGAACAGCTTTCTGATTCACTGCAACAAAAGATACCAACATTAAAGCAAGGCTTAGTCTAGAATATATACACACATATACTCCTTTCCTTGCTATCCTTACTTCTCTCTAGTGTGGTTTCAAATTACATGGTTACTCTTTGAATTATTAATCACCTCCACTCAACTATTGATCTCTACCAAGCGAGTGTTACCTTGTGAAAATCAATAAGGTCTGTCAGTGTTGCATGTCGGTTTGGATCTACCCCCAAGAAGCTGTAGAAATCCCCCGAAGCATCAACCAAGAAGTGTTTGAACCCGCTTTGTTGGCGATAAGACAACGCGTAGCCCCAGATTTTCTCACTGACTCGCACCAGAAACGTTCCTTCAGATTTATTCATCAGCAGCTCTTCTGCCTCCTGGCGGCTAATAATACCTGGCAAAGAAAAAAGCTGCAGTTAAGATGACAACAGATGGGCAGAACTGAGCAGAACCAATGAAACAAACACAGAGTATAAGTAAAACTAAAATTGCTTAGCTTCTTAATATTCAAATGATTGTAGGAGTTACAGCTACGGAGACTACGTAACTGCTATCTGCTTTTGAGAGTTAGCTATAGAAGATGTGATGGTGTTGCATTAGATATGTCTTTAAACTATCTGTTTAAGAATCACTTTTTCCCACCTTAACACTTTTAGAGGAAGTGCACAAACACAACTGGTACATCAGACACGTGGTTTGTGAACAAGAGATCCTTTATTAGAACTAGCACAATTTGGCGTTGCAATTTGAACCTGAACTGTCTCACTGATATCTGTGATTGTAATGCTATCCTTCTGACTTTTAAGTGTTTTAACAGATCCTAAGGAATGAAAACTATGCCAGTGCCAGAAGCGCCTGAAGAAAAAGCATTTTGCTGGGTTTTCTTGACACAGCAACTTCCTTCAGATGCATATAGATAAACTGGGGCAAAAATAAACTGGCTCTGCACAGCCTGGTCTAATGGCTGGCAACCCTGCCCACAGCAGGGGGGTTGAAACTAGATGAACTTTGAGGTCCTTTTCATCCCAGGCCATTCTATGATTCTATGATTTACGAAACCAAATCCTGCAGCTATCAGAACTGTTAACAGAGATGAATGTATTAGGTTATCTGGTCACAGGCTTCCTTTTCTAGGAAATGCTGTTAAAGAGGACAACAAGAAACAAAGATTGCAGTCCTCTTCTTTTAGGCTTAAGTTCAGAGTAATAACCTCCTTTAATTAATACATCTGTAGCTATGAACTAGAGTACAAACACAAATAAGTGGATATTGGATATGTTAATCATAGTTGAGCAAGTGTTTATGGCTCATAATGAACAATAATGAGTTACGCACCTTGCTCTAGAACAAGAGAAGACAAAATTTTGTGAGGCTTCTTGCAGTACATAGCTGTCATCTTGTGTTTTTATGCTGTTTTTCTCCTGAGCCAACCTAACTTTCTAGAAAATACGTCAAGGAAAAAACTCTCAATATCCTGGTCACCAACTACTTGTTTTTTACATTTCCCCTCCCTGAATTCATTCCTTTGCTGAACGACAAACCTATTTCTCAGGAAATAAGAAGGATTACAAATTCAGATTATCAGAGTAAGCAAAGGAGAAAGTTTAACAACAGCAGAGCTTTCCACTTTCCCATTTTATTCTGTGCTGGATACATCCTCATCACTTTTTTCCTTTCTGGTCCTAGGATATAGCACTGATGTTGCTGGTAGTTCTGCTTGCAAACAGAGTACAACAGATAAATCTTGAAGTACAATGCAAAAGGTGTGATCAGAAACATGTCTCACTATCCAGATGGAGATTTTGGTTCCAGTTTGTCTGATAGGCCTAGAGGACAATATGCTCATGTCTCATAATTATCTGTAAAATACCAGATGCTCACTTTAATCAAGAACAGATGTTGAGTTAGGCCATCCTGGATGCAAACAGGGCATAAATGTCAATAAATAATATATGCACACATTTCAAAGTTACTCTCTATGAAGCTAAATACATAAATATTACAGTACATATTATATTTAAGGGAACTGGTTGTCATTATATAACCCTGCACACATCCCAGTGAACATTCCATGGAGTTCAAGTGCTGAAAACCACACTGTTTTTTAGTGTATTAATAAGCATATCCCAGGAACTGACAGTTAGTACAAAGCAGAGCCTACCTCAAAGACCAAACTGTGGGATGCTCTAATTAAGCCCATACATGAAACGATTACTCTGGGAGGTGTGGGAAGGGACTGACGAGATTTGGATCCTAATAGCAAGCAGTGTGTGCACTGTTAAGAAAGACAGAAAAGTTCTTGCTCGTTCCATTTTTGTCTACCTCGAGGCAATGAGTTTCTTTTACAGTTTTACTTGGTGCAGTGCTGACAATGATGACGACAAAGGCTCAGACCCAGAGGGACGCAAAAGTCCCTAATGAAATATCATCAGAACTGAGAAGAAACATATACATACATGCTCTGCTGAATAAGGAACAAATCTTTTTTTTGGAGGATATTACATGATCTTTACACCTGCCACGCAAAATAAACAGTAAACATGCAAACATATGCACTTGTTTAGAAACAGCATGCAACTGCTCCATTATCAGTGTCAATTGCTACACTTTGCGATACTAAAAACAGAGTTACTGGGAGAATTTCAAGATAAATCGTTAAAAGTAACTCTCAAACTCTGCACAAACGAAAAGACAGTAGGAGTATGAATCCATACAATACAGCATATTATGCAGAGCCATACACCAGGTGACACACGCCAAGAAATCCAGCTCTTCGTTAAGGCAAACATCCAGTCTTTAAACTGACTGAATTTGAATACACAAAGAAAGATTTTTATCATTATTGCAATGCCTACTTCCATGACAAATTTTTCCTAGAAACAAATTTAGATGAGATATATATCATAATGAGTTCACAGCACTCAATGGTGCAGGAAAGAACAAACAGTTCCATCAGCAACAAATAGCATATTAGCTCCAATAACCAATGTTTATACAGTAATTCTAGGTTAAAAACACACTGCTAACTTTGGGGATAGAAACTGGGTGATGTTACAATTACCCCTATCTAAGCCTAACCAGGGTCTGAATGGTTATACAGCTCTGATGAGGAATGAGTTGGCCTGGGCAATTCGGCAGCTACAAAGAATTGTTTATAAAATCCAAACAAAAAATGGCTTGCATTATGTGGTGAACAGTAGCCTCAGGATTCTATCAGGTATACAATATCAAATTCTTTTAGCATCAATTAGTTTAATACTAAAGAATCTGTTCACCCGCTCCCAGCTCCCACCAGTAGAGCTATAACATTGCAGACTTCCACATGAAGTTATCTTCCTTGCCAGAGTGTATTTTTGGTCTGGGCACTTTTTGTCATTGAGTAAGTGAGAAAAGCTACATTGCTTACAGCCAAGTTCTTTTTGTTTTATTCTCTTTTCTACTAAAGATAGTGTAATAAACTGTGAGCCATATACTTTCCTCTCTTTTTCTCTCCTGACTCTCAAACAGTGCAGTTTCTTCCTCCCACCCTTCTCTCTCTATCTTCCAATTATTTTATTGTTCTATGGTTCAATTCTACATTGGATGGTGATCGCAGCACTGAAAGTCTTCCTTCATCCCCTCAAAAATAATATACTATCCTCAGGACAAGTAGAAAAAGAGTGGCACAGCTCACATCTGTGAAACGCTTACATGAACATTTAAAATAGCTCGAACTGAAGTCAAGAAACTTTGGTTTCCCAAGGCTCTGGTAAGAGATTTAGAATCACCAATGCTCTACTATATGCTAGTTATGATATTAAATAGTCTCTGGAAAAGGAAATCACTGGTGGTTTGAAAGGGATTTTTTTCTTTCTAATCCTTGCCAGTCTCTTAAGAAAAAAAAAAAGGTAACGTACTGTTGGTGCACAGCAATGCTGTACATCATCAGTATATCAGCACTGAGGCATATACTTTAAACTTTTGTAAATAACACTGAGTTACATTTATTTATGTCAGCTGAAGATTTGGCCCACAGTAGCAAAATCAGTGCTCTATGCACAGCTTTCTAAAATAGACAGTAAAAAAAAATTACTTGTCAATCATCAGTATCAGCATTTTAACTCTGAGTGCCCCAACACATAGCAGTGTATTTGAATAGAAGTTAGCTACCCCACTGAAACTCACTTCAGTGCTTCCTTACATGTCCCACCTATCATTTCAAATAATCTATCTCAGAGAATATGCACTACCTACTGTCTACAGCAAACTGCAGAAGAGCAATAGAGTTTCGACTGGGAGAGGATCAAAAGTGTAACTCCTCCTGTAAACATAAATCCTAGCAGCTGGCTTGATTTTTAGTCCCTTTTACATACAATGCATTCACCCACATATTATACAAATCCACACGCCCACTTCAAACACTCTAGTGTAGCAACGCTTAAAAACAAGCACTTTAAGTTTTTAAGGAGAGAATAAAATTTTGAAAGATAGATTTTTCAAATCATAGAACAGAAACTTATTAATCATCAGCTGATCTGTTCCCAATTACTGGCTTTCTTTTTATATACAGAGCATATCATGACAATTTGTAGATGATAGGCAAGTCTTAATGATTCTGTTGTAATGATGATTATTTTTTTTTTTTAATGCCACCAATCCTCCAGGAAGGAAAAAAGAACATCCTGTTATTTAGAGCATAATAAGATCAACAGCTGCAGATTCCATTATGAGTTTAGTGGGCACAGCCGAGAAGTTCTGGTGCTGCCTTCAGGTTTGCAGTACACTCATTAGAAAGAAAACCCTATTCTGAAACATTATGCAATGATACTTCAGCTTCCCACTCTTCTCTCAGCATTATCCTACATATATCCTTGATTGAAACTCAGGAGAAGTAGTACATAAATATTTGTTAAGATAACGCCGTAACGAGAATGAATCCAAACTAAGAAAGCTGATACAATTTGCCAAGAAGGCAAGACAATGTACTAGTCTAAAATTATTTTTTGATGATACATTCAAAGTCATGTCCATTGACTGTGAACATGTCCATGTGATCTAGCAGTGACCTAGTACATAGGTAACTCCAAAAGTAATGTCTCCTCTTTATTTCTATGGAAACTACAGCAGATACAAAGAGCACGATAACACTATTTGAGAGAGCAAATTCAGAGTTACAAAACAGAATTTTCAAGATAGTCACCACCATTAGCTGTGCGTTTTCAGAAGCGATGAGCAAAAGCCTGCATGCCAGTCATAAAAATCTGCACTGCCAACCGTAATGTGGCTTCTCTCTCGCATCACTGTTTTCACTGCTGAAACACCTCACTGTGCTCACATCCGTTGTTTGGTCTTGATAAATTTTCAGCAAGAATCAACGAATGTCAGTGGGTGCCACTGTTTCTGTATGGAGGAATTTAATTTGCTTCATACAGACTTCCACTTGTTGGCATTGTGGGCCATCATAATAGGAGACGTTACTTTTGAGATTGCCCTGCTACCATGTGTAATATCAATGTCAATACAGAAACATGATTTGCCTTTAATGATCAAGACATCATTAATACACTCATATGCATTGATTTAAATCAGAGGTTGACTGAGATTAGAGGGAGAATAGGTATAAACACAGCCCAGAAATGCTCGTCTCCCCCCTTGCAGCAGAAACTATGCATTTACCTGATGCGTTCTCTCTTTTCATCTACTTTTTCCTCAGTTTGAATTCACTTCAGTGTGAGAGGTTCTACACCCAGAGCAAAAGCAACACAAATGCAGGCATGAATAAATAATTATGAGAGCATTCATGCCAAAAGTGCTTTCATTACCATTATGAAAAGCATTCTATTTCATGAAAAAATTGATTTGTCGAACAATCATGAGTATTTGCAGATAATCAATGATTGGGAAAGGGACTTATCCTGTTTATGCAACTTAAGACATATAACTAGGAAAGTGTGTGATCTATTTCTACAGTCAAAATTAGGAAGGAAGATCCAAAAGACAGACAAGCCAATACTATTATTTCCTTTGTCTTCATCAGAATTAGATCAAAACTCACACGAACATAAATATTAGTTGGCTATCATTGTATGAATAATTCACATGCTAAAGTTCATATGGACACATGACACTTTGAGAGAGTATATATGACAAATGAGCAAACAAGAAAATATAAGAAATTAGCAGAATAATATAAAGCACTGTAGTTGTTCAATTATATGGGCAGGTCTAAACTGTACTTTGAGAGAGAATAATTGAATTACAAAAGAATTTGCTAAGCTAATCTTTTCCTTTTCTGGAACTGCATAAGCAAGCTGGACAGACATACAATTTGGAACAGAATAGTTTTTAACTGAAAAAGAAAAGTTGTGATTTGAGGAAATTTTTATAGCTTTTTCTGCCTACATGATCCCAAAGATAAAAACATGTAGTTGGATGTAAATAACCAACCTACTCAGAACTTTATGACTAAAGGCAATTAGTTTTGAAAGAAATCATGAGAAAAGTAAGCTAAAATTTCAAACGGATCCTACTGCATCTGGGATGGATTTAAATGAGCCTACATGGGTTTGTTTGTTCCTAATGTTTACTGAAATTATAGCAGGGTAGACAAAAATCAAAATACAAGTTCGAAAGGAACCTCTACAAAAGACAGAATTCTCACCTCTTATACTTCTTGTAAATATATCTCTTTATCGGCAATATTTTGGTTTTATATTAGCCCTACATGGTTTAATGTGCTTCCTACTTGGCCTTGTCTTGTAAAAACCCCACAAATCTATCATAAAAAGCTGTTTTCAAAGATGGACTCATTCAAAGTTTGAATACAAGGAAAAGAAACAAACTTTGTCACAAATGCTTACAGACAGTAAGTGTGAAGAAAATACATAGAAAAAAAAATGGAAGATCAATATTGACAAATATCTAGTAGGGGTGAATTTGTATTTCTTTACTCAAAATTACTACATACATAGCTCACCTAAAGAATTTCAATAGATGCCTTCCATATTAAGAGTCCTAAGAGTCCCAGATTATTTTAGAAAGCACTTGTGACAGGTAGTTGCTATGATCCATGAAGAGATGTAAAGGCATCCCTCTAGCAAGCAAGGTACTACAAAAGCTAAAAAGAAGTGTGAAATCTGTTTATTGTGAATATGCAAAGGAAAAAAAAATAACAATAGACCCATTCATTTCATAAAA
>JAOWBP010003659.1:1241656-1257529 GCA_028571105.1 Tragopan temminckii
CTCTACACTTGCTTTTGTTAAACCTCATCCGGTTTCTTTCTGCCCAGCTCTCCAGCCTGTCCAGGTCTCGCTGAATGACAGCACAGCCTTCAGGCGTGTCAGCCAATCCTCCCAAAACTATCCCCATCAGCGGTTCATATGCTCCCATTTACCCATGGGAAAGGTCATATTTATGCTGCGTCCAGAATTAGGACATCAGCTTCAGCAGCACAATCAGTACCCATGTTACTAGGGAAAGGATTCTTCTTTAAAGTTAATGTCACAATTCACTGCATGTAGGGTAGGAAAACTTTAAGATCTGTTTCCCAGCAGAAGATAAAAACAGGCCTCATTTCAGTATTACTAAAGAAACCATCTACATAGAAAAACATAAATTATTTTTAAAAATCTTAACTATGGTGTCAAAACAGCACAGAAATGAAGCATTACTGAAATATTGCAATTGGTATTGAATGTACTGAAAGGATTTTCAAAATGAGTTAGATGCAAAATGCTGACAAAAAGTGGTTGTCTTATTCTTGGGAAAGAGTGCAGTGTTTTCTCAGCACAGAGCACATAGCTGAAATTACAGCTTATTTGCACTTAAAGATAACAACAGGCCCACTTAATTGCCTGATATTTACTTGGAGACAACTTGTTTTTTTTTAGGGCAGGACAGAATGCTCATTGCTAGACTGTAAGAAGTGCAAAGTACGGTAAGTGGCAATTATGACATTCTACTGTATTCCTTATCTCTACATCTAGCAGCAGCCACCTGAAAAAAAACAGGTCCACAGCATTCGGGGCACAGGAAAGCACTCACAAAGCACGTGTTGAAAGCCCATCCAAGCCAGTGGGACAGAAGTGTGTTCTGTCTACTAAGCACAACTGGTCCTTATTCCTTTCCTGAACTAGAGCACTAATTACTCTTTTTTCTTCTCGGAAGGTTGTTTACAAACCTGCCTTCTATCGAGAGAATGAAAACAGCCAGGACACAGAAACTCTCCTTCACTCAACAGAGTCCCAATGGGAATTATTCATAAACACTTGAATAAAAATAAAAATTAAAATAGTGGCAGGAAATTGTAACGCTATTCTTCTCTTGTTGCCTATGATAAAAATAAGCATTATTTCTCCCTAACTGCCACTGTCATTAAAAGTCGCACTAAGTATTTTTTTATACATGAAGATACACAGTGTTGATTAAACGTGATACATAATTTTTGATTAATACCCATGGATTTTTACAAGATACAATCTAGCTTTATTGTCAGTTTTGCTTATATAATTACATTTGACAGGTATCTGATGTTGTCATACAGATAGCACTTTACTATTAATATTTTCTTGCTTTATGGAGACCACAAAGAACTGAGACAGTATCTCTCATTTCTAAATGTAGCTGAAGGATATTATCCTCTTCTGGCTCACTGACGATCACATCTTTAATTTATCCCAGCTCTGTACATTGTTCAAGACTCTTAATGACAGATAAAAGCAGGAAATGATGTCTATGATCTCATAGCCTTTGTGAATTTGGAAAAAGATTAATGATAGTAATTGGCTCTCTTATTTGTCCTTTGCAATAGATGCATAAAAGAATCGCACTTCTTCAACTGCAAAAATAGAGCAGTGAACATTTATATTCTAGCATCATAAATTAAAGGTATTTCTGTTTAAGAAACACCAAGGAATGCAATATTTTTTCAATAGTGTTACAAAAAGGAAACAGGAATCATCATTCACTTTGATATGTGAGATATCATTTATCTAGCACAGGCAGCCTTAAAGTCTCATGATAGGTCAAGAATATAAAAGTGTTTTAAAAAGCAGAGTTTGTGATACAGTGTGGTCAGAAATTAAACATATCAGCAGAACAGACAGAGTTCCAATCTCTCAAGTCAAAATTCTTTGAGAGGACAAAGCCTTAGCAGACAGAGAGGTTTTCATACCCCAGTTTTGGGGACTGCTTTAACTACATACTGGTCATTATCACAGCAGGATTACCAACACATTAAATATCTTAAACCTGATAAAGTGGGCTAGCTAACTTATCTGCATTTGATTCTACACTCTGAGTCATTCACGAAAGGTGCATTTCTTCCTGATGTCAATGATTGCAGTCATACATAAGGAAACTGATTAACTCATTTTTTTTCCCAAAAAGGAACCGAGAAGGATTAAATAAATTGGTGGACAGAGAACCTGCTGCTGCTGGGACATGACCTTCTCATCAATCAAGGTACAATGAGCAGAATTTGGTGCCACTCTTTTCAAATTGTGGAAGGCTAGTATTCCCTAAAAGAAAACAATGTGACTGCTGGCCACTGAATTTTCATAAGTTGCTCATTCAGCTTTTTGAAAAAAAAAATCTCTTTGAAACAGAGGAACAGTGAGCTTGTGGACATTTAGACCATCAAATGCATTGTGAAACAACCACAGAGCCACAAGTGAACAGGCCTGCAGCAGTCTTAGTTCAATAGCGCTTTGCTTTCTGGAAAGTAGAGGAAGGAAAGCAATTTAATTAGTTGCTCTGCTCATTATTCATACATTAATAAAGCTACTTGAAAGGTATAGTTTCATTAATCATTGACATCAATTTTCAAAAGCCTTGTTCTCTCCTATGAGTTCAAATTAATTGTGCAAAGGTAAATCAGTAACTTTGTGCTGCAGAGGCTTTTTGCTACATAGCCATCCTCAAATCCCAGCCCCGCTGTTTATAGAGAGACAAGTAACTTGCTGACTCTAGTTCGGAATCAAATCATAAATAAACACTGAGATTTTCAAAATTTGTCCTGTTACAGAGGGACAGGGTGAGGATTCCATCCACAGTTTCCATGCATTTAATCACCATCCCAAGAAAAGAAAAATGACATTAGCAAACTGTCAGCTGGGTAAAGTGAGCAGGGTGTAGATGGAAATGGTTGCATGTAGATTCTCCTAGGAGTCATGCTTTGCTACAGGTTTTCTCCATGGAAACCCAGCTGCATCAATCTTGTGCAGTCCTACAGTACACATTTCAGATTCAGAAGTCGTGATAATTCATCTGCCTACTGAGACAATTGTATTTTGCTGTTTTTATCATTATGAAACAAACTGAAACAAACAGAGACCTCCATTTCCTGTCTTGTCTTCAAATTATCTTCAACAACAGAATCTTGGAAGAAGTATTTGAAACAAACATTGAAATACAGTAACTAAGTTTATGGAAAATTCA
This sequence comes from Tragopan temminckii, assembly GCA_028571105.1. Classification (NCBI taxonomy): domain Eukaryota; kingdom Metazoa; phylum Chordata; class Aves; order Galliformes; family Phasianidae; genus Tragopan; species Tragopan temminckii. The sequence continues at coordinate 1,244,853 of JAOWBP010003659.1, forward strand.
CGATGGTGTCAATAAAAATCAGGTAAATGAACCTCATGAAACAAAGCTTTTTCCCATATGTTGAGTAGGAGAAAGATCCGCTCCTCATTACCTTAATGAACGTGGCAAGAGAATTTTTAAGTCAAATGTATGAGCAATGCACACAGAATGAATCAAATATGTTCAAGCGGACTAGCTTAAAAAGATACATTCCACAATTGAACATTTTCCCCCCCAGTATGATTCACTCAGTAGAGCTGACTAAACAATTTCATCAGTGTGCGAGCTGAATAAACGATATGATTGTCCTGACACTTTCGAATGAGATATGTAATTTTTTTCCCCATCACTCACCCAGCTGTGCCAGTGAACGCCATGTAGCTGTTTGCATATTCCAGGATGAAAAAACACAACTTTGGTTCTTAAAACTTATTAATAAACATGCACCAAAGCTGAGAAGAATTTTGTATCTATATAAGAACACTTAAAGCCTAAATACGATTGTGCAAACCTTCAGATCCTCCTGAATCTTTTCCTCCTCCAATTTTGCTGCTTTTCGATCTTCCATTTCTATTTTCCATTTTTCTGCTACTATTCTGGCTTTTTCTTGAGCCATAGCATCCCGGAATTTCTTTGTAATTTCAGCTTCTTTTTGTCTCCTTCAGAAAAGAATTTGAAAATAAAAATGATTGAAGATAATTTAAGGCACAGTTTTTGAGGGTTTTTTTTTTAATTGAAAATCCAATTCTAGTCAGTAGTAGATCCTTGGTTGCAACAAATAATTAGAAAAAGACATCACGGAAATAGAAAAGAAAACACATTTAACAAGAAACCTATGAGGAATGGATTTCAGAAAACCATCTGGACAAGAAACTTATTCAATTTCCAATAAATGTCCCATTAATATAGCATCTTCTAAATGAGATCAATATTTTTTTTGATTATTTTCCAGTCATGCCCTGTCTTCCTTGGCCGAAAACAGATTTTTCCTATCCATCTAGCAAACTGTGGGAACTTATTTTCTCTCAAATACCAATGAAAATGTCTGCCAAATTCTAACAGTAGAGCATTTATTAGTAGTGACAGCCTAAAAGGAGCACAGAGCACAGGGTGAAATTTTAATCCCTGCTTAAATATGCAATCATTATAAGCAAGAAGAATCTGACATGAAAAGCAATAATATAGAATAATCTGATATTTAATGTGTTACTTCTGTGCACTGAACTGCAAAACTAAGTGCAGGAAGCAGGTGGCCTACATCCCAACAACATCACAACATCAAGCATCAAAAGACTTTTCAATCTCTACCAAAGCTGGAATCAGCCCTACTGGAAACACCAGCATGGTGCTTGTAGTAATCAGCTTCTGAACTGCTGGGATAAGAACTAATACAAACAGTTTGCACATAAAGCCAATTGGAAAAGAAAAAAAAAAAAAAGCGTTACACGTACAAAATCCCTATTGTGGGCATAGATGTGTGATGCAACAAATATTTTCTGATTTCACCATCTCAAAACCACATTGTTTCACAGAATGACGGGACAGGAGGGGGCTGCAGTGAAAGCTGAGCCAGGACGAACTTTCTGTTTCCAGCGTTCTGTCACAGTAAAGAACTGCTTTCTCATGCTCAGATAGAACTTTACGTGTTCCAGCCTGCATCCATTGTCCCTTGTTCTGTTACTGGGCACCAGTGCAAAGAACCTGCCCCATCCACTTCACTTCTACACTTTATTTATAAGCATAAGTAACATCCACCCTCAGTCTTCTCTTCTCCAGACTGAACAGCCCCAGGTCAGTCAACCTTTCATTACTGGGGAGATGCTCCAGTTCCCCAGTCATTCTGGGGCCCTCCACTGGATTGCCTCCAGCAGTTCCCTGTCTTTCTTCAACTCGGGAGCCCAGAACTGTATACAGTACTCCAAGTGTGGCCTCAACAGAGCAGAGTAGAGGGGAAGAATTAATCCCCTCAACCTGCTGGTCACACTCTTTTTATGTACCCCAGGCTATCATTGCCCTTCTCAGCCACAAGGGCACACTGCTATCTCACGGCCAACCTGTTGTCCACCAGGACACCCAGGTCCTTCTCTGCAGAGCTCCTCTCCAGCAGGTTAGCTTTTAACCTATACCAATGTGTGTGGTTATTCCTCTTTCAGTTTAGTACTCTACACCTGCCCTTGTTGAAGGTTCCTCTCCATCCACCTCTCCAGTCTGACCAGGTCTCACTGAAAGGTAGCACAGCCTTCTGGTGTGTCAGATACTCCTCCCAGGTTTGTATCATCGGCAAACATGCTGAGGGTGGACTCTATTTCTTCATCCACGTCACCAATGCAGATGTTGAAGACCAGATCCAGCACTGACCCCTGGGGAACACTGCTAGCTACAGGCCTCCAGATAGATTCTGTGCCACTGATCACAACCCTCTGAGCTCTTCCAGTCAGCCAGTTCTCAATCCACCTCACTGTCTGCTCATCCATCCCATGCTTCCTATGCTTACTTACAAGGATATTATGGAAGACAGTGTAAAAAGCCTAGCTAAAGTCAAGCTTCGCAACATCCGCTGCTCTCCCCACATCTACCCAGCTGATCATGACATCACAGAAGGCTACCAGACTCATCAAGCATGACTTTCCCTGGTGAATCCATGCTGACACACAGATAACCTGCTTCTCATCCACCTGCTTGGATATGACATTGCTTGGAGATGACATTAGGAAAAATCACCTTCCCAGGGATGCAGGTGAGTCGTCCTCCTTTCCTTTCTGAAGAGTGATATGACATTGGCTTCCCTCCAGTTCTCAGGCATCTCTCCCATTCTCCATCACCTTTCAAAGTCAGTAAAGAGCAACTTGGCAATCTCCTCTGCCAGTTCCCTCTTTTTTATTTACTTACAAACTGGACAATGGTTTAGCAAAATTCCCCAAAAGAAAAATGTTCACTACGATTTTTTGTGCAAGAGGATTTCTGTTTTTTAAATATTAAAATAAAATTAAATTTGTCATACAATGAAAAATCACCAAAACAAATGAAAGCAAATGTTGACAAGACATACTTACCATTTTTTACCCACCATTACCTCACACCTTTCTACAAGGCCATGTGTCCCATTATGCCAAGTGGACCCTGAATTCAGATTCTTAAATCCTCACCATAGCTCTTCTGCCTCCTTCTGTGCTTGTTGCCTGGCGCGTTCAGCTATTAGCTCCTCTGATATCTGCTCATACGGCTTGTCACCTGGGGCTTCTCCCATAACCCAGACCCAGACCTCACCATCCTTCCCACGCAGCCACTGCACATGTTTGCCATTACCTGCAACAGCCAACAGCAGGAAAAAAAAAAAAAAAGAAAAAAGCAACCACGTAAGTGCAGGCTCAAATTCTTACATAAATATAGAGAGAAAGATCAGAAAACCATGATTTGGAAGCAATTTACTATTCAGAATAAGACATGACAGGCTTGATGAAATCTACAGATTTGACCAATCCACCATGCTAGAAGTGGGGAAGAAAGTGTCTGTACATTTCAATGTATACAATCCTCGAAGACTCATAGCTCTACCAAAAATAATAATTTTAAAAAAATTCTGACATGTATTCTCCAGAATTTAGGGTCTATGATCCATTTTTAATTGCAAAACTATATTGTCTTGCTTAATTCAGCGAAGAATGAAAAAAGGGAAGAGAAAAAGAGATGGAGAGATAGAAACAACAAGTAGCATTATACAACTAGAAATGCTTCAGCCCACAGAGAATTCAGAGCATCGGGCAAACAGAGACCTGACCTCAGCCTTCACAAAATTTGAGGAATTCCCTGCTTCCAGTGTGTGAAGGACGAGTTACAGAAAGCCTACGCATTAGAGCACACCGCTCAACAGTAGAAGCATTTCTGTTCCAGTAGGCAATTCACAGGGATTAAGTTTCTGGTTCAGTTTTCATCAAAGATACTATGCAAAAATCTATGGCTGGTGTGTTGGCAGAGAGATTTCACCAACACAGCTTGTGCACTCTTGACAATACAGACGTTTGGCAAGCATTCATTTCCAAAACATCTGTGAAAGGCTTCCTGCTGAGTACAAAGGGTACTTGATTAGATCCGATGTGACTAAACTTTAAGTCATATACACCACCTCACTCTTGTACATTTAATTCATATACTTCTATGCATTTTAGAGATTCATAAGAAGGAGTAAGTGGAAACACCCTTTGCATCCATTTTTATTTCTTGCTGATTTACTGAAATTGTCCTTCACAAAAGGACATTCCACCACAAACACTACAGCCAGGATAGATAATGAAAATCATTTCAAAAAAATACAGACTAAAAGGCCACAAGGGATCAGCAATTAATCTCATTTGCTCTACATTAAGCAGGTTGTTCCACAAGTAATACCTCCTATTTATTTCCATGGAAAGGACAATGGGTAAAGAGAACAATAATACTGTTGTAGAGAGCAAATCCTCAGCTAACAAATATTATTTTTCAGCACAGTCACCACCATTAGCTAGGCATTTTCACCAGTGATGAACAAGAGCCTCCTGCATGCCATGCTTGTACAAATCTGCATCAGTAGAAGTAACCAAATGCTGCCGCTGCTGAAACACACCACCCATTGCCTCACTGTGCTCACATCCATTGTTTGGCTTCTGTAAACATTCAGCAAACATCAATGACTGTTAATGGGTTTTTCCACACGGAGGAATTCTATGACACATCTTAGCTTCATATGCACTCCCATGACAGAAGCCATTTTGTCACACTGCCCCTCTGCCACCATCTGTCACACGGCAACAAAACGTAATGGAATGCTGGTGGGAAGGTTCAGCCTCTACTGCCATACCACCAACACCCACCTCTGAGGTTGTAAGCCAACATAATAAAATAAAAGGCATTACTTTCAGAGCAGACCTCATACATCCCACTAGATTTTACCCCCTTGCCTTCATATTGACACCAGTAAATTCCTGGTGGCCCCTTATTATCCTCTGATCAATCCTGTAGGAGTTAAAATAAACTTGGTCCTATCTGAATCTTCACTTGCAGTTTTTTTTGTTTTGTTTTTTACAACTTTCTCCACTTCATTAGCTTTGCTACTCCTACCATCTTCAACTACCTGCTGTTCTACAACAAGGCAATATTCACTTAACCAGATTAAGGTTTCCCAGTGTATAAATCAATAATATATTTGAGATCCCAGACTGAAGAGAGAAAACTGCAGGAGGGAATGAAGTAGAGCTGTAGGCAGTAGGCCACGCCAGTTCCAAGCCACACTCATAAATGTTTACAATGCAAACTGAAGGCAACGAACATATCAAATCTCTCAACGAAAGCTGATATTCTACATCACATTTGAAAAGTGATTTGTAAGAATTCCCTCTGTTGGCGTAATGGTACTAACTTCATTGAGTGGAAAAATTTAAGCTAGTAATGTTTTCCTTCAATAACCCCCAAACGCTTTGTCCTTTCACAGTCTATCAGATTATGTCTCATGATACAAATGTGAATGCATTCTACTGCGGTTCTATTGTGTTCTGTTAGCACTGTATTTTTTCCTACACAACATTTGAAAACCGTCTACCAAGAACAGATTGGTCATATCAGTATGTGTCCCTAAGGCGGTCATCTACTGCATTTCATGCATTTCACTTCCTGAGAAGTACAGAATGATTTTCTAGAAATATTGTCTCTACATCTGAAAGACGTGGATTTTACAGCTAGACCACTTGATGGGTAAGGAATTGGCTGGATGGTAGCATTCACAGTGTTTGCAGTCAATGGCTCAGCGTCCAGGAGGACATCAGTGATCAGGACTGGGACAAGCACTATTTCTGTCTTTGTTGTCATCATGGACAGTGGGATTGAGTACTTTCAGCAAGTTTGTGGACAACACAAAACTGAATTGTGCAGTCAACATGCTGAAGGGAAAGATGCCATTAAGACATACCATGACAAACTCAAGAAGTAGGGCCACAAAAATCGCATGAAGTTCAACAAGGCCTAAGTGCAAGATCCTGCACTTGTGTCAGGTGCTTTCTCAACGTGAGAAAGCAACATATGCTTGCAGTCCAGAAAGCCATTTGAGTCCTGAGCTGCATGAAACACAGCATGGCCAGCAGGTCAGGAAGGTGATCATCCCCCTCTGCCCACTTTCACAAGGCCTCACCTGCACTACTGTGCCCAACCTCCGCCCAAAAAAGATATGGAGTTGTTGGAGCAGGTCCAGAGGAGAGTAATGAGGATGCTCAGAGGGCTGGAGGACATCTCTCCTGTGAAGAGAGGCTAAGGGAACCTTTTCTCTCAGGAGAAGAGATGGCTCTGCTGAGACCCACTGCTGCCTCCCAGTACCTAAAGGGGGCTTACAAGAAAGCTGAAGGGGGACTTTTTAAAAGAGCACACTGTGATAGAAAAAGGGATAAGGGCTTTAAAATAAAAGAAGGTAGATTTAGATAAGAAATAAGAAAAAAAAATCTTCACTATGAGAGTGACAAGGCACTGGAACAGGCTGTGCAGAGAAGTTGCGATTGCGCCATTCCTGGAGGTGCTCACAGCTAGCGTGGGGGGGCTTCGAGCAACCACATCTAATAAAAGGTGGATCATGATTTTAAGGTCCCTTCAAACCCAAATTATACTGTGATTCTAATATGTTTCTCAGACACACAGTTTAACCATAATTATTGAGCCACTTAAAACAAGTAATTGATTTGCAGACACATATTGAGATATTGTTCTATTTCTTCCTTTTAAAATAGATCTGTCTTGTAAATCTACAGACAATGGATATACAAAGCATTTTGAAAAACATCAGTGCAGTATACTGTAGGTTAAGTACTATACCACAGTACTGTATACTGCTATATAAACAGACATAGTCCAAGTTGAAAGGTAAGAGCTATCAAACAACCCGGCAATTTGAAGTTCCAATGTTAAACAGATAGATTTCTACATGTACAATTTTATAATGTTTGAGCTTGAACACATATACCTATACTCACCTTTTTCTTTAGAGCATGAGAAAAACCTTCAAATTCAACTATCCTCCATTTTACATCAAGAAATGACTGCCATGCAAATCTTACCTTAAATCTACTCGAGCTTCATTCCCCATAAAGTTGGAGATTGGCTTTACAGCACAATCTGATCATAAAACCTTGCACTTTCTTAGCACAAAATAACAACCAAAAAATGATGAGTAGTCAGGAAAAGAAATAACTCAGGGAGAAGATCTGACATTGTGAAAATGGAATTCCTGCCATTCAAGAGGCATTTGCAGCCTCAAGATCAAGTTCACAGTGGTCACTGTCAGGCCTTTGGGGCCAACAATACTGAGCTTGCATTTTCAAACTGTAGAACCAATTCCAAGATATGAGCTGAGAGCACAGAAAATTCTTTTCCTCAATATTTTTAGGAAACTAGCATTGCCTGCCTTACTAGTGCAGAATTGCTACCATTGAGGACTGATTATATTAAAATAATTTATACTTTAAGACACTTCTGAAGTATTATATTTTTCAGAATATACATATCCTATTCATATAATTTATTCCTAAATGAAACAAATTTGAAATAGAGAAACTCAAATAAGTCTAAAAGGGAAAGACAGGTCCTAACTAAATAAATTTGAAGTCTAAGTGAGAAAGCAGCCAGGGAATCTCATTTCTCTTCTTCAGAAACAGAGACATCTGAGCCCAGGAACAAAACCTAATACAAAATCAGGAAATAAAATCATATCTCTTGAGTCCCAGCCTGGTGCTCGATTACAGAAATACTTCTCTTTTCCTGCAGATTGTGGCAGGCTGTGAATAGTTAGCATTAGGAAATACTGGACATCAAGATTAGTCCAGATGAGAAAACCAGAAAAGAAAAAAAAAACATTTTAGAAAAAATTACCTTATCAGGAAAATGTACTGAATAATTCACCAAGATTTTTTTCTAGCTCTAGTGCTCAGACCAACGATTTATAAAGGTACAGAATATTATCACGGTTTTTGTCTAACTCAACTCTGTACTAACTCAACAAGGCAACGTTATTTCTTGCAATTCTCTTAACCTGTCTATGGAAGAATATCTCTTACTGAGGTCTCCCAAAGCTACAGCTATACTGCTTTAAGATCAGTAAGTAGGTTTCTGCATATTACCACTTGCACTAGGCAAATGCAAAATCAAGTATGCTAAATTTGCAGCACAAAGAGATAACAATGCAAACTTTGAGACCTACAACCTGAAACAATAGCAACATAAATAATAAATAAACTTATAAACACAAATGCATACACACAATCAAAAAATGATACCAAATCATTTTCCTATTTATTTTTATTTATTCAGTCAACTGCATAAAAACTTTGTAAGTATAAAACAACGTCCTAGAGAGCAACTCAAGTGTCTCACCTGCAAGAACTGCTAGTCTCTACCAGCAATACTGCCAATCTCACACACACACGCACTGAGCTGGAGCTCAACCATATACAGCCCAGCCTATCACAACAGGATGCCCTTTGAGCCTCCCTTAAGAAATCCTCAGTGTATGTAGCATATCGTTACTGCCACAGCCGAGCACTGCCAGAGAACAAAAACATCAGCAACCACATCAGACAAGAGTGAAAGCCATCAGAGGAAGGGGCCTGGGAGGGGGATCCCACTGCAGGCAATGCTTATACTAAACTAGGCATCAGCTTGCATTAGTTCAGGCTTCCATGCTGTGATTGAGGCTTAAAGCAAATGGAACTGCGCAAATCTCCATCTTTCATCTGCTCTGCTGATCAGGATGGAGGAGCAGAATCACAGTTGGTTTTTTAATGAGTTAGGTTTTATCTAGCTTCATTTTCAAACACGCTTGCAATTAAAGAGCTTTAAAAATAGCAATAATCAGAGCAAACAGGATATCGTTGGAGTCGGTTCCATCCTCTGAGTTCACTCATTATTGTTTTAACTGCTACAGCACCCTTGACAATTCCTATTTGTGATCCATCTCCATGGTTTTCAGGGGAGGAGTTGGAAGGCCCATTAGAGGCTCAATTTGGTGTCAGGCCTCCCAGCTGTGCTGTTACTTTCCCACACCTGCCCACTCAGCCCTGCCAAACAAGGAGCACCAGTAATCCCCCTTGCCTTTGTAGCAAAGGGAATATTGCAAGCTCTGTCAAGTACATATTGAGGAAAGATCACTGATTTATAATTTCAGAAGCACAGAAGGGCTTTCAAAGTCTGCTAAAAAGTCACTTTCTCAAGACAGCCTGCTATTTCAATGAACAGCCTTGTTTCTCTAAGGTTTGGCTTCCCACCACAGCTCTCCCACTAGGAAGCTACAGATCTCTGCAATAGCAAATTACTTTATTGCCTCACTAGCTGAAAAGCTTTGTAGTCAGATAAATATCTTTTGACCCTTTCTTTAAAAGTATTCCTTCTCTCACTTCGCACTGGAACAATGCTCCTGAACCTTATTCTGGATTTGAAGTAGGCTGCATGAGCATTCACTGCTGACATCAAGCTGATCGGTCTGATCTGCCTTTGTTGGTCAGAGATAAACGCAGTTTGTGGGGTTACTTTTGCTGTTGTTGTTCTTGGGGAATACAGGTATGTGGCATACTCCAGTCTGAGTGCTATGTGTTTTATATAAGATTTTAGCCTTGGCTTTCTGAAAAAACAATAGTTACATCATAAAGGTAGAGGCTTGCATTTTCATAGTCAGCAGAGAACACGAGGTTGCGCTCAGAGTTTTATGAGGTACCAAACATACAGTAGAAACACATTGATAAAGATGAAGGTGAGGATATTAAGCTACCAGTTTCTTGAGCTTACCCACTGTAAGTATCTTATGAATACCTTTTATAAAATCAATCTCACCATTTCCCTTTTTTTTTTAAGGAGAAAAAACAATCCGTGTTACTGTGAATGCTTCTGAAAGACTTATAAAATGACAGAATGCATTTTCCTGAATACTGATGTCTCTAGATCCATAAGAATACATATAGAATAACTAGATGGTGTAACACAATGGATAGCACAACAATGACAGCAGAGCAGCAAGGTTCCAGGCTGCAGCAAGCGAGGCTTTGCTCAAACACAACAACTGTGGGCTGCTGTAAAGAAGCTGCTTACTTTCAGAAGGCCTCAGGTAGGCAGAGATCTCCAGCAAGATACCCTCATCTCCACTGCCAACCCTTAAATGAGGTCTGCAAGGTGTGGATCCTGGCTCCAGCCCTTCTCGTCACTCAGCTGCATTGCGTGCACCTGATCTCCCCTGGGTTGGCCCTGCCTTCCCACCAGGTGCTCCATCACTGCTTCAGGCCCTGACTTAGCATTTCCACTACAGGTGGTAATGATGAAAGCAATGGAAGTAACATAATCCCACAATAAACTGCAGATCTACTACAATTAATTATGTGGTCCACCCCTTCTAGCAGTCATTAGGGCCACAAACCCATCTCTTCCACGAATACATTCTGAGAGCTCCCCTGCTTCAAACTAATCTTTGAGACAGTAACAAAATGGGGAATAACTCTAAACTTCTCAAGCAGCCCCCCAGCATTTCACTTTATACACTGTCTGATTCCAGCACTGAGTTGTGTGCCTTCCTATTTCAAGGAGGATTGGCAGAGGGAGCAAGAAAATTCAGCTGGTTTGCATTTATGTATCAGCAAGGGTTGCAGGATCTCAGCACTGCTGAAAAATGAGCCTTCATAGCTCTCCAGCTGCTTTCTGATCATGTAACAAACCCAATCTTATGTTTATGGAATTACAGCCTGTTGCCATGGAAATAATTACGTTGCAATATACCCCTGCAGGATTAAATAAAGGAAGAGTGACTGCAAGAGAGCAAACATAAAGAGAGGAAACAGTTACCCAAATAAGACTCTGGTAATTAACAAATGTGGCAAAAATATCCATACATAACACTCAAAGGTAAATGGGTTTGCAATATCAGATAATACATTTTCAAGGTTTGAATACTGCAAACAAATGAGAAATAAAATAGCACTTACTTGATCTCTATCCAGTACGCCCCAAATATTTTCTTGCCTCCTTGGGCAAAGCACACTAATACCTATTAATTTTATGTTTTGCCCATTTTCAACTGGGAAGTAACATTCAGAGCTTATTCTTAAAGACGTTGCTGTAACTCTATGAATTACAGTTTAACAGCAAGCTTAAGTCAGTCCATTTTTATGTCCCTGTCATTGGAAATGGTGTAAGAGTGCAGATGCGTATGAGATCAGAGAGAAAACTTATGAACTCATTTGCATCAATAGCATTCATTTATTTTCCGTTCATTAAAAAAAGAAAGAAAAAAGCACTGTAACTTCTGATTCCCAATCCCAATTATCTTTTATACACAGTAAAAGTTATATGCAAAGCAAGTTATATGCAAATTTACCTGCTACTACAGAATAAATTAAAGCAAGTCTGCACGGCTACTTCAAGGGCTGATGGAAAGTCATTGGTATCCCACTACAGCGAGATTTTCCATCATCACAGCACAAAGTGCATTGGGAGATTAACGAACCATCAGTGTCTGACTAAACCCATCGCTCACTTGAATTCATCAAGTTTTCCTATCTTTTCCAAATCCTGCCTTGAAAACCCAGTGCTTCTATTAAAAACAGGGACAAATTGCAAGAAAATATAGAATTAGCTTGGGCAAACCTCACTCTCCCCTTGGCTGCAGTGCTGCTCTGTTTCCATATCAAGTATTCATGAGCTTGCAACCAGTCACAACCTCATATCATTACCAGAGCACAATTATGTACAAGAAAGCCTGTCTACCACCACTGTGTCCCGGTGGGCTCAGCAGCACCGTGCAGCAAAGGAACACAGCAATTGTCTCCCTGCCAGTGACTCGATTAACCCAGTAGCCTCTCAGAACACACATGCAAGAGAAACCTTGGTTGAAGTAAGACCTAGGTAGCTAGCAATATTCTGCTCTTATGTTTTCTGCAAAACAGTGAAGTCAGCTGCAGGGCAGAGGATGAGACTAAAAAGCACAGACTTAAGGGCTAACCCAAGGAGAGCAGAGAAGTCCCTCTGGATTTGTTCCATCTGGTACATATCTGGGTCACATGGCGGTCAGAGATGTTTGCTTTTCTCAAGCTGGGGCTAGAAACATTTAGAAGCCACTGTTTAAGCATAGCTCAGTACAGAGCCACACTCGGCATGAACCCTGAGCAGCTGAGTTCTGCCCCGAGATATCTAGTACTAACAACACTGCATCGCATCACAGGCTGCTATATATGTTGTGAATGCTATATCAAAGCTTTTCCAACAATTTCAAATTAGTTGGCTCAGATCCCTAATAAAAATTATTCTCAGTCCTCTCTGAAATCTAAACAAATATGAGACTTGACAGAATTCAAGACCACATACAGCCAGAAACTTTGGAAATACTCGAGTCTGATAGTTTTGGTTAGACCTGTATCCAGTGACACAGGGAACAAGACAATGAATGCTGCCAGGAGCGTGCCTCTGTAGTGCTAGCCAAGCCTTAGGTCAGCATTACCAGGATGTACAGAACATTTACTATAAATGAGGAACACAGTTCTGAGTACAGAGATGTAGAGGAATGTCCCTGTGTACATCCACTCACCCTAAAATGCAAACACTGAAACATGCACTCGCAGGTCTTCACCTGCAACAGTGATCTATCCTCCAACTATCCATTTGTGACATCTGAAATACTTGCTTTCAAATTGCTTCATCTATTCTCCAATGAT
>JAOWBP010003659.1:1279476-1290475 GCA_028571105.1 Tragopan temminckii
TATGCAGGCTGAATGCTTCTGGCATACGTAATGCCACAGCAGCATCACCACCCACTGCTCCCTGTTGCACTTTGTATTTTACCTCTTTAAGGGCTTCCCCCTTTAACATGCCTGCCCACACAATGCAAGCAGTTACCCTCCTCTCTTGCCTTTCAGAAATGTCATAGCCTCTGCCCACAGGGAGAGCTACATCAGCACCCTACACACAACAGCAGTACCTGATAGATATCCAAAACTGGTCATGAACCAATTCATCTTGTAAATCCTTAAACTGGCAGGAAAATCTCACTGGGTTGAAACAAGCGACTCACTCCATGAGTGATCTTGGTCCTTCTTAAACAATCACTGAACACATGTGCTTGGAAGAACTTCTTTACTGTCAGAGTGATGGAGCACTGGAACAGGCTGCCCAGAGAGGTGGCGGAATCTCCTTCTCTACAGATATTTAAGACCCGTGTGGATGCTCACCCGTGCGACCTGCTGTAGGGAGCCTGCCTCAGCAGAAGGGTTGGACTCGATCTCTGGAACTTCCTTCCAACCCCTGCAATTCAGTGATTCTGCACTGTATTTCTCCATTATCTGTGGAACACACTTTTCCCAACTGTGACAATGCAAACCCATACACAACCAGTTTCCCCTGTTAGATTTAATGGAGCAATCTTTAACTTAGGATTTTTATTTTCCATTTGCAGCTTTGCAAGACACCCCATTATGACTGAGGGGAAAAAAAAATGCATTCCGTTTACCCTCCCTTGCCCTGTAAGCACAGCCAAAGGGAGCAGCTTTTTAATTACCTAGGAAGAGAGTCAGGAAAAAGTCCCAACCTCCTTAACAGGATCCTCAGGCTCCAAACTCATTATCAGATTGCCTTCCATCTGTAGCAGTCAGCAATTTCAACTCCCCCCAGTGTTATAACCACCACAGTCATCACAGCACCACAGTGCAGCAAAGTTTTACAGCACTACAGACTCAGAGCCCAACGCTAAACCCGCCGCAATACATCGTGCCACACTGGGAAGCTCAATCTGCTTGTTGGAGCAATCTTTAAATAGCATTAACAGGCAGACAGCGTCTTCAAACTCATGCTGCAGCAGCGTCGGGGGTTGTAGAGGATCCTGAGGAGAGCGCAGTATGTACTTTCTATGCCATCCTGTAACTGGCTTGTACATTAGAAGCCCAGCTCTCAAATAGAATAAAGAGGGCTGAAAAAAGGCAACAGAAACAACGTACATTTTTTAAACTATTGCTCAAAATATGTTTTTGTTCCATAATAATTACTCCTCCCCAAACGCAAAACATTTTAAACGCATCCCACTTGATCAAAACCAGAAATGGAAACTTCAGGTTCTAATGTTATCTTTATGAAAGAGAAAAGAATACTTCCATATGCTTCTGTCACACAAACTTGAAAGGAGAGTGCAAAGCAGAAGTTATAATAAAACAAGTTTGGATCAGACTTTTTCAAGTGCTCGACTCCCACCAGGTGAGCTTCATGTGTTGATACAACTTGGCTGGACTTCAGAAAGTCCTTCAGGGAACCAAACACTTCTTAAAATGGCCAGTGTACTTAGATGCCAATAAGGGATCCGGGCTGTCTTGAAAATCTGTCCCTTATTAGACTCAATAATCGCTTTTCCTGAATGACAGCAAAGGAAAATTCACTATAAATTATTCTAAAGACCTGAAAGGTTCTTTCCCAGCATGATAATTGCTGTGTTTCCATTTCTGTTAATGACATCTAAGAACTGGAAACACAAGCGGTGGTGGAGGATTAAGTAATTACGGAGTATTAGATGCATTTGAAAAGCAGGGTCACAGAAAAGAGAAGGAGAAAAGAGTGAAGCGTGCTGTGGGCTGCTCATCAGCAGGAAAGCTATAAAATATCGCCCTTATTCACAGCTTGCTGGTTGTAAAGGAAAAAGACTCACAGCGCAGACCAGCTATTCTCTATTGTCCCCACCCTGGAGAGCTGCAGCTTTTATGGGTAAGTAAAGTTCTTGTTAACTATAGATAGATACGATCTCTAAAACATGATTAATTTTCTTTCTCGCACAGGAATTGCAAATGTATGTGCTAGAAATAGAAAACAAATTTAGGGTCATTTAAATATAGAAGTGCAGCTCGACAATAAATGCAGCGCTGTAGGTGACCTGAAATCTTATGTGTTCTATTTCAAACAATGCTTTACACTTAAAGTCACATGAAAACTAAGGTTTGTTTAAATAACACCAGAAAATCACGAGGAGGGTGATGAAAACTTAAGAAGGCACTGGAAAATTACGAGTTCTTATGAGCGTAAGTATTTTGAGGGGAATTAAAATTTGTCATTCTCTATTGACAGTACAATGTGTACCAAAGCAAAGCTGCTCACATGCCTCTTATTCCACTCTGTCAAGCAGTACTGAAAACACAGAGATGCGTTTATATGGCCAGGCCTACGAATGCTTCTCTATGACTCAACTCTTAACCTAGATACAGACTGAGTGTAAGCCTTTAAATATGATCATTCCATGTGAAATTAATGACATTCGGGCTGGATTTAAAATACAACTCCGAGATTTTCGTTTTCCTTATTCTCCAGATCATCAAAAAGTTTCAGGTAACTGGATCAAAGGGTTCAAGCCTTCCACCTTCACTCACATGATGGTAACTTACTCCACAATTAGATCCCATGACATCAGCGGAACTAATCTTAGTATTACTCAACATGTTTAAAGGTGAAATAATCTGCCTCTAAGTGGAGTATGACAACTGAGCAGCTTTCGATAATAACTATCTTCCTAGGCAATTAAGTAATTGCTCAAGTGAAGTCAAAATCTCAGTAGTTCTGGGATGCTGATAAAGCTAAGTATAATATTAGAGGGCCATAAGCACTCAGAAGAGATTCAAGTTATCTAGCATAGGCTGCAGCTGTTACAGACATGATGTCTAAAACTGCATCACAATTAAATGTGTGCAGACTGTTATATTTCTTTTATTAGTTCATCCGTTGTTTTCTCAAAGTGTCAACACATCTGAGCGAGCTCCCTTTCAAACAGCACTATTTGATATAATCATTTTATTACTCCCAAAACAGCTACTTGCAGCTCCTGGTAGCAAGTTCCTTGCAGAGCCTGGGAGCTGCACGCCAGTGTCCCGTGTGCCCAACCAATGCCCAGGCAATGCCAACCCTCTGTGCAGCACGGCTAACTGTAGGCAAATGTATTTTAGTTTAAAACAAGAAAAATTATCCAAATCAAATTTTCAAAAGTTAGGACAGCCATGTCTACCTACACGCCTTTAAAATATGACCCTTCTTGTTGCACTGGTAACGAGCACAAAATTAATACTTTATAGGAAACGATCAAGAGATGTATCAACAAGCAGATTCTGCTGAGCAACTCAGGGTTTGGAGCAGAGGTTTAAAATGCAGGGCATGCATTACAGCAATGTGTTACTTGCATTAAGCACGAATAGATCTTCTAAGGTCATATTTTTAAAAATGTATTAGAGCTCAGAATGCTTCTTTTTCATTATGTGGTATCTTACAACGCATAAAAAAATGCCATCTTCTACTACTAACTAGGAAAAAAATATTCCTAGCATATCCATCACATAATCTACCTCAAGTGTATCTTCCAAGGGTCTCCTTCACATCCCCATGAAGAGTACAGTGGGGTCAAGTTCACATCAGGGTTCACACTGTGATACTGAGTACTCCAAAAGCTTCAGATAATGCCCATAGAAAAAAAACTGTCAGAATTTATACAAGTTACCACTGGAGTCTTTTTTATTCTGGGAAAATATAAGACTAATAAGAGACTGCGTTAGCTGCACTGCAGGTCGTTAGGTGGAACTCCGACCTTCTTCAGCAGCACAGAGACAAGAGTCTCCTCTCACAACGGGATTTTGCAGGTCTTGGTGGAGGCCCATAGGCAATCAGCAAGGACATACTAAGTGCAAATAAAGGATGAGGTGCAGGCAATGGAGTGTGGGATCTTTTTGTCCCGTGCCTGCTTAGGTAGAGTCCACGCAAAGAAGCCCAGTACTTGCATTTGCTTTGTTCCCCAGCATATGCTCAGATAGCTCCCAGGCTATTCAGTTTCCTGTTTCCCCAGTGCTCCCACTACAGTCTCTTTTCTAGACCCCTTGTGACCATGCTGTATTCACTGCAGTGATACTTTCTAGCTTTAGCTGCACATCAACATGATCCAGCAATGCTCATATGCCAACCAAAACATCCACAGCCAAGCAGGTGGCTTTGAGACCCATCCCTGCGGACACCTGGCCTGCGTGCACTGCCAAGCCAGGGAAGAAACTCTTAGGTAGGCAGGCAGCTGGACGGCAGGAATAGCAAATTTTTTGAGACGCTCAGTCTACCACTCCAAAGTCACCTCCAGCACTGGCCAGCATCTTTTCTCATGACAACACATGATGGAGTCTGCACAGTACTGACTATATTTGTCACTGTTGCGCATCCGTGGTCTCTAATTCCACCTACACTCCCGAAAAACTGTTCAGCAGGAAAAGTTGTGGGCTGAACTGACGCTTTGGTATCAGTGCAAAGGCTTGTTTATTCACAGCTGTTCTTTTACCCAGCTGGAAAAAAAGAAAAAAAAAAAACTTGCAGGAGTTGTCAGCCAAAGGAAATTAGTGTTTTCTCTGCTGTGAAGTCTAATTGGTTTTTCCTCTACTGACAGCTCTTCAAGCTAAATTTAGTGAGCCAGGGAAATTAGACTGAATGCTATTTGGCTGAGATTATGGCCTACTTCCCATACACATGTTGTGACCAGAACAGAAAGGGCTCCTTTAATTCACTTTGTGCTGCAAGACTACAGATGCGAGTAAACAGCAAGCCCATAATGTAAAGTTAAGCCGGTTAAGATTTACAGAAACTGTGACCAACAGTACCTTTAGAGACCGACATCACTCATAACCAATTCAGAGAGCTAGGTTTCAGGGAGCTAGCGAGACAGAGCTGGAACTACATTCATTTCCATAAATGAAATCAGTCAATTTATATTCAGCTGTCACCATTTGTCCTATTACTTCTCAGCTCATGCTGCTGTGGAGTCAACATGTAAGTTTGTCAGCTCTGACAACTCACCTCACATTTGACAGTATTTGGTGAAATCAGCCCCTGCTAGAACTGAGCAACTAAGGAAAAAGCCGCATTTTGATTTAAACCAGCAAGCTTTCTGACCTTGTTTACAAAGAAAAACTTGAGAATGTGACCCAAACACTAACTGTTGTTCGTGCAGGTGAACTATTTTTAGATGCATCACTCACTACTTTTTAGGTGCACTGCTCACTACTTTTGAGCATAGCATATTTGCTCCTGTTCCTTCAAGTCTGACTAGTAAACCTGCATGTGAGCATTCCATGCCTACTTTGTTTAAGGGGTCAGGATACCTGGAAGCTCAGGCTCAAGATTAGCTTACAAAGCTAGCATAACAAACAGACCTACTCCTTCAGCACTGTGTGTCACACTTAAATTATCAGGAGTGTAAAAAGGTCCTTCCTTGTGCATAAATTTAAATCATTTTTACATTCAAAGTGAATTTTCTTCCTGTTTTCCAGTCCTCAAAATGGGAATAAGTTTAGCAGACCTCAACTAAGCAGCTTTTCATACTGTGGGTCATATGTTCTCCCTGACTGCACTTGGCTGGTTTTCTTCTGACTTATCTCACTGATCTGTTTCAGGTTATCTTAGGATAAACAAACATTCTTCCTCTTAGCTGTTTGCAGACAGGGTTCTGAAGCCATTCTTCCTGAAGGCTCCACAGTGCACAGCATCAGCCATAAGCCTGTAGGATTGGTTACCAGCCCCTTGCCAGCCCCAGAGCCACTCTCCCACCCTTTCTGCATTCTCTCCTCAGTCAAATTCAATTATCCAAAAACCTTTTTTTCTCCAGAAAGAAGGGTTGGATTTTTTCCTGTTAATCTCCATTTCAAAAATCAGTTGTCATTTCCCTCAGTAACATATATTTGTTACCACACACTTGCAGCTTTGTACTTCAGACACTGCACTGTGAAATTCTATGCTTTGACCACGTAACTGCCACGTAAATCATGCAACATTCCTACATCTCTAACTATACACATTTTCAAGTTCTTGACTCATGTTTTCCTCAAGTTAAGAACTACACTTTCCGGACAGACTGCAGGTCCAACAGCAGATGAACAAAACCAAACCCCACAGAATAAAGACTGAGTGGTTGTAATCAACAGCTCTCAGAGAGACTGAGGAATAGTTCAAGGCCAGATGACACTCATGTTGTAGACACATCAGCACTGCAGTAAACTCCCTCTGCCCCTCATCCCCTTTCAATGCTCTTCTGCCTAAGAGATTGGTGCTTAGGTGTTAAAAATCCAACACTTCAGATATTGCAACAAGATGCTGACCCATTTGTATTCATTATCTTGTTTTTTTTCCCCTTTACTGTTAGTTGTTCACATTATTCTTCACCTTCAGAAAAAAAATCGGCTTCTTTCAGACGATCAAGGCATGTGCCTAACCCAAATAGCCGTGTTTAACAAAGAAAAACTGTATCTTTAGGGATTTCAATCAAGGCTGCGAAGGAGGAGTTCGGCTTCTTGCTATTAGGAGTGGTCAGAAGAATAGATGTAAGTTTCCAATTAATGGCACTGCTCCAGCCCTACTACTTCTTCTGTGTGGCACGCAGTCACATTTATGGGAGATTTTGCATCTCCCACAGACCAGGCATTAGTTTAGTTGTTTCAGGAAAGAATATTAAAAAGGTCACTGTGAGAAAATGGAGGTTTAAAGCTACATAATTTTTTTAAAAGCTACATAATTTTGCAGGCAAAATGCAAGATGCAGGTAAGTTTTCATTTTTAATTATTCAACTGCTAGAAAGACCCAACTACTATTTACTAGCTTTACGACTTGGAATCTCCGTTTCTTCAGGACTCCTCTTTTTTGCCTTTCAGCTGCTCTTGACCTGCAGAACTCTAGCAGTTTATCAACATGAACTCCTAGCTCTTATCTCTTACACAGGCTATCATTTTAGTTAATCATAGAGACTTGTGTTCTCTGCACCAATGACAAAGTATACTTTCAAAAAAAACAGAAGAGGTCAAATGATGATTTAAACAGGAGAAAAGAAGTGAAGCTCCATCTCTCTCAAACCAGACTCACTTAGCAGAACTCATCACCTGTGTATATTCTGGCAGCTAAAGTATAAGTTTAAAGTAAAGACACTCATGATTTTTTTCATTAATCATCTATTAGCAGAGATATACTACATCAAGCGAAATGAACTTCTTCTGTATAAAATAACGATGTCTTTTTGTTACAAAAAAAACCATTAACTTACTTCACAGCATTGAATAATAATCAAACTCAGTGGAAAAATCTCCTATAATGAATAGGTTGCTCCAAAAGTAATTCCTTCTCTTTATTTCCATGGAAACAACAGATGAAAAAAGTACAATTAACACTGTTTGATAGAGCAAATTCTCAGCTAGAAAATACAATTCTTCAACACAGTCACTGCCATTAGCTAGGCATTTTTGACAGCAATGAACAAAAGCCATCATGCTGTGCTCATACTGAACCTGCATCAGCACAAGTGACCCACTGTCATCACTACTGAAATGAACCACCCACCACCTCACTGCGCTCACATGCAGTGTTTGGCCTTCATAAATGTTCAACAAGTGTTGATGAATGCCAGTGGGTGCCATTTTTTCTGCATGGAGGAATTCAAGGACAGGCTTTTGTTTCATGCATACTTCCAGATCTGACACCATTCTGTCACCAGATCCCCTCTCAGCTTTCTTTTCCACAGGCTGAACAGACCCAGGTTACTTAGCCTTTCCTCATGGAGAAGATGCTCCAGACCCTTCATCATCTTTGTGGCCCTCTGCTGGACTCCTTCTAGGAGATCCCTGTTGTTTTTGAACTGGGGAGCCCAGAACTGGATACAGCGGCCTAAATGTGGCCTCATCAAGGCAGAGTAGAGGGGGAGGATCACCTCCCCCAACCTGCTGGCCACACTCTTTTTAATGCACTCCAGGATACCACTGGCATTCTTGGCCACAAGGGCACACCGCTGGTTTACAGCAAACCTGTTGTCCACCAGGACTCCCAGGTCCTTCTCTGCAGAGCTCCTCTCCAGCAGGTACTACTCTAGCCTGTACTGATACACGCGGTTATTCCTCCCCAGATTCAAGACCTTACAATTTCTCTTGTTAAATCTCATCAGGTTCCTCTTTGCCTAACTCTCCAGTCTGTCCAGGTCTTGTTGAATGGTAGCACAGCCTTCAGGTGTATTAGCTAGTCCTCCCATTTTGACATCACTGGAAAACTTGCTGAGTACGGACTCTAACTCTTCATCCAGGTCGTTGATAAAGATGCTGAACAAGATCAGACCCAGCACTGACCCCTGGGGAACACCAGTAGTTACAGGCCTCAGATTCCTAAGATGCACAGAGGCCCAATTCTCAAGCCTGACCAGGTCCTTCTAGATGGCATCCCTTCCATCATATCAACTGAGCTACTGAGCTTCATGTCTTCAGCACACCTGCTCACAGTGCACTCAATCCCACTATCCGCATCACCCACAAAGATGCTGAAGAGCACCAGCCCCAAGACAGACTCTTCAGGACACCGCTAATCATCCGTCTCCACCTGGAGATTCCTCCTTTCTCACTACTTGAGGACTTTCTAAGTCAAACCTGTGTCGGGAACTGACTTAGCAGTGTATCATGGATCTGAACAGCTCACACCACACCTTATGGCTCTGACCCCATAGCAGAGGCCAGATAAAAACACTTGGATGCAGTATGCTTTCTGCCTCATTGTTTCTGCTCTGTGATCAAAAAGCCAATTCCCATAGCAAAATCGTGATTCATATGCCTCTACTCAGTAGCTGGTGCACTGATCTGTGTGAAGTCATCTAGCCCATCAACTCAGAGGAAAAAAATAAACAAAAGAAAAAAAAACACTTCCTGTATTTCAGCCTCCAGAGACATTCAGATCCTACAGGTCATCAGCAAATAAAGCAAGATGAGTGCTTTCCATATCAGAGCTCGAGTGCACTTAGCCCCAGAGCACCCAACTGCTGTTAAGGCTGATCAACAGCATTTTAATGAAAAAAGTTAATTCAAGAGAATGAAGTGATTCCTCAAGAACACGTTTCTTTTACTGAAACCCTCCCCAGAGACCGTGTGGGCAGGCTCCCAGGGCCAGCCATCCCAGCCAGCCTCCTCCAGCCCACTGCCAGCTGGGGAAGAGGATTTGTAAAACTGAAACAAATTGTTCTCTTCTGCCTCAAGTTCCACAGTGTCAACATTCTGCTCCAGCATGGGATGAAATGTAATGTCAGCATGCCAAGATTTTCCACAGAACAGAAATACCCTTTTCCGGCCAATTCTAGTTACAGTCTTCATGTGTGCTGCTATTATTGCCTCTCCACAGAACATCTGAGTTTTACAGCATCTGCCTCCTAATTCCACAATCAGAAGCATGACCTTCAATGGTCAAAGGCAATGTGAAAAGCAGAATCCTTCTCATGTTGATTAAACAAGCTTTTATAAGTAACATACAACATGAGAAAATGCTGAGCATGTGAGGAGAGGGCTTATTATTTAAGACCGTTAACAGTTAGATATGGCCTCCCGCAAGACTTCTATAAAAATAGCTTTTTAACAGGCAAGCTGGTTCTGCTGCTTACGGTACTGATTTTACAACACAAGAGACAAAGCAGATGGGTTATTTTTCAAGGACTTCATCTGTCATCATGCGCATGGTGTTGCTCTATTCATCTGTTCTGTGAAGGAATAACAAAGCACCTGGATTTCTAATTACCATTATTCCAACCTAATGAGTGACCAGTAACGTAGATGGTCCCCTGCTATTTGTAGAACAACCTCTCACTTAGCAGATTTGGTTGACTTTTCATATTTCTAAATATCTTAACTCCATTCAAAGTTTAGTTGAAAATATCATTATTGCTCTCATTGGATGAGTGCTAGAAGTTACTTCACCTCTTGCTAACGCATTCTGTGTCTCCATAAGGAGCAACTCATACAGTGCAGTACATCATTCACTGTCACAGGCTCCGAGTTTATTTCATGCTGCACTACCAGAAGTTGTAGCCTCCTACTCAATAGATCCACTTTAACATGAAAGCTGACTCAACTGTCAGGTTGCCCAGGTGGTATTACTTGATTTTGTAAGAAAATGGCTTTCTATAATACTTGATCCACACAAAAAGCTTTATTCAGCAAACTGTAGTAGTAGAACCCGACTGAAAGTGAAACCTGTGATGAACATTAATTTTTCAAGCAGGTCAAAAGAAACTACCCTTGTTGTACAGATATGAATTCTAGGTGTTTTTAAGTCCATTTCATCAATAAAGAGGCAACAAACCCAAAGGCATTATTTTCTTAAAAACACTGATCTATCAATTTTATGGCCATGTTGCCTTTTGCACACAACTTTGAGAAGGCCAAGAAAAGACACAGATAGTTACTTTCAACTACAGCACCCTTCCAAGTGACATCAATACCTACAGCCTCAGTTTCTTATTCAGAATAACAATTATGAAACATCTCCCCCACACACATTTTTAACCTGATGAATGCAGTCATTTTTCTAGAGATGGCATCTTTAAAGCGTAAAAACTAAAATGGTTGTTCAGAAACAATTGTTTTTAATTAAGCCAAAGGAATTTTACTTCTCAAAGGATAAAACAACACTTATGTTCCAATTTCCTCCCCTCTCATTCCTCATTTTTTCCAACAGCTCAAGACACTACTGGTTCCTCAGAATAAGTCAGCTGCTGCCTGTCTTAAATTCATATATTTTAATTAGAAACGAAACTAAAATCTTGCATTAATTAATAGGCACATTGAGGAGATAGAAAATAGGGAACCTATTTAAAAAAAAAGGTGAATTATTCACCTTATGCACGCACCAAAGGATCTTCAAGCCAAGACTCACATTTCATCTTTTTCATTGAAGTGGTTTGCGAATCACTATTTTATTAAA
>JAOWBP010003659.1:1403385-1416989 GCA_028571105.1 Tragopan temminckii
CAATCTTGTCTTCTTTTGCTGGAGGATTGACTATAGAATCAGAATGAAAACTCTTGTGTTTATGGTTTTTTTTTTTTTTCTTTTTTTTTTTTTTGTCAGAGGTGTTTCATCCATTCTGTACTTCCATAGAAAAAAACAATTACATTTAAGAACACGTGCATGTCGCTGACATTGTTTTACTTTAAAAGTTAATATAATTTTTGAATGTTAGGCATTAACTAAAGTTAACATAATTACTTACTCTTTGACCTTCTTTTTTTTGTTTGTTTGTTTGTTTGTTTGCTTTGTTTAATTCCATCTTTCTATGTGATATCAATGCAGGATTTATTCAGGCTGGGATGCAATCTTAGTGTCAGTGGAATGATGACAGTTTACTCCAGAGAAAGCTACGGCTCATGTTATCTGGCGTGTGAATTTTCCATTGTTAAGTGCAACTGGTACTTTTTTGACATGAATTCTATGCAGTGGAAAACCAAGAGAACGTGTTTTGAAAAAGACTAATCCATGTCAGTGATAATTAGAGGTGGACCAATGCTACAGCAGATCACTGGTGAACATTCACAGAAACTGGTTATTGTTTTCAGGAATGTAGGTAGAAAGTGAAAACTCTAACGAATTCTTACATAAATATGTGGCAATGCAGAAATTTAAGTCCAAGGGACCGTATACAGGGGTATTCTAAAATAACATGAAGAGTTGGAAATAAACTGACGTTTAAAACAGAAGATAGTAAGGATGTCACTGCTGTCAACATTGCAGGGCTATGGAACGTGGGTTATGTTATTTGTTTCAATCCAAATACCAGGCGTTGTATTGTAATGTTGGAGTGAATGATTAAGAGAGTATAATTTAGTGTTCAATGAAGTGAAGGGAAAATTTGGTTTTGGTAGATCTATAACTTGATCTGAAACTGAGGCTAGAGCAAATTCTGTAAATGAGTTAAGAACAAATAAACATTAATACTATTTTTTTAATGTTTGTAATGGTGCAGTAGTGCTGGGCATGGTCTGGGTCTGCCTCATGGGTATGTTTGCTTTTTTTTTATTATTTTTTATTTTTTTTGCATTCAGACTTACAGACATATATCCACAAAATGCAGTCTGTCTTCATACCTGTCATGCCACCGGCATATCCCAGATACTAGCCATCTGACTGAAGTCATTTTTGGTAGTGGAACTGAGTACTGAGTTCTCAGCCCAGGCAATCAGTCTATTTCTAAGGGTCACAGAACGTAACGTGAGAGTATTATTCAAGAAGAGAATTAAGATGGATCTTAATAGGAGAGAAGGCAGATGAAAAGGAGAGCAAAGGTTGAAGGAAGAGGTCTGCATAAATGAGAAATTTGTCATGTGCTGTATCTTATCAAATGTTTCATGTCTCAAACGCACAGGAGTAATGAATGAAAATGAAAAAAATATTTCAGGAGAGAATTCCACTTTTCCAGAGGTGAAAAAGGAAAAGGAAAATACAGTTGCAGAATGCAGAACAAACTTCTTCCAGTCTTTTCTACGAAAGGCATGCATTTACCCTTTTTTAATCTATCCCTGTGAAACCACAACACACGGTTGGAAACACAGCATAGGTCCCAGAATTAGGGGAGAGGCAAACTGGAGAAGCAGCTGAACTGAACCGTCACCAGTACTCCTGGATTACTTCACGCTCATTTGAATTCCTACGATACTTAATCTTGCACGGGTTGAATCCAGAGTGCTTCCAACAACTGAGTTAATTAGTGAAATATCCTCAAATTAACTAACTCCCCTGCCAAGAAATGGGCTCTTCCATTTTCCTCACATGATTTTCTAGGCACTTTCACTTTTCCATATATAGGAGCAGCCCAGAGACTGACAGATCAGGCTAGGTAGGGATACAGACTTCAGGCACATGCGTACTCCTTGCATGCATACACAGATACAAGCCCATGCTGATTTCACAGACTAAAATTCAAGTTAGTATTACAGGTAGCGAGTGAACACAGTGGCAGTCCTGCGCAGAAAGACCCTCCACTTTTAACAGAAGGCACTAAAGGCAGAAATCTTCAACCACTTTTTAATACAATCCATCAGGAAAAGCATCACAGCCATGAATGGGCCAGTGGATGGTTTATGCGATCACACGCTGGATGATGAAGGAGCTTTCATGTTCACATCAGAGTCAGTAGGAGAAGGACATCCAGGTAAGAAGCCACTATGGCAAATGCATTAAAGAAAATATACTTCCATTGAAAATGATTTTAAAAGTCCGAAGAAGAATGAAGCTGCTATTAGTGTTATTATAGAAAGTCTGTTTAACAGAGTGCTTTTTACGTTATTTCCATTGGACCTTTCCATATAGACTATAGAACCGCTGCAACTAGAGTTCTAACAGGAGTTTTTGTGCCTTTGCTGGCTGTGTTACCCTGCGGAGGGCAGTGGGGTTCCTTGTTGCTACTCCTTCCTTTTCATCTTATTTGCTTTTTTATTCAGCACTACTGTGTAGACATTACTGTACCTCTGATAGGCTCAAGTTTCACATATGGATAAGAGTACATAGCTTGCCTCTCAAATTCCATATCCTTATGGGCACTGTGAAACTGTCTTGCATGTAGGCTGCGCTCTAAAACTGTCACCCATAAGCAGTCTATTTTAAAGCCTTGAAAAATCAGAGGTCCCTGCATCTGTACACGTCAAAGTTGCTGACACTTTTTCTCCCATTTCATTATCTGGGTATTAATGCAATATATGAAATCGCTTAAGCAAATAGCGGGCAGATATTTGCTAAAATGTGTGCATGGTCATCAGAGATAAGTTCAATTTTATTGGATACAAATGGTCATCTGCCCAAAACACGTACTTTATGTCAAATGAGTCCAAGGGACAACAGACTGTTTGATGTCCCGAAAAGCATATTTGTTTTAGAAGGCGGTGTGGCATCACGTACTTTTTGCTATAGCAAGGTGGTTTTTTTTTTTTCTTGTGATTATATCGTAAATGGGTGGGATAACATAGAGAACATAAAGGTCAGCAGTGAGAATATAACGTCTGTAATTCTGATACTCCTCTACAATATTAACTTATTAGTGCAGGTCAAGTCTGTGGCTGATGCAATTGAGTCCATTGCTGTCAATTTCAGGTTAAGCAAGTTGGAGTTCTTTCTGATGTAACACCATCAGAAAATGACAACCATATTCAGTCCTTCGGCCGTATGTCCATCTCAAATTTGTGTATAATTACATCCAGCAACCGCAGAACAACACAGTTGCATATGAAAAATAGCATGCCATAAGGTGATCCTAAATTGACAGTGATTTTTCTGAAGATGACAGGTCACAACTGATGCCATTCTGATCTTTTTTTAATCTCTTTGAGGTTGTAACAGGTAAGTCTCAGAACAGGAAGATAAATAGTTCAGCTCAGTCCCCAGGTTTTTATTTGTCCCTTAGCTTCTTTTCTTTATCAGCTCCCTTTTTGTCTTGGTTCCTATGTTAGAATATGACCCAGGTTTCAGTTGTTACTTGCATTTTCTTCTTTATTTCCAAAAACTCTCCTGGCTCTCTGTGGGTCGTCTTTAAGTGTCGTGAATGTTGTCCATCTCTGAAATACCTGCCAGGCCTTTGACAAAATGTTACTACCAGTGAGATTTGTGAACATTGTCTCATCTGCCAGAGACTGCTGGATCACTGGGTACTCTGAGATGCCTACACCCAAAGAGCTTTACTGTGGAGGAGAGAGTGGAAAGCTGACATTCACTCTTTTTTCGGTGGTGTATTTTCCTAAAAAATATACATTTTGATACACACCTACAGGAAAAGAAATATCCAGATTTTCCAGATCAAGTATAACAGGATAACAGTAAATGACTCTGGGTGTTCCTGAACACGGTCCAGCAATAGGTCTTATTGGTCTCAGCAACAGGTCTAGTTTCTAATAGCAAATTGACTTTTACAACCTGATCAAATGACGTTTTCCCTGCCTGTGGTTTTACACTAGATGTGAGGATACACCATTAGCTTTTTGTCACCCAGGAAAATCTTGATTGTTTCTTAAAACTGGGGCCAGTGTTCGAGGCTGTAGTTGGGCTTTTGATTACGTTATCAGAAGTGCTAGAAATTTATTAGGAGTTTTGAGTGCCTCTGTTTGCTATCAGTGGATAATTCGCATGTTCCTGATTACTTCCTTTCTGCATGTGGTAGCATAATTTTGCTCAAAGGCATTATGTGAAGATCCCGAACCAGATCCTTGTCTGGTAGAAATCTGAGTTGTTCTGATTATATTAGTTGAGTTGAATGCTCTCATATATACCTTCATGATAAACAAAGCAGAAGAAATTACGTGCTTGCTTATTTGTGTATAAAGACAACCGCCTTCTATCTGTGCAGTGCTTTTGAGCTGTGTGCAATTAAGAAGCCCAAGTTCTGTAGAAGTAAGTAAATAGCTGGCAGTGATTAATATACACAGGCATTATATATGCTTCCCAAAGAAATCCA
Source organism: Tragopan temminckii (assembly GCA_028571105.1). Classification (NCBI taxonomy): domain Eukaryota; kingdom Metazoa; phylum Chordata; class Aves; order Galliformes; family Phasianidae; genus Tragopan; species Tragopan temminckii. The sequence continues at coordinate 1,407,851 of JAOWBP010003659.1, forward strand.
GAGAAGTCTGTTTATCCCATCTTCTCAGACCCACTTCTTCAAAATGATTTGAGCATAAAGTTTTGAACTCCCTTCCAGAAGGTCTTTAATCCTGGCATTTAGCAGGGCAAATTCCAAACTCTCTGCAGGCTTACACGTAACCTCCTCCGTTCTGATGTAATAAAAGCACACGAATAACGATTTTTTTTTCTTAGCTGTTTTTTGTCATTTCTTCACTTTGCTTCACAGAACTGTAAGGGTTGGAAGGGACCTCTGAAGATCATCTAGTCCAACCTCTCTGATGAAACAGGTTCTCTCTTCATCCAGGAGAAGTGTGTCTGTGCTGCACAATGGTTTCATTGTGCTTCGAAAGGCATTGTGTGTTACTCTGACCCACAATGTCTTACAGGTGCCAAACTATTTAGAATTAATTCCTTCCCCCTTTTCTGGCATGGCACCAGGTGGATTTGTCTGCACACAGAATGTCATTCAGCTTTGCAGTGAGTATTAAAAATACGAGAGAAAACACTTGCCAAAAGCACTCTCAGACTATTAACCGTATTAAAAAAATCTTTACGTCAATATTCACAGAAGAAAAATCACCCCCAAGCCCCTCCCCTCAAAAAATCAGAAGGTGCAGATCTTTCCAGTCAGCTGATGCTCGCACGTCTGATGTAATAATTCAGCAAACTGCGTACTGAACACGAGAACACGTAAGAAAAGCTGTTTTAACAGTGCAGCAGTGTTAATACTGAAGTGTGGCTGCTGTTTTCAGTGAGTACTCCTCATGAGTCTTTTAACAAAGGAAAAACAGTGGAATTCAGCTATTCAAAGTTTTTCCAATGAAACTTGGTTTTGGTAGAAAGCTCATTTTTCAGTGATGTGCTCAAGATAAGCATCTGTGTTATGAACTTTTAATTTTTCACAAAAAGGCCCTGAGAGTTGCTCAGTTTACCATATTTTGAATGCATAATTTCACCTTCTAGTGCTGTTGACATAAATAAGGTATTAAAACTTGTGCTACCCAAAGTTATTTCGACGATCACAGGTTTTTAGGAAAATGAACCTTACCTTTTGAAATGTTTGATGTTTATATATTTACTGCGTAATTAAAGCTAGAAGTGTGGTAGTACCTGTTTGCAGTTTCAAAGGGTGAAGCTTTTTGAATTAAAGTTTTAGTTGTTGCTGTTCGTAGGTTTTATTTCTGATGAATGTATGGAGAGTCCTGAGAACTGTCTTCAGTTACAAAGCATTTCTTTTTTAAGGAGATAGCACTTATAACTGTTGTGCTGTTAATGTAGTCTAGATTCACATAATAAACTTCTAGTCAACCACGCAAAACACTCTGGAGACCCTCCCAGTCAGTGGAGATCACCTTTGTTGTTGAATACCTTCTTTACTTCACAATTTGACAACTGAACATTTCAGTAGGGTTTATCATCAGACCCATTCATCCCTTTTATAGCTATCAAAAGCTGTTTCTATGGCTAGTTGGCATCTCTGCCACAAGGCTGGCTCTGTGGTGTGATTGGATTTCTAGATAAGAATTCACAGTTATCTAATATCTTCCTGTTCAGTCAAGAAATCTTTAGGCTAGACATTGTTTTTGCAGCATGTATCTTACTGGATAGCAATTCACTATGTGAATTTAAAATTAAAAAATAACCAAACAAACATATTCTGCCACATTCAGCAGCTATAAGAGAGCTGTGACAGTTGAGATGATAAATTTAAATAACAGAATGAAAAGCGCACAAAGCCTGCTAAGCATCACTAAAAATAGAAATGCCAGGTTTTATTTTACATTAGAGACCTTTACTAATAGACATATGTGTTAAGCAGCTGATCATCCTGCTTGATTTCTCATTTGAATCGTGATGGCTGCCTCTATATGTGTCAATGAAAGTACCTAACGGCACTAGGACTGTTGGTTCTTGCACCAGCCATCCGTTTTTGAACGAATTACCAAAATGATTCGCCTCAACCTACTTCAATCCAAAATCAGACCATCAGCATGGTATTATAAATTATTCTAATTGATTTTTCCAATGATTAAAATTCTCACATGCATCAGAGGGGATTTCTGGTAGAAATTTTACAGAGGTAATGAAGTTTCATCCAACAAGTCTTCACACACGCTACTAAAGAAACCAGGGTTGAATTCCATTCCTACCTTTTAAAAAGATATTCAATTTTTAACCAGAGGAACCATGAATCCTAAACAGCTCCACATGAATGGCTTCAGTGATTCCTTACTTTTAATATTTGACTTTTTCAGTCTTTATCTGTCTTCCTCTAATCTCCAGCTGTCAAATCTACTCACACTGTTATCCATCGGACAGAAACTCTTCTCAACATATTACCTTTCAGGATTTTAGTGCCCCATCCAATACCCACTAGGATTTCCTGGGGTAGCTCACCTTTCCTTCAGCCTTTCAGAACTAAGTTGAGCTTGAATGATTTCATCCTGTAAGATATTTTTTTCCTGATTTTGAGACATTTTTCTCAGTCCATCTACTATAGCTAATGATCTCTTGAGACATTTCAGGGGAGTTCTAGCTCAGAAATTAATTTCAGCCTGCAAAATCTGTGTAAAGCTCTTTGTACTGGCTGGGTGCTGCTAAATGAAATGAGGATGAATTAGCCATAGGGATTACTTGCATTCTTCTTGAGCTTTTTGTGAAGATTGCATTCAATAAGCAGTAGGTCACATACAAGGAGCTTTAACTGATATGGGACGTTGTTATCTAATGCAGATGAAGATATGCTTCATGTGGGACAAGAACAGGGAGAAATATAAACTTTCCATGGTGAAAAAGAGACTGTACAGGTTTCTTAATTACTTGGAGTCTGCTGCAGGGCTCTGGACCTGCACTAAGAAGGTCATCCTGTCTCAGTTACCCTGTTGTCGCACCTAGGTATTAAAAAAACAAGTATTTTCATCTATAATTTTTGCTTTAATGCTTGAAAATATGGTTTTGTTGTCTAGTAAAAAATGGAAAATTTGAAAAGAGCAAGGATTTTAATCAAAGTCCTGCTACCTTTGTCCCTAATCTTCCTAAGCAGTGCTCATTTGGACTTCTCAATAAATTACAAGAATAGCATCTGATTCCTGTTTGGTAATAAATGTCCCAAATTTAGTAACACATGCTCCATTCTTGAGAGGCAGAATGTTCAAATGCAGCTTATCTTTACTAATCGTCTTTTGTATTCATTCTTTTCATACTGAAGGGATTAATATGTGCAGTAACAGTGTCATATCAGTTATCTAATCTGTGATCTCAACTCTTCATCAGGCTTTATCAGCGGCCTTATTCAGGTACATTCTAACTTTCTGCTGGGGAGATGGAAGTCAGTGGTAGAATTTCACCCTCTTTTTATCATGCTGCTGCTGTGGAGTGTGTGCTGTATTGGTTGTGGTGGCAGAGAAGAGGCAGGGAGTAAAACCTCTTAGCCTCTCAGGTAACTCATAACAGAACTCTATGCATAACACACTTGTTTGACAGTGATTTGAAGTTAGAAGTAGTATTAGTTTATGACTAGTAAGTACATTTCTTGTTTGCTCTATCTATTGGTCTCTCTTTCAGGATATTGCATGTGACTTTCTGTTTAGTTTGCTTGAATACTTCAACAATAAGCAGTGTAAGAATTTCTGTCTATCCAACAGATGCAAAGAGTCTGTGTTTTGTATTGAGATTCCTGTTTTGAACAACAGTTTTAATGCCTTGCAGATAAAATCTGTGATCAAATCAGCGATGCTGTGTTAGATGCCCATCTTAAACAGGATCCAAATGCCAAAGTTGCTTGTGGTAAGTCGTTTGCTGCATTGCTTTCAGCCACTGTTCTTTTACTGTTAATATGTTGGCGAAGAGCTTGCTGTCACGTGCTAGATCATTCTACTCTCAAAAATTGTGTGAAAAATATAGTCTTCAAGAGAGTGAGAGACGAGGAGAAACAGCAGAAGGTTGAAGCAGTAGTAAGTAGTAACTTCCAGAAGGGTGGAATAGTTAATGTTCTGTGTGGACTGAATATTCTAAGAAGAAATATATTGGATTTCATCATTCAATATTTGAATGCCTTTCTAAACAGTACATTTATTATGCTTAATAAGGTGCTAATTTTCAAGTCTTAGTCCCCTTGACTGCTTATTATCTCTTCAGAAAGAGTTGTACCATCATTCCTCAGCTAATTTTCTCAGTTCTTTTAACTAAACCTCAGCTTCAAAGTCTTTCTCCTTGGGCTGGAGGCAAGTTCTCATAACAGTTGGCCACTGATGAGAATTGTTTAACCTCATTGTGTGTCTTAGAATGATTAAGTGGACACAGAAATCCTGGTTTAATACTACATTTCCCTGAACATCTCTACATATAACTCAGTTATGCTGAATGCTCGAGTTTACGTTTTTGAGTTGGACATAATTGACTTTCTCATTGTTTCATTGTTTCATAAATGACTTTTTTCACACGTGGTGAAAGAAATTGGTTGTAGAAGGAGGTAAATATTGTAAAAAAAAATGCATAAAAAATACTAAGATGGTATACACCTGGTAGATTTGTCTAAATCACCATAAGCACAAACATAGTTATTCATCTTATTGGGCTGGTTATTCTGCTACTGTAATGCCGTTTTCATCTCTGTTTTCAGAGACAGTATGTAAAACAGGAATGGTGTTGCTCTGTGGGGAAATCACATCTCATGCTATTGTGGATTACCAGAGAGTGGTCCGAGATGCAATTAGACACATTGGCTATGATGATTCAGCTAAAGGTTGGTGGAAAAACTCCTGAAATCCTTGAAGAGCAAGCAATAGGCAACTGCAAACCAGGTCTGTTAGCACTTCTTTATGTGGGCTTTAGCAAGCCTGATAAAAACTCCTGTGTGAAAGCTGCTTACGTGGTGCTACATGAAACTCTTCCTGGCTTTATCCCAGCAGGTAGAAAAAACATTGTATGTTTGTTAAAACTGAAAAAGAGTGGGCAGAATACACTTTGAACTGTGAACCCAAGCCACAGAATCTACCACTAACATAAACTTGTGAGAACTTGAATCTGCTATGTGGCAAGCTGGCAGATACGTCTTGGTGAGGAAAATAGGGAAGAAGAAACTTAGGTTTATTATTACATATATGTACTACGGTGGCATCCAGAATTACTGGGAGACTCTCACTGTGCAAAGCACTCTGAACAAATGCCTACGATGAGGACCATGCAGTCCAAGTCAGATTTGTGTCCTGTAGAAATGATAAAAAACACAAAACAATGTATACACCAGACACACTCCACCACTGGATTTGCCACTAATCTCTTAATACGATACAGATATTCCAAGAATACTGTTACAATAATTGTACCTTTCCTGGGCTTTTATTTAAAAACTGTTGTTAGCTGCAAACCTTTTACAGCTGCATAATTTCCAGGGAGATTGTTGTAGGAGAGTATCATAGCAGCACATCTGCAGGTTGCCTCCGTCACGACACAGCAGCAGGATTCTCAGAATATACTGGCTCATCTATTAGTTCATAAATCTGATTTTTATTTTAACTGCCAAAATTATAAGGGCAGATGCAGTGAAAACCAGTTGCTATATGGAAGTAAAGATAAAGGTAAAATAATTGCATACTGACATACGGTTTTCATCTCGTTATAGCCTACTTAAAAGAGGGTGATGAGGATTCTTCTAGTGGATCATCTGCATATGGACATGCATATGTGATTTATTAACTGAATGTTAGCAGTAGTTACACTTCTAGGAAATGCTAAATTTGGAGAAATACAAATTACTCATAATATGCCCTAGGGGAAGGTGGAAAGCTTTGCTACAGTTGTATATGAGTCTTTGAATTTCTTTTTTAAATCTTCCTTTTGGTCTTTGAATGTAATGTAAAACGATCTCCTGTTTCCAGATTTTCTGTGAGACTCAAACTCAAATCTGTTTTTCCTCTCACATGAACTCCTAGGAGAGATTTAGGTACATAACACTGCTTTGCATGTATTACATATATATCAGAAAACAAGTTCTTCAATTGCTGAAAACATCAGCTCATAGGAATTCATACAGAGGTTTTTAATACTTTTTTTTTTTTTTTTTTTTTTTTACTATTTATCTCCAGTTAGCTGTTCCTAACTGGCACAGGGTGCCAATGCAAGAGAAAACAAACAGCAACAATCAATAAAGGCAATCCTACCTAACCTACCACCTCTGCCACAAAATTAAGGCCTATTGACAAACGTTTATCAAGAAATAGCAGTTAGATTATGAATTCTGAATGTGGTATCCTTCACAATGAAAATTCTGTTATCTGGCTCTGTATTGCTGACTATTGAGTCCAATTCCTGGCTCCACACAACTGTGACAGACAAAAAATTATTTGTCACTATTCTTTTTTTTATTCCAACTAGGTTTCGACTACAAGACTTGCAATGTTTTAGTGGCACTGGAACAGCAATCACCTGATATTGCCCAGGGAGTTCATTTACACAGGGATGAAGAGGATGTTGGTGCTGGAGATCAGGTAGGTGTGGCATCACACCTGATATATCCAAAATGTTTGAATGGAAAGAGCTTAGCTCATCTCACTACTATGTTTTCTAAAACAAACCCCATCTGAAGATTTGCACGCTTCTAGCTCGGTCTAGCCCAGAATAAAAAACATATCCTTACTGAGAAAGTTGGAAGTATTTTGCAGGCAGGCTTTTTGCTGGATTTTATTATGGCTCTCCACATAAGCCAGGAGAGTTCTGTCAGTTTGTAGTAATGAGGATGCAGTCTGTAGATCCTCACAAAGGTTTTTGCTTACGTTTCTTATATTTTTGTTGACTGGCTTTGGATGCCTCCGACCATTCATCTTGCAGCCAGACTTGTTCTGTAAGATGAAATAAACAAAGGACCTTAGCACTTTCACAAAGCTCTTGAGATTTTACACAGCAAAAAATTAGGCAATGTTTCAACTGTCTGCAGCATTAGTAAAATGAAGGCAAATATGCCAGAACACTTTTAATTCTCCCTTATTTCCCAGAGGCAGAGATCTGTTTTATTATAATAGGTATTCCACATAATTAAAGTTGTCCAAGCTCCATTTCTGTGAGCTAAATAACATGTGTAGATAATTACAGTGTGTTCCCAAGAGAAAGATGCTAACATAAAAACTCCATAATCTGACGGATGCCTGTATGAATGAGTTTAACATTTACAGTAGTTATCATTAGTAGTAATATCTAGTTTATAACGATGCTGTTGAGAACCATAAATGGGGATATCAGAGTCCAGGAGCCAAGCTAATGTTGTTTAAATAAAAATAAAACCTTGCGGACAAAAATTAAAGTGGTTTTATGCTGTCATGGGGACAAAGGACCACAAAAGACAAAAAGATTTCTGACTTTCTTTAGCACCTGCGTGGTCTCCTTTCCCATTGTATCTGAATAGCTACCAGTCATTATTTTGGTATCACAACATACGCTGTGTGAGGAGAAAGAAAACGCTGCTGACTCTACTTAACAAATGGTAACGTGACACAGGGACCGGGGCGGTACAACAGTAGAAGCTGTGACTAGAAGCATGCTACTCTGCAGTGCAAATCTGACTCAGGTGCCTTAGCCATTGAATCGTACCTCTTTTTCGTAGCATTCAAATTGCATTCCTCTGAAAAGTCAGATGTGTGAGCTTCGGTATGAGTTAGTGTCGGTCTAAGCCTCTACAGTCTGCACAGAATAGTAAGAACACCTTTTGTATGACAGAGTGGTCCTCTTTTTTTTCAATGATTTTTTTTCACCCAAACTTCCTCGTTTTTGTCTGGTTTTCCAACTCAACGTGTAAACCTTCAGGACTTCTGCAAAAAATCCTTGGAACGTGGTTTGTTTCTCATTTCACTGTAGCATGTTGGAACCTGATCTGAATTTAGGCTTCTTAGATTGTAACGTGAAATAGTAGAAAGTAAACCTGAGGGTGCTGTTTGCTCTTTGTTTCAGATGAAATCTCATTGCCTTCGGTTGTGGTACTTTTTAACAGTGATTGAAGTCTCTTCTCTCCTCCTGTAGGGTTTGATGTTTGGTTATGCAACGGATGAAACAGAGGAATGTATGCCTCTAACAATTATTCTTGCTCATAAACTGAATGCCAGGTTAGCAGAGCTGAGGCGCAGCGGGGAGCTTCCTTGGCTGAGGCCTGACTCTAAGACGCAGGTAAAACTTGCTGTCATTCTGGTTTCTCTCCTTTACCAACAGAGTAGCAATCCAATCAGTTACTGATAGTCCTTGAAAATCATCCCGTTTTACTTCTTTAAAATATTATATATTTTTAAAGAAAAAATAAATGGCGCTCAAGAGTACCAAGGTTGCTACTGAACACGCTACAGTCAGCAGGGAAAGAGTTTCCACTGCTTATGATAGCCTCCTTGACTGTTAGAAAACAGTTTGTATCAGACTGCTAGAAGCACTGAACTATGTACAAGCGAATAAATGTTTTTTGTTGTTTATTTCCTTCTCCCTGCTTTGTTCAGGTCACTGTTCAGTACACTCAGGAGAATGGAGCAGTCATACCAGTGCGTGTTCACACCATTGTGATCTCAGTACAGCACGATGAAACCATTTCGCTGGAGAACATGCGCAAAACCCTGAAGGATCGTGTGATTAAAGCCGTTGTCCCTGCCAAATACTTGGATGAGAGAACTATTTATCACCTTCAGCCTAGTGGACGTTTTGTTATTGGAGGGCCTCAGGTTTGCATTCATTTTGATGCTTCTATCAGCTTGTCAGCCCCAGTGTTTGTGTGCCGTAACAGAGATGCTCAGCTAGCCTGGCACATCCACTCTGAGTTGTGAGAAGCAAGCTGCCTAGTGGAAGTTCTTACTGTGGCTGTAGGTGGGAAAGGCACTCAGGGTTTCGTGTGCTGTATTCCAAAGTAAGCTTTGAGGGCATGGTTGCATCATTCTCTGTGTTGTAACTTAGGCAGATAAGCTGAATCAAATTTAATATCAAACATACAAGCCCAGCTCTGGGTTTCTTAGGCCTGAATCCAACACTGTGAGACAAACAAACCATTCTCATGGAAAGTATGCCTCACAAAGAGATGGATAACAGTAGGTTTACACCTTTTACAACCGACGTGATCTTCAGACCCATATAGTTTTGTCCCACCCTAGTGAGAGCCAAAGTGCTCATCTGTT
>JAOWBP010003659.1:1543953-1556429 GCA_028571105.1 Tragopan temminckii
AGTTTTCGCTACTACCATAAAGCATCAATGGTAATTTTACAAAACTGTATGAAAATATTGATGGTTGTCAAACCAGCACTACTCCTGCAAAGTGAACTTACAATCTCTATTTACCCATGAGCTTCTTGGTTTGACGTTACATAAGGAAGACAAGAAGTGATAACCTGATCTATGGATCAATACTTGATTATTAACTGAACAAAACAAGCCCAACACATGAACTACTCATTTTCCTTCTTGTAGGAAGGAGCTGTCCATTCTGGACAAATAAGAATCCAAACACTACTCCATAGTCCTAAATTAACATTGGTACAAGCCTTACTTATATTAGATTAAATTCTTAACAACTTCACTGTCTCAGTGCATATTAAGACAACTTGATAACAAAATCCTTTTAGCTCATGACAGAGCACTTCGGTGATTGAAAGAGTTGATATTTAGCACCATATTTACAGACAACACTGTGTCTACACCCAAAGAGATTTTGAGGGAGAGCGTTCCACTCTGGAGAGTTGCAACCAGAAGATGAATTACACGGAGAGAAGAACCCATGTAACGTGGGTTTTTCTCCCCCACTTTTTTCTAAAAGTCACTGTTCGCCACACACAGATACAAATTAAAACTAGGCCATCCACTGTTATTAAATGCTTGGAGACCATTTGCATTCATGGTAACTCTCCGATAGCACAGTTAAATGAATATCAGAACCTGCACAGCAGTGCCACTTCTTCCCTCAGCATATGAATTTAATATTTTAAATTTCATCAATTTAAACTGAAACTTGACCTAGGGCCAGAAGGTGATGAATAGAAGATCTTAAGAGATCAAATCCAACAAGCGTGCAGAAGGAGGAGATGGTTAACATATACAATCTCAGCAAGATTCAAAGGTATCAAGGGATGAAGTCGTAAGACTTGTCAATGTCATTAGTGAGCAACTGTTGTTTAAATACAGAAAATTAATCTTACTAAAGTCAAATCATATGAAAATTAAGGTCACAGAAATGTTTAAACATTAATTTCATGCTGACGTGTCTTGGCCACCTTGTTCAGAAATTAACTTAGACCTTAGCTTTATATTTAGGGTCATAATGAACTATCGATTTACAACACTGAATTTTCACGTAAAAATTTTGAACTTCTGTGACTTGATACATTTTTCTGCACAAACAAAGTAGCTAATCTGCATTATCTGTGAGAAGAGAGCAAGAAACAAGAAAATACCAGCAAAATGTGTGCACTTCCAGCCCAGAAAGCCAACTGTATCCTGGGCTGTATCAAAAGTGAGTTGGCCAGCAAGGAGAGGCAGGGGATTGCCCCCCTCTGCTCTGACCTCGTGAGGCCTCATTGTATACAACTGTGTACAGATCTGGGGTGCCCAGCACAGTATGTGAAGCTGTCAGCTATGAATAATGGCTGTAGTTACCAAAAGAGCAATTACCTCAAACTGCTTAAATTCACCGAAGCCAGTGGTCCTAGCTGACAACACTATCAGTGCATTCACATCATCTGTCTAAAAAGGTGGTCTTCAAAATCCTCCCCATTCACACACACTGTGAACATACAGCGTGGGTTGTCATATGCATGTACACTTGCTTCATAGAAGTATATTCATTTTTACAGGACTTTAATTAGGAAGATATTTGTGGCCCCAGCTCTGCAGACTCACCTGACAGAAGAAATTCAAACTGAACGCTTGTTTTGACAGAATTCTGTTATGCAAAATCTGTGCACGATTTTGATCCTGTTGCAGTACAGAGCTGATAAATATCAAAAGATTGAAAGGTCCTATGGTACAAACCTGCAGGTCAACATCTGCAGCCATGCCTTCCAGCTCAAAAGGAAGAGATGAAAAATAGAATAACTACAACCTTGATTGACCAAGCTGCAGGAAGATCATTTGGTATGACTAGGGCATTAGGGACTTCATCAAAAACACCTTCCTGAACACATACATTTATAATGTTCCAGGCTGAGTCCTCAGAAAACTTTGCTTACTTGCTTCTTTTCTTGCTCCTTTCATTTCCAACTAATACAGACATTTCGTACATACCTCAATGTGGAGGTTTGATTTGCTAATGAGAATTTAGCTCCAGTGCATTACCCTTGATGCTCCATCAACAAGATTTTAAACCCCAGCTGGATGTTCATATTCATGACGAGACTGCCATTATTTCTGGATTTCTGTTGTACTAACATGAGAATTTTGCTTTCAGTAATCAACAAAGAGGTTGTAAATTCTCTTTGTGTATGTGAGCACCTGAGATGGTAAAAATCCAAGAGAATTTTAATTATCCATCATCCACAGGATCCAGAAGAACCGTGGTATCACTTCTAAAAGACGGATTGTAAAAATCTACATGTATTTCTCAAGGTTTTTATAATTAATATTCATGTGAAGAACTTTCCTCTGTATCACTTCTTGTATGCAATATCTTGCATAAGCATTGCTTTCCAGTCTAATTTTCGCAACACAGAATATTTTCACGCCTGGGTGGCAGTGAGACTAAGTTGCCCTGAGATTACTGCAATGGTAATGGTAATTCCCAGGGCCTAAAGGATAGCTGATATCCTACACCTACTCCTGCTGATTACTTTTAGGATACTGTTGGAACTGAGCCCCGTTCCAGTTTTCAGATCTCTGAGAGTTAAGTGGAACTGAAAGCTGTACTTGGTAAATATTGAAATTTGTGTAACGCCTTACACTGAGATTCTCATGTTGAGAAGCTGAGTTTAGGACTCTAAATGTGCCCAGCTTACATAAGTTCTATACCTTTAATGACCTTTACATCATGTAAGAGCTGAAGAGGCCTGTAATTACGTGTCTTCCAAAGGAACTGCTCAACTACTAAGTGTATGTAATCATTCCACAGAAACAGAAGTCTGTGTAACCCTGGACTTAACTACACATCCATCAGTCACTTGTAGGTCAGTAGCTTTTAATCAGACTGCCAACTTTTTGTACCCGGTTCCTCATGAATTACCCTATTGTATGTCAGTCCCCAAGCCAGAGAATACATCAAATTCACATCTTTTATTTTGAGGCTACAACATGGTTTGTACCAGGTTTCTACGTGCCTCATTTCATACAAGGAAGAGTCACAGTCTGTATGCATTGCATGTGATGAGAAATGAACACTTCGGTTTCATTATGATATCCTTGCCAGAAAAGCAGAGCTGGGAGCAGCTCTTCAGCTATAGCAAGAACAGAGAGCGTAAATCCAAAGAGGGAAGCAGCAATTACTATGCACAACACAAGGGCCAGTATCTTGTCAGTGCCTTGAGTGCAGGTGATAAATTACATTACCAGAGAGCTGAAAAATTGCCTTCTTAAAATACAGTGGTAACTAAAAAGGGAGCTGATACTAACTAGATTAGATCCAAACACAGCACTCTTTTTTCCAAATTAATGATTATGGTGCGACACAATATTATGTCTATCTTGTGGACCTGACTAGAAATTCAAGTGTTTCATCTCTTTGCTGTCTAAAGTCAGCCGCTACAAAATATGCTTTATTTGCTCCTCTCTGGCTAATACTTGCTTAGGGCACAGACTCTTAAACATGGCAGGGAGCTGAAAGGTTGCAGTGCTTTAAGCTTAAATCCTACATTTCCACTAAAATTCAATGAAACTGGCCTCGTTTTGTTCCTCCTTTTCTCCTGCACAAAGCTACGCTCGAGGTGCCACTGTAGCATGCTGGACCCTTCTTTCCAGCTCTTTACTTTCCTTTGTGCAACCAAGATCTGCACTCAGGCTGGTAACCCAAGTGACTCAGCAGAATATTTCTGCAGCACCTCACAAGGTCTGTAACATAAACTCTGTTGTCAGTCTCAATACATTCTCACCAAAATCACTGGACAGTTCCAAGACAGGAAAATGACACTAATTCATCATCATAGTCCAAGTCAGCACCCCAAAATACCCAGTGGATAAGTCTGAGCTCATCTCTCACTAACTAAACTAAACTAGCACTGCAGCTTAGGACCATTCCTTATCTAAATATGCCTTCTGCTAGCATATGATATTCTGATCAAGGAAGTCTGCAACTAACTTCCAGCAGGCTGTTGTAGTCTGCCAGGAGTACTGGACTGGCACCTCCACATCCTGCTCCACTGCTTTATTTTACCATTACAGTTTCATAATCAATCTTTGCCCAAATAAATTCTACCTAAACTTGCAGTTTTCTTGAGCGGACATGGAGTTGCTCTGCTGATGTCCTTTGTTTTTTTAGGTAGTGGACATGTATTTAGGTTCAGGGGATTAGGAGAAACACAGAACTAAAATGCAACAACTACATGGAAGAACTCCAAGCACTCCCATAGAAACTGAATTAATTACAAGAAGGCTATACATACATCATAGACATTTTCGTTGTGAGCATATATATTTTCATAAATATGAAAAGACAGATAATCTTAAATAACTTTGCATTTCTGTAATATCCTTGAAGCCTGTAAAAGGAATAATGCCTGCAATTTTGTCATGAATATTTCACACGTCTCTAAGAGTAACAACACATATACATCACAGGGGTGCTGTGGGACTTAATTAATGTTTGCAAATCACTGTGAGACATGAGGATGAAAGGTGCTACAAAACAGCAATAGCTCATTGGTAAAACCTTTAAGAACAGATCCTCAGCTGGTGCTAATTGTCACTTCCCCTCTAAAGCCACTGAAGCTATCCAAATTATAATAAGCTCCTGCTCCTCAAATCAAATGGGTTTTGTAAGAGGACAAATACCATTCTTATTTGAACGATATCTGCGGAACAAAAAGCCAGCTTATCAGCATGCTTCCTGTACTAGCTGTTTCTGAATTTGAAGATAGGCTTTGCTTCTGACAAGTGCATTTCTTAAACTACAGAAAAGGTCTGTCTTTGTGTATTTTAAGCAAGTGTCTGACAACGCTAAAAACGAAATGCTGTAGTTACTGACAAGTTATGTCTTGTTTTCTTATATATCACATGTAGGTATAATAATCACCACGTAAAACAGCTGTAGTTAAATGAAGGAGGTAGGCTCTTAGCTGGCACACAAACGCAGTGCAGTGGGACAGGGGTGAGCACGTAGATGCTCCAGTCACACCAGAGCAAATGGCACGTCCAAATACATCTCTTCTATTCTACATGGCTTTGTTGACGAACAATACCCAGCGCTCAGAAACAGCTACGAAACTCCCCCTGCAATTTCTCAGCTCTTATGACTCACGCTTGCAGGTGCAAGCAGTTTCCAGGGCGACACACATTCACAGGCTACAAGTCTCAAAATCATGTGCGATTTCTTACTGCGCCTTGCTAGAAGATGCTGTACCAGAAGCCAGCATTCCTTCTGCGAGAGCTCAAGTAATTAACCCACAAGGCATGCACTGAAAGAGCTTGTAATGGGAGTAAAGGATCAAAACCATGTTGGTTCTCTGCCTGTGTCTTCAATGCCATCTGTCAGTATTGGCTATTACAGACACACTGCGAGGCCGGGGTGCTTTTAAAAAGTTGCAGTCCTCCGAACTACAGGGAGCCCTTCTTGCTAAGCTTATCTGACGACCTCTGCAATGGTCGCCTTTGTAACACCTCCCAAGCATTTCTTGACAACGTTTCTAAGCACTCGGCTTCCCTCTCTCATCACCTTCCCCCAGCCCTGGCTCCCAACCAACAATGCTTGCTTTTATACAATTACTTCTAGAGCTGAAAAAGAAAATATAACCCAAAGTGTACTCAAAACACCAATCCTTGTATATCAAAATACAAGGAAAAAAAAAACACAAAATCACAACCAACTAGGTGAACAAAGCATACCAGCTTCCTAAATCCATTTCTGAAGCTCTGTGAAGATGCTGTGCATCGCTCCTTAGGGACAGCTTTTGTCAGTCACACTCCTGTGATACCTTATCACGACACTTCCCACCCTACACTTTGCCCCAGTGCTCCTTGGCATTGCAGATTCACAACATATTGTTACTGTTTAGGAAAACGCGTCTGTAAATTCACTACACCTATATATGAATCCAAGCTGACAGAATCTGGCGTGTGCTTCAAAAGATTAAAGTGCTGAAATAATAAATAATTACGTTTATATCCACTCTTCCTTAAGGATCCCCAAGTACTTTGGGAAAATACGACTTAAGCTTCACTGAGCCTCTTTATGGTCACATTATCCTTGTTTTATCAAAAGGGAAAATGCACGAAGAGCATAAGGGCATTCCCTACAGCCACGTGACTAGTCAGCTGAAACATGGGGAGTTTTATTTATGGGATCTGAATGCTAGTCAACTTTTCCACTCCCTGGTACAAGCAAACTTTTCGAATCATACAGCACTATATGTACATCCCTGTACGTTTTCTTTTCATTTGGGAAAATACCATCTATACGTTTCAGCTCATTAAAGCACTGTTCTCAACTTCAAAGCATTTTGAGCATAATTAAGAGATTTTCTTATAATGAAGGTGATTACAACAAAATGCAATGTAGCTGAGAGCCATGGGAAAAAAGTCTTATATCATTCTGTGGATTAGGAGAGACATACCAAATTATGATCACAAACGCAACTTAATTAAAAGGAGAACTACGCTTATGTTGTCACATAAGACAATTGTGCTAGAGGGATTCTCCTTTTGTGGAAGACATCACCAGCTTCTTTTTCTCTTGAGAAGAAAATAATACAAAATGTTCATTTCATACATGTAAAATAAGTTCAAGAATCAATAATCCCAATTACCATCAGGATTGCCTTTTTTTTTTTCTTCCTTTCTTCTTCCCTGATTTATAAGCAGGATAAACTTTGCAAAAGCCTAGGTCCAAGAAAAAGATAAAATAGCTGCATTTTAATTTAGACTCTGACAAGTTTTAGCACAGATTGCTTGAATGACTCCTTCTGTTGAATGGGGACGTATGCTGGCCAAGAGTCAGAGTGCCAAACACAGTTCTATGAGGAGAAGGCTTAAAAATCGTTGCCGTGCCTCACTCAAACTTCCATCTTAATTTTCCATTGCAGTTTTAAGCACCTTTTTCCAATCCTTATTCCTTGCAAAAGTAAAAGGGACATAATCGTACATGCAACGGTGAAGAGAATGGAAAGTTATGAAGAGAAAACGCCTTCTGTCATGCTATTTTAACAACTGGTAAGGTGTAAAGATACATAGAACTAAAAATAATATCTGATTTGGGGACACACGGGACAAAACAACAAGCCTTATGAAAGAAACTGCAGAACCACAAGGTTATTTGAAATTGACTTGCATCTCAGAAAGATGAAACTCAAGATAAGAACATGGATGCTAGAGCATCTTTCGTGAAATCTGGGCAGATTTCCTAGAAAGATTTTTTGGTGTTTGGAATGCAACCCAGCCAAGATTTGAGTGCAGTGGGGCCAGCCTGCAGCCTGGGAGCGGTAACACTGCAGTGTCAGAATGAACTTTCACTAGGAAACGTTCCTGTAAGGAATAGCACCACCAGATTGCAGACTTTCCATGCCATTCACATTTAACTCAAAGAGCTGAAGCATACATTTTGTAAGAAGATGCAAGAACAAGGTGAGGGTTTTAAGCAAACAGATATCAGCTCGTTTTGATTTATAGATTCCAGGAAGTGTTTCCATTAGACCTGAGATGTTTTTGATAACCTCTCTGACTAGAGGCAGTCAACTTCTATTTCTCATCTACTTGTCATAGTCCTCTTAGAAACAGACTTAGAAATAATCTTAGAAATAGATATTATGGTAAGCTTTAAAACATAGAGGCATGACAGGGGCCATTTTCATATATCTGATATTTCTGATCTCATGGATCTTACAGACACATCCAGCTATTTGGGGCACCCTCTCAAATCACCAATACTAGAACCACCCTGGAACCATTCAAGGCAAGGCTGGATGGGGCTGTGAGAAACCTGGTCCAGAGGGAGGTATTCCTGCCTATAGCAGGGAGTTGGAACCACATGATCTTAAAGGTCCCTTCCAACCCAAACCATTCTGATTCTATGACTCTAGTCCCTAATCAGACTTTGAGTCCCAGCAGAACAAAAGCCATCACCAGAACTGCAGAGAACAGCCTTGACTTCTCTGCCTGGAAAATAAGGGTGATAAAGAGTATGCACTGAGTTTGTAGGAAAGAAAATCCCAATTCACTGAAGTATGCAGGAAGGACTGCCCATAACTCTTCCCTTTCCAAAAGAAAAGGTGATTATTATAATCATTTTTAATTTCTGATTTAAAAACAAATAACAGTTATTCCAGATTTTGTCTCCTTTGGGCAGCAGCAGAGTTTTCTGACTGACTACCCCATCATAACTCTTTGTACTCTAGATAGTGATCCATTCATCACAAGGTCATTTGCAGTTTTAAATGAAAGACCTTAAAACACATTATGACATTTTCATCCTTGGATGAAAAGGAAACAACAATGTCCTTTTCAAACTGCATGAACTTGTCCATCTCACAGATCCTGTTCTGGTGGCAGCAGTATGCCAGCAGCTCTTTACACAGGTATGAGGAAAGGCGCTTTGGTTCTCTGATTGCATCCTGCAGGTCTGATTTTCCATCCTGCAGCAGCAGTTGCATCCATTGGATGGGACAGAGCAGAGAGGGTAGGTGTGTGTGTCCCAGGTCCTGCTCTCTGGGCACAGCAGTGCTCTTGCACCGAGCCCAGCTGCTCATTGGCTGCAGCACAGCAGCTCATGGCAGTATGGAATTATGCAGTCTAGTTCAATTTGACATTCACTCTCAAGTCATATCTTCATTTCCATCATTTCTTCACTTCCATCCTAATCAACACTTATAAATGCTTATATTTATACATTTGATTATCTGCTCCCAATGGGACCATTATGGCATTCACTGCTCCAGCTTCACTCATCTGATTTCTGCCTGTTACTCCTTACTTTCTCTTGATGCCTTTGCCCCAGAATTAAATATGCCTCCTAATATTTGTGTCATCGGTATATTTCAGCAGGTCTCCCTTGAAAAATGCACGATACTGAGCTAAGAACCACTGAAGCACTTGAGAGCTTTGTTCATTTGTCCCCGCCAGCTCCATCTGATGTGAAGGCTTTGATTCAAGGTTTTCATTTCAGCCAGCCAGAGAGGATTCCTTTGCCAAGGGAAGCCAGAGAGCCAAAGTCAGCCAGCTTCTCTTCCATGCAGACTGATCTGACCGGTCTCCTCAGAAAAGAGGAAGCATCTTTCCCTCCTCAAACCACAACCTCTGAGAGATGATTCCACATAAATAATGCAAGACTATTAAAAACACTGAATTGCCACTTAGGAGGGCAATAGTTTTCCCAGAAGAGTCACTTTTCATAGGTGAAAGGGAAAACTGTTTTCCTTCCCAGCTACTGGAAGTAATTATTTTGCATATACTGTCTAAGCTTATAACAGTTCAGGATACCCTGTAAATGTAAATTGCCTTGTACAGGCAGATGCTTGGTTTATTAATGATAACTACTGCAGCTGGGCATTGATTTTTAATCTTTCAGTGGCAAGGTTACCACAAATTTCAATTAAAATTGATCCATCTCTCTTCTGCTTTTCTGCTACTGTTTCTCTCTTTTCCCTCCTTCTCCCCCTCTCCTTGCAGACAGGAAACAGATACCACAGCAATTAATTGTCAAATCTTACTCTGTTAGACAGATCATAGAATATGGCAATTCAGTCAGTTTTATGGCTCCCTCTTAGGTTACCCACTTCCATCATCGCTAGCTATATATAGCTGAATTTTTCATGGCAGAAGTTTGAAATTTCAGAAGCAAGCTGTATGGAAACAGATCTGTCTCTGACAGCATGCACCCTTCTCAGCACTGAGATTAAAGATGTTTTGATGCCTCAAATGTGCCTTGGCATTATCTCAGCAAAAGGAACATGCGAGCAGCTCAAACCTCTACTGCCTGACAGAGAAAGGGAAATTTTGAGGGTCTATGTCCATTTGATATATCATCTCTTAAACAAGGATAATAGCAATCACGGAGGTAAAGTATGTCACACCACCTCCTACCCACTGCTCCCCATTCATACAAAAGAGGACATCAGCTTCCCCATCAAACCTTAATGGTGCAGAAATTTCCCTGACTACAGCAATCTACAGCACATTTTAATTTATGGCATTCGGGGCTATAAACCCATGTTTTACTACTGAAACTAATTGTGTCTGACACTTCCATCACATTAACATACATTAGGCACCATGACCTTTGGATGATCAAGGAAGACCTAATTTAATAATTTAGAGACAGTGTGAGGTCTGAGTAGGTCCCAAAGGGGAGAGAAATGTAGTATGAAAAACGATGCTATTTTGCTGGCGCGGATATTTGCTTACTAAATCTGCCAGATGAACTTTGGCAGCTACTTTACCGTAACTTCTATGGGTCACATGCTTCACATGAAGCTCTCAAAGCACTCTATATTCCTTTATAATGTTGGATGTGTAATGCTGTGCCACATATCCTCTAAGTTCTTTGGAGAACAACATGCTTTTGCCCACAAGACTCCAGTCTCACAACAGACATGTTTCACCCAATAACAGCTGGAATAGCAAATGGGCTGAAGACTGTAATTAAACAAAGGCATCCATAATTCACTTGGAGCTCACTGTACAAATCTGACATTTTTAAAGAAATCGTTTTGTCAGACAGAGCATAATCACACCTAGCCATCACTTACAGATGACTGATTCTCATCAACTTGAATCAATCTTCATGTGAAAGTAGGTATAATTCAGTATGAACAGGCAAGTTGACAGAAAGAGTGTGGGAACAAAGAAAGGGAACATTTTGTTCCTAAATGGAGGTGTCCAAGGAACGCGTGGTGTATTCTTACACCGTACAAGTATCCTTAGATTGCATTTGCAGGACAAACCTTCCTTGTTTGTTAATTCTATCAAAAGCTTTTCTTTTCATAACTGAGCAGTCCTTTTAAAAATCTCATCACAGCGCAAGTGTTGAATGCCACTTGCACTCAGCTAACTCAGTTTAGGGACCGAAGATCGGCCGTCCTTATCTACTGTATAGCATGAGGAGCTGCCTCCTGCTAACAAGGCAGCTGGGCAGTGCTGCCCCCAGCTCCATTTCCATGACCAAAGCAGCTGAGCAGGGTAGTCCAGAGCAACAGCTCCTGCCCACCATAAGCTGATTTTCACAGCTGTAAGCTGCCAAACACACCATGAAGGCATCATAGAAGCATGAGTTTTTTTGCTTTCTCTGAAATTGGTTCTTAACTCTTCTGCTGTGTTTTATTTTCAATGTGTAATTAGTAAAATCTAGAGCAAAATAATTATCTTGCTACAGAAACCAAACTCTGCTCTCTGTCAGAAACAGCCATCTCATAATCACAGAATGGCTTGGGTTGGAAGGGACCTTGAAGATACCTAGTTCCAACCCTGCTGCCAAAGGCAGAGTTGCCAAACCCTTATACACGGTAGTAAATAATAAAGTAATTAAGAAAGTAAATAGTAATAATAATAAAAAAGCATTAATGGTCAATATAGGCTTTAGTTATTTAATTTCTAGCTACAGTTAGGAAAGGATGGGTAAGACAGAGATAGAAGAGGATCTAGACAGAAGAGAAATACATTAGACAAGGAAATGGAAAAGAAAATGGATCAAGAAAAATGGAACATGATAGGGCAGTTGCATTGGATACCACCATGTGATACCACCAATGCAATTAAAAAAAACAACCAAATAATGAAAACTGTAAAAACTCTTAGTGCTAAATGACTTACACTGCAAACATATATTGTTGTAACTGTAGCATAGATATACACACTGCACTGCTGCAATATATTTACATAAACTCCCACTGACATTAGCAGAAGTTAACTCCCCCCCGGATAAGCAGTTAAGTTTCAGATGTAAACTAGTAGAAAAGATATACTTTAAAAACATAATCTATTTTCTCCTCCTTCAGCAAGGTTAAAATTTCCGAGTTGCAGTAAGAAAAACATGCCTCAAACATCTACCTAAAATGTAAGAGTGCAATTCTTAGGCAGTGCAGCGTGCTGTTGCTGATGTTATAAGACCCATTTCATCTCGAATAGGACAGAAGGATTAAAATGCACAAGTAGGTAAAATATTAGGCTATTTCAGCCTCTGATTAAACCTTTATGGCCTTAATGAATCACAAACATCTTGACAAATACATAGCCTGAGAATGGCAACGTGTTGATACAAGATATAATTCACCATGTGAACTGTTGTACAGGAAATACAGCCAGAAGAGTTTTGTCTCGTTAAAAAGAATTAAGCTTCATTCTAACATACTAGCAAGCATATATTTACTTTTTTTTTTTTCACAGCTGCAGCATCAAGACTCCTCTAAAGCAATTAGCAAAGTGACGGGAAAGCAACTACAGCCGCTTTACGAGCACTAGACAGCATCTATAACTGTTAATTTCACACCTTGAGAAGAGTCCTAGTTTTCCAGTTCGCACAACTGTGTCATGCTGCTCTCTGCATTGCAAGCAGTTTTGGTTTTGACACAGATTCAGTGTCC